>JAQMYL010000006.1:5088240-5112129 GCA_030014365.1 Clarias pachynema | reverse complement strand
GCTGAGGAAGACTCCGGTGGACTCGACGACGTACAGAGCGCCGGCCTTGCCCCATGGGATCTCAGCGGGCTTCATACACTGGAATACAGAGATAGGCTGGCCGTCGACGATGAGCTTGTCTCCTTCGTGACACACCTCTCCCTTGTAGCGCCCGTGGGTGAAGTCATACTTGAACATGTACTCCATGTACTTCAGGTCAATGAAGAGGTCGTTGATGGCCACGACTTTGATCCCTTTCTGCAGGCAGGCCATGAGGACCAGGCGGCCGATGCGGCCAAATCCGTTGATTCCAACGCAAAGGTCTGACATGGTTACGGTTTGACAGGTTGTTCTAGTTGTGAGTTAGGACCTCCCGCTTTCTGTGATGCTGCAGCTACACTGCCATGCACAGCTCTCTTAAGGTCCCATCACAGCATTTCAGTTGAGTTGTTTTCACTTTGACTAGACCATTCCAAAACCTTGAACCTTTTTTCCCCCCAGCCATTCTGATGTAGATTTACTGGTGTGCTTTGGATCATTGTCTTGTTGCATGACCCAGTTTTGTCCACGGTCTAGCTTCCAGACAGATAGCCTCAGATTTGCCTCTAGAATATTCTGGTATACAGTGGAGTTCATGGTCACCTTGATGACTACTACATTAGGTGCCCTGGTCCTGTGGCTGCAAAACAATCCCAAATCAGCCATCCACTGCCGTTCTTGACAAGTGGGTATGAGCTGATTCTGCTAAAAAATTGTTTGGTTTTTGCCAAAAATTCAGCTGGGCATTAAGGCCAAACACCTTCACTTTGGTCTCATTTGTCCATAGGATCTTGTTCAGAAGCAGATGCAGTTGTGCATACATTAGTCATGCTTTCATGTTCTTTTTAGACTGAAGAAACTGTCACCTGGCACCCTTCCAAACAAACCATATTTGTTCATGTTTGTCTTCTAATTGTGCTGTCACGGACATTTAACATTTATCATTCCTCGTGAGGCCTGTAGGGTTTAATATGTAGCTCTTGGTTTTTTTTTTTTTTTGTGTGTTTCTCTGGTTTGACCTTGGGGTGAATGTGCTGGTACGTCCAGTCCTGGAATGATTGAATGCTTTCTGCTTTGGTTTTATAATTCTTTCCAAATTGATGTGTAGCAACAGTTGCTTCCCTAAGACCATTGCTTATATTTTTCCTTTTTTGCAATGTGTTAACACACCCGAATGCTCTAGACCAGCAAACTGGCAAAATTTCTAGCTGCTTCAGACCTGCCAATGATCAGTTCATAAAAGGCTGATGATCAGCAGCACCTGGCTGCAACTTGCCCTCTTAAATCATGTGGAAGCATGTGGACTTTAATTCTTTCAGCATATTTCTGCACATGGGAAAAAAAAAAGTTATGTTGTACATTTGAGCTTGTATTTGCCTAATACTGAGACACTCTACGATCATAATTTATGTTTTTACACAACAAACATAGAATTAGAAGAGTGGGCTCTAACCTTTAAACATACTGTAACTGTACCGCAAATGCCCTCTATTATACTACTCTGGCAAACGTATGTAAATAAGCTTTTATTGTGTCCTATACCACTGGAGAACACCAAAGCTGAGCAACTAGAAAACAATGTTTTTTGTGTGTACATTCAAAAACGAACACACCCTGAAAATGAAACTGAATTTTGTGTCATAGTTTAACAGAATTAATGAATTCACGCATATACAGTAGGTAAATTGTGTTTCGCAACAATTTCATGGTATTTTTCATTGTACATAAGTATTTCTTTTTCTCCTCCTGCAGATGGTCAATGAATGGCTTAAAAAAAGGAAATTCAAACTTCAACTACAGGTCCAGGGAATTGAATACAGTAATCGCATTGCCAGTGCCAGTTTCACAGGTGCGTTCATTAATGTTTTTCCACTTGGCACCAAATATTGCAAAGAATCATGCTCATCAGCCCCTTTATTTGGAAAACCTGCTTCTTATCAAATTGGCCAATCATATGGTAGCATTGCTATTTCTGACAGACACCGGTCAAGAGCCACTTTGACATGGTTGCAGTGCCAGATGAGCTGGTTTGTGTATTTCAGAACTTTTATGTGCTGTTTGTCTGATATTGTTATGCACATGTATAGTATGTAGCTGGATTTAAGTGTCTTGTCACATTGTATAGCGAGCCTTAATGCTGAGCAGGAGATGAAGCAGCTGTATCCTAAAGATGACGACCTTGTGCTCCTCTGGCTGCCTGAGAACACTGGTGCATATGTAAATGACGAACCAGAGTCTCACGAGATGAATGCCCACTTTGGATGTGTATCTCGGTCCAGCGTGATAAGTAATGGAGGAGGTGTGTGTTTATTGTGCATGCTTGTTTTTATTTTTTACTTTTGTGAAATGAGTAAATATTGTTCTGAATTTCATATAGTGTGGTCATATGCTAATTTATTTTTATTTTCTGAGTTTAGCTGGAAATATTTAGATTTTGTCCAAAGGCTTCAGTCTCCTGTCTATATTTTTTCGAATCAGGAGGCTCTATAAGCACTAAGAGTGCTTTTGGAAATTCTGCAAATTTTTAGAAAACAAGATGTACATTGAAATACTTTGGAAATTAATCTAGAATGTGCATTCAATTTGTATTGTAAATACAGACATGAACAGTCGAGCTGGCCTGGCTTAATTGGATAGTGTGTTTGTCTAAAAAAAATAATTAAAAAAACTGTGCTAATCGATATTACATGCAAAATAACTGAGATTTTTGCCATCTTCACTTGTAGGTCAAGCCTCTGCATTGAACCTGACTATTCAGACGCGTGGTAATGTGTCCTCTGTTAACACCCAGTTCGTAAACTGTGAAGTGATTGGATCCCTGATCAGTACATTACGGGAATTCAGAGCACTGTGTTTGCTACCAAAGAGAAAGATGATGTATCCAATTCTCAAGCCAGACATCAGGTTCTTTGGACCCTCCCAGGATGACCTGCCCAACCTAGATATGCCTGTAAGTAGGTGATGATGATCAGTGTTTCTCAACCCTGGTCCCAGAGGACTCCTTGCTATCTACGCTCTAGAGTTTTTTTTTTTCTTTTTTTTTTTCTTTTCCCTCTCGCAGCACACCTGATAAGTTAAATCAGTTAACCAGGAGCAGGGTTGGGAAACCCTGGGTTAGAACACAGCTTTTATACATTGGACTAGATCTAGTTTGCTGCTGGTAATCTTTTTGTGGTACTGCCTGTTATCTTGCACTCGATTTCCTCTTTTGTCATGTGTAATGTTGCTTAGTTTGCCTTGATCTAGATTTAGTAAAGATAAAAATAATGGGGAGGTGTAAATGCGGTTGTCCTTTCTTTGTAGGAATATAATGCAGACCAGACCAAAGCAATCAGCTGTGGGGTTGCAATGGTGAAAAGAAACCAGAATACTCCAAAGATTTTGTTAATACATGGACCACCAGGAACTGGCAAGAGCAAAATCATAGTTGGCATGTTGCATAGATTTTTCTCCGTAAGTCCTAATCCTACTTTTTTTTCAGTCTATGAAAATTGTGCTTCAACATTTCAATTGCCAAATGGAAAGGAGTAGTTTCCTCATTCAGTTGTTTATGTTGTAAACTCTGTAGGATGGTGCCGGTCCTTCAGTGAATCGCTATTCTAAGACTCGCAGGATGAGAATTCTGATCTGCGCTCCATCTAATGCTGCTATTGACTGCTTAATGAAGAAAATCATTGCTGCCTTCAAAGCAATGTGCTTGGACAGTCAATCTCCACAAGGTACCAGTAATGCATCACACCCCCATGTGCTTCCTTGTAATTGTGAAATGATTATCTAGTTGTGTAAACATGTCACTTGAAATGGAGGAGGCCATGATTTTTTGCTCTGAATTTTTCTATAATTTGTGACGCGCACACGCAAGTAAAAGATTGACAAAGATTGTGTGCACAGGGACCTGTGGTGACATCAACTTGGTGCGACTAGGGAGTGAGAGGACAATCTCTAAAGACCTGATTGGCTTCAGCCTTGACCGCCAGGTCAGAAAAGCCCTGGGTGAGTAAAAGGCATTCACGTTGAGTTAAAAAGGATGGCTATAGAATAGTCCACATTCCAGGTATAATACCCAGTACACTGACTTTGTTTTTTTTTTTTTTTTTTTAACTAATATTTTTCAGTGAGAATGTTCTCTAAAACTGCAGTGGCACTGCAAGGATTCAGTTTGGGTTATTTAAATGGTTTTGTTAGTAATGCAAACATTTATTTGTTTTGTGTTTTGAACATGGACATATCCAATGCACCCTACAGGCGTGCTTTATAGTCCCTATGAAAAACAGATTACAATGCCACAAAGGCTGGAACAACATGCATGGAGTGCATCGATGCATCACAATGTTTAAACTCTTCCCAAATTTTGGTGGCACATGGTGGGAAATGGCCTTGTTCATAATGAAAGCTCAAATCCAATTTTTGGCCTATCTACATTGGAATCAGTTTGCTTTTGTGTAGACTGAGCAGTAAAAAAAAAAAAAAAAAACACTGATTTTTGCAAGTCCAGTCTGAATCGCATCAAGACATGGTTTGAAATCTGTTCAAATCGGGTTCCTAAAGATGTGCCTCAGTCTGGACGCTCTACCTGGACGTCATGGAACTGTCCATTTCGTTACTTCCAACCTGATGCTGAATTTCAAGTTCACACGATGACGTGGTATGGTTCCATGGGTGAAAATAGCCTTTGGTGATATTACCGCAAAGTATGTAAAAATTTTCCGTACGTCTACCTTGTTTTCAAGAAGCTTGTTTCAGAGGTTGACTTAAACACGTTATGGAAATGTAAACAATAGTGATTAGACAGAACACCACACCATCTAATGCAGATAGGTTAACAGTGTGTTGTATTTGGGCTGCCAGTTTCAAAAGAGCAAATAATAGTGTGAACAGTCAGTTCTAAAGACCAGATTTGGAAAACAAATTGGATTTGCCTACAGTCTGAAGAAGGCCTTAGGACTCAAATCCAAACCGGGTCATCAGATGTGTGGTAATACTTCTGCTCCTTTTACTTTGCAACCTGCAGCCTAAATATGTATTATTCTGTTGTTGCACTCTTGTTGTTCTTGTCTTCAACACAATAAATAAAAGTCTTACTAGAGCAGAACCTAAGAGCTAGTATGCTTAAATAAAAGGAGACCAAAAGATTAATTATGGATATAATTTTTTTGGAAAGTCAACTAAATTATTTGAACAATTAGAAAATCTATATGTAAAAGAAAGTCTTTGTCTGTACATTGGTCAGAACTCGCTCCTTCACGTCCTTCCACATATTGGAGGACCCGAAACCAGTCTCCAAAAAAGAAATGCTTTGCCTGTTTGTCTCTCTGTCCAGCCAGATTTTGTCACAACATCACGCAAAACTAGCTGGACAGAATTGAAGGACATTTTGGCAGTACTTTCCCTGAAGTTAAACCTGGGCCATAAATGAAATCAAAATGTTGAGTAGAAGTGAAGTTGTGAGCAGTTATGTGTCAGATTACATCACAGCATCTAGTGCTTTTTTTGGACAAATATAGCGCTTTCTTTCAAGAAGTGAAGTCAGGTGCCAGATAACAAACCGGAAGATTTGACGGCATTACTGAGAAAGCATCAAACTCAACTCAACTCTCAGTTCAACTTTATTTATACAGCACTTTAACAGTGAATGCCCCAAAGTGCTTCACATAAATAATAAAATTATATAAAAAGACACAAATAAAATCACATCACACACATCTCTAATCCAAACAACATATAAAATCAAGACCTCATGTTGGTTTAAACGCCAAAAAACATGAGTTTTTAGATGGGATTTGAACACCCTCAGTGATGTGGCCTCACAAATAGTCAAGGGTAGGTCATGTCACAATTTGGGTGCTGCCACAGAGAACGCTCGATCACCCCTGAGTTTGCATTTGGTTTTGGATACAGTCAGCAACAATTTGTCTGATGATCTGAGAGACCGGGGTGGGGCATAGGGCTGAATCAGGTTTGAGAGGTAGGGTGGGGCAAGGCCATGTAAACATTTAAACATGACCAAAAGAATTTTTTAATTAATTTGGTACTGTACCTGGAGCCAATGAAGGGAAGCCAGGACTGGAGAGATGTTCTCAGTAGAACTTTGGACCAGCTGTGGTCGTTGTAATGCTGCCTGAGAAACCCCAAAATACAAAGCATTACAATAATCAAGGAGAGTGGTGATAAAGGCCTGGATGGCCATTTCAAAATGCATGTTTTGCTAATTCCCTCAATTGAAAGAAGCAAACTGTGTGTGCAATGTAATTTGACCACTGGACAGAATTTGATAACTTTTGCAGTACTTGCTTATCTGCCTGAAGTTTTCCTGAACCATAAGTGAAATCAAAATGTTGAGTAAAGGCTGTTATGAACAGTTACGTGCGGGATTTAATAAATGTACTTTATAAGTTACTAATAAGCTACTTGATCAATGTCCCCTGCACCAATAGATATGAATTAGAAAAGCTAAACTATTTTTTTTTTTTTTTAATGCAATAGGCTTATATTTCACTGCTGAACAGCACTAAAGTGGGATAAGTGAATTTTAATGCACTGCAGTCGTTTTAAAATAAAAATTAATCTCTATCCAAACCATTCTTTAGATTTTTCGTCTCTGATTTCTCCATCCAGTTACTGAACAGGGAGTGTATTTGACTGATGACGAAAGAAATATAACTTATCCTAAGATACTAAACCTTAAACAAAATTTTATTTCTTTGTATTAATAAGTTAAGGACATGGGCTTCAACCTGAAATAATATCATCACTGGTTACATTAAAGCTGATGAAATTATTTGTATCTTTACCCTTTGAACTATTTTTACAAACACTTTTGCTGTCAAAAACGGGTATTTACGCTAATAAACAATAGATTATTTGTAAAAATTAACTTTTGACTAATTGGAATTTTACGATATATACTATGGTATAGTATGGTGGTTTGGACATGTTCAGAGGAGAGATTGTGAATATATCGGTTGGAAGGATGCTGAAGTTGGTCCTGCCAGGCAGGAGGTCTAGAGGAAGACCAAAGAGGAGATTTATGGATGCAGTGAGGGAGGACATGAAGTTAGTTGGTGTGAGAGAAGAGGATGCAGAGGATAGGGTTAGATGGAGGCAGATGATTCGCTGTGGCGACCCCTGAAAGGGAACAGCCGAAAGATAAAGAAGACCCTAACTATGTCTTAAAAGTTCTAGGTGTAACGACCAATACATTCTAATTAAGATATGTGGGACAAACTCAAACCAAATATTGAATTTTCTTTACATAGCCTAGCATCATATATAGCCTTGGCTTATACTCCTTGTTTAAGGGAAGTGTATTGAAACAAGTATAGTTTCACATATGGCATTAACATCCCTAATCCAAATGTCTTTTTAAAATATAAACTATATGCAGATAATATTTATTATTCCACAATACTATATCAAAAACCAAATCCATAATTTAGATGTTTGAGAAACCTTCATTGTCATATTTTAATGAAAAACCATCGTCATTTCAATATCATTTAATTTTTAGCAGAATAGTACTAGGGTGGCAGGGTGGTACAGTGACGGTAATGTGCAAGTGTTATTTGTGAATGATTATCTGTACAGTTCGCATGGACAGATTTGTCTCTTCCACAAGTTAGCGACAAGATATTTATTGATTTTCAAGGATCAGGTGTTCCACTGGCGGAATGTTAACTGGAACGACTGCAGTGAGTTCCGATCCACCTTGGTTGGGATGATTTACACATTCAGATGTTTCACTGTGGCTAAGAGTCTAATCATTGTAGGGGTCGCCACAGCGTACCATTTGTCTCCATCTAACTCTGTCTACCACATCTTCTCTTGTCACTTCAACCTCCTGCATGTCCTACCTCACCACATCCATAAACATCCTCTTGAGTCTTCCTCTTCTTCTCCTGCCTCGGAGCTCCACCTCTAACTTTCTCCTCATCCCACCCCTCATCCCACCTCTACACATGTCCAAACCATCTTAATCTGGCATCTTTAACTTTGTCCCAAACTGTCCTACATGTGCTGTCCCTCTAATACCCCCATTCCTCATTCTGTCCATTAATGTCACTCCCAAAAAAGAGTGAATCATAGCACCCTCCAGCTCTGCTTCCTGTCTTTTTGTCCAAGATTATTTTAAACGAACGGACTCTAATCGCATGTTTCTATATAGTCAATCAAAATAAGGTGCCAGTCCCTAGTGAAAAATATACTGTACGACCCAAAATCACCTATGGAACTGTTTAAAAGCCTTGAACATCTTCTCCTGTTTTGGTGCGTTACAGAGGAACAGGTTGATGAAGAGCCAGCTTTAGCTCATGAGTTTCCTCAGGATGAGACCACCTCCCTTGAGGAGGAGCAACATGGTAAAAAAATAAAAAAAAAATAAAAAAAAAACACTTCCTTTGTTCTTAAATCTTAAACCTTTAATGCTTGAAAACAGTCACGTAATCATGTTAAAAACTACGCTGAAATATTAAACATATTTCACAATATTAGCATTATTGATCATTGATATACAATAGACATCCCAACCAAACTGTGTCATGCTTTTTAAATCTATCCCTAATATGAAGATTTAATAGAAAAACATACAGTATACTGTATCATGACTCATGTTCTTTTTGCCCTGAAATAGTTAACATGCAGCTATTGTTGGTGCTGACTAATTAAAGGGTTTCAATTGTTGTCTAATAGAGGGGTTGGTGGATTCTGCAGAAGCACACGGAGAAGCTCAGCCAGCAGCTGCTCCCGCTGATTCAAACGGGCAGAGTGGTAGGCGCCACCAACCGCTGATTGCTGCCTTTCATGAGCGATGTGTTTTTGCTTTTTGCTGGAATGCTATGGTTTCGCCTTGGACCACTTTTTAACTCCACAACCTTTTGTCTTTGTGTTGCTCTTACAGCAGCTATCTGCTTTTGTGGAACCACATTATAGGCTGTACTCCTTACTTTCTTCCCCCGTTTTTTTAAATGAATGTTCCTCGCAAGTCTTGCAAAAGCATTTCACTACTGAACATTTAACATGTTGTGTTTTAATATAAAGGCAGAGAGGCTGTTCTTTCAGTCAGGAGATAATGCACTGAGTTTCTTCATTCATTTACTGTATTTACTGTATGCCTCTAATGACTGCAGTGACATGGGTGTGATGTTGAGCAAAGTGCCAAAGGCGCTCTTAACAGCTGCTTGGCGTGTCATAACAGCTTGTTAGAAATATTTTCTTTCATGCTTCACCGGAGTACTTTCTCTTATGCTTCTATCATCTCCAAAAATGAGCTATTCTTTTTTTTTTGTTGTTGTTGTTTTTAATTTCTTAATATCGGTGTGGTTTTAGTAATGAGATATTTCTAGAGAAGCTGTTAAATGCACTGCTTTTCAGCATTCAGAGAAATGGCAGTTTATTCCAGCTAACCTTCCCAGCTTTTTTTTTTCTTCATTTATTTATTCTTGCGTGTGTGCATTCATGAGAAAATGGTTTGAAATCACAGTTCTCTAATACCTTCTTGTTTTCTTTTTTGGTTCATGGATCCGTGAATAAGCAGGAGGCCCCGCAGGTACTGTTAATGTTGTCTGATTTATTAAATGTAATATTAAGGATTTTACTGATATTAGTTGGGTGATACCATAAGCTTCTACTGCCGAGCTGATGTGATGATGGTACGGTGCTGAGTTACTGTTACATGCTCACATGCACCATCTGTGTTGTGCTCCGAACTAGTCAAACTCTGATACTGATCCAGACTTTCAGGCCAATATTGATGCATTACTGATAATCAGTTCTGGATATAAGCATCCCTATCTGTTTACTAGTCAGCAGTGCTTGTACAGTCATGGGAAAAATTGAAAGTACACTTCTCCCTCAGTTCTTCGGTATGTTTTTATTTAACGGGGGCTAACAATCATGTTGTGTGGTCCTTACCAACTTCTATATACAAAACAATAAGTTCAGCTGACAAGAAAATGGACAACAGATTTCAATATGTTCTTGTTTTCTCCCAAAACGTAAACCGACATTCAGAAACCAGATGGGAAAAAATAACTATACCCTATAATAAGCAACAATAGCATTAAGTAAATGTTTTCTGTAGGAGTTTACTAGACATGGTTTTGGAGACACCACACTTCTACAACATAGCTTGTGATGTGGAATGTTTGAGAGCATTTGCTTGTGCACACCTTTTTTTAAAGATTGCACCACAGCACTTTAATGGGCTTGAGATCTCGACTACAGTAGGTCATTTCAGCATTGTCTGTTGGTGCATCGTTGGCTCAGGGTATGCTCATCACCTGCCATGCACCATATGGGTTTGGTATCCAGCCATAAGGCATTCTCTCCCCACGCCAAGGTAGAATGGGAGGGTTGTGTCAGGAAGGGTATCCAGTGTTATATGTGGCAGGGTTAGCTCAGTGGTTAGAGCATTGGACTACTGATCAGAGGGTCCCAGGTCACGCCACCAATTTGTCCCTTGAGCAAGGCCCTCAACCCTTACTTAAAGTCACTCTGGATAAGGGGTCCATCAAATTCCGGAAAATGGAAATGTATGTGGATCAGGTGGTAACTCCTTGATGGGGGTAGAGAACAACATTTCACCATCTGCTATTACCAAAGGCGGTTCTATACAGTATGCTACTAAAATATGGGGTGTACTTACTTTTCCCCACTTGGTTTCTGAATCTTGGTTTTCTCTATTGGAAATGCAAATATACATTTAAACAAAAGGTATACTTTTTCCCCATGACTGTTCATCTCACCATGCCACATTAATCTTTGTGACATTTTGTTTGATAATTGATATGATGAAACGTATGGACTAGTTTCTTATAATGTATAGCATGGAAATAAAACAGATCACAGAATGCTCTTTTTGTGTGTCTTTTATGTCTTATATGTGTTTAAAATCATTTGGTTAGAAGGGCTAGCAAAATAATGATGTTTACCATTCCATTGTTTTTTCATTTCGTCAGTCTGAGTTCTGTTTATATTTTTTCTTGTGGAAAAGTGGCAGTGATTGGTTGTTGCAGTAAAAGATTTCCATTAGCTTGTGAAATTGAAAAGTTTCTATGCCATAGACTCTGAAAGCAAGTGCGGCAATATTTTCAGATGTAGCAACTGACTTCGCTTCAGGGGGTTATGATGAAGACTGGCAAGAGCTGGGTGGCGGCCTTATAGACCAGAGTATACCAGAAGAAGAAGAAGAAGAAGTAGAAGAAGAAGAACATTATCTAATGACCACTTGGAGTGGCCCATCTAAGCAGCTGCACCAGCGACCTGTCAGTCCTGATCGCACAAGGAGCCTTTCCCTGGAGAACGACCTTCCTGTTTCCTTCTTAATCCGCAGTTCAGCCCTGGAAGATCTTTCCACTGTTGGGGACAAAGTCACAGAACTTGATGCTGTCTCAGTTCCTGAAGAGATTCTTCACCAAGGAGCCTGCCTTGACTCCACTGATGGACCTCCAGACAATGGGCAACAAACTGTACCAGATCAAGATATGACGACACAATTTGGAGATAAAGATATACCCAGTGTGGGTATCTTGCATCGTTCCAATGGCAATGCATCAGTGGATTCAAGCTGTGAATATGACCAAGGAAATACTACATCGAAGGAGGACTTTGTCAGTGCCACAGTACCACAAGGACACGTACAGAGCCCTGTATTAGTGACAGACTTTTACTTGGTACCCCATGAAGTTAATCAAAGTGATTTAGTTGAAGACCTAGAGACAGACGGAAAAGAAATTGTTCCTCCTTTGAAGGACCCAACCAGTTCTCCAGGCACATCCTATAGCTCACCAGCCAGAAAATCGCGTGTCCCAGTATCTCAGTTCAAAGGTCTGTGATGTCTTGTTTACCCAAATCCCAGCCCGTTCTCTCTTGTTATATTTCCCTCTACTTTTGCTTTTCAGAGCTATTCTAAGCTGTGCCGCATTGTCCTTTTGCGAAATAAATGCAGTATTAATGGAAATCGCCTGTTGCCCCAAAAATCTTTGTTTGTTTAAGCTTTACTTTCATATAACTTCTGTCACCCTGCTGTGCTTTGATATTGGTTGACAGTCATGTGGCCTGTATTTGTGCTAATTGATGAAGGCCACGTTTGCTGGCCACATTTCCA
This sequence comes from Clarias pachynema, assembly GCA_030014365.1. Classification (NCBI taxonomy): domain Eukaryota; kingdom Metazoa; phylum Chordata; class Actinopteri; order Siluriformes; family Clariidae; genus Clarias; species Clarias pachynema. The sequence continues at coordinate 5,100,011 of JAQMYL010000006.1, read as the reverse complement.
CAAGTCCCATTTATGCATGTCATAACTGCATGAATTTGTTTGTGTGTTCTTGTGATCCATCGCTACATCGGCATTATTAAAAGGACAGAACTGCTGTCATTCTATTCGTCATGCACTTTTATAATACACAGTACATCAAATACAGGAAAAGAAATTTCTCTAAGAACTCTGAAAGCATGGCAGTCCCCTGTGGTACATGTGCCTATTCTGGTTAAATAAGGTCAATCTGAAAAAAAAATGTTTTAACAAATTGTTTTGACCCAAATCTTTCTCTCTGGCAGCTCAAACGAAGACCGACAACGATACTGAGAAACGGGTAAGAAACCATTTTTTTTTGTTACATCGCTTTCTTTTATAATCCCTCCCTTTTTCCCCGGTCTACGTTATTTTGTTCATTATCTGTATTCCTTTGATTCAGTCATTTTCATCTCATGACACAAAGACACTTAAAGCACCTCCTGCAAAAGCTAGACTATCCTCTCTAAAAAGACCCTCCACCATTGTGAAAAAATCCTCAGCTTCCTCTAGTTCTCCCTCAGCACCTACAAGTGCTTTACCGAAAGGGACTGGGCCAAGGGTAAGTACTGTACAGTACAGTATAGTCGCTGAGCAAACCTCTCCCCTGCTTCTGCTGGACATGACTTAATCTACACTCCTATTGCAGTGGAGATATGCTTTTTCTTCACTCTTGACTAACAATAGACTGGTCCTTCTCTACACTTAAATCATTGACCGACAAATTTGCTGCATGCAACGTGTGAACTATATTGGAAAAGTGATTTTGCCCCAAGGAGGTTTGGTGGCTTAGTGGTTAACACTGTTGCCATGAACCGTCTGGGTTCGATTCCCTCCTCGGGGTCTGTGTGTGTGGAGTTTGCATGTTCAGGGTGTACCCACCTTGGTGTGCTCAGTCTCCTGGGAAGGCTCCAGGCACCTCTTGTGCCTATTGTAGTCTTGGGATGAGCAATTGAAATTTAAGATGAAATTATCGTTTGAAAGCAAACATGGAAAAAACACCTTCCTCAGCAGTGCTAATCTACTAACAACATTTTCTTTTGGCTGTCAGGCTCCTGGAAGTAGACCTTATGCTGCTGGAACGAAGATCCCAGCAATGACCCCTCCTCAGTCAGGTGAGTGAGACCCTGACAGTGTGTTTCAGAATTTTTGTAATGGATGGGAGGTTCTATCTTGATGTCTACTGTTAATTTTCTCAGACTTCTCAGTTAGCGGAAAATTATTAGTCTTTTAATTATCTTAAATTATCTCAAACTTTGAACATTAAATCATTATTAAAAAAAAAAAACTGAAAGAATATATCATAAGCATGACTCTATGTAGGAGTCAGAGTCCAGGTAAGAAGGCTAAGTCAAAGAAGCAACCATGAGGTTGAGGTTAACTCGAAAGGAGTTTGAGAGATCTACAGGTCTGATGGGAGAAGCTGTTCAAAGTTCAACCTTGACCCTTTCAAAAGCAGGGCATTATTGGAGATTGTGGGGTGGGGGGATGAAAATAAAACCATGTGTAATTTTAGTTGGGGCTTGCTAAATGGCAAACCTGGAAAATTGAGCACCATTTTGTGAGTATACTTTTCATCAGTAAAGACTTTACAGTTTGCAAGAGACTTGAGGAGGAAATAGAGGTCAAGCTTGCAACAGGACAATGCTCCTAACCATACTGTTAAAGCAGTGGTTCCAAACCCATAACTAAATCTGTAAGTCCATATTTAGCTTAAACATCAGTTGACCGATTGATTGTGATAAGTGATAGGAAATGCAATAGATGTGTTTAGATTTAAGTCTTTACCTAGGGAAGCTAATATGAAGCATATCCATGAATTAAAATTGAATTAACCCATGTTCTTCTTACATTAGCAGCACTGTCATGTTTATGCTAATGTGGTTTTTATTTATTTATTTTTTTCGTTATTTTAATACAGTGAAAGTGGACCCAAAGAAAAATGGAAAAGGTAAAGCAGTTGTTACGAATTTGAGAGTTCTCTTTGAGAGTTCTTTGAGAATTTGATGATAGAATATTAGAATAAAGAGATATTGAATTGAGAAGGGGTAAGATTCTCTAAAGAGAATTTCATCTCATGAGAATAATCTGTATTGATTCTGATTGAACTTGTTAATGTACATTTTAAATGTACCATTTATACTGTGTTCTTCTCTTAGAGTCTCCTAAGACGCCTGAGGCTAGTGGCCAAAGTAGTCCTGGCACCCCTAAGTCACCAGCCAGCAAGTCCCTAGGAGGTAAAACTCCAGCAGGAAAGGAGATGAAGAAGGTGGCAGTCATCCGCTCCACCCCAAAATCACCTGGCTCCATGAAGAACCGCTCTCCGGCCCCTTTGGCTGCTGCTACGCCCCTGCCTGACCTGAAGGGCGTGCGCTCAAAAGTGGGCTCCACTGACAACCTCAAACACCAGCCTGGAGGAGGCCGGGTACTTCCTATTATTAGATTTCTTCTGTAATTTAAGTTCAGTCAGGATGTTCAAGTAATTCTAAAAACATTAGTTGAAGGTATCACAGCACCATTTGGCAGTCTTCAGATTTACATCCCAGATATGCAACAATAGAAATTGTGGTTCCAGGTCATGTAATGATTATAAAAATACTTTAAAGCCTAAGTAGAACAACAGCAGAACAACAGCAGAACATCTGCTCCATCTCAACACACCCTCCTCTTAATTTAGTTCCAAAACTCCTCAGTTAGTCAACAAATCCCATTTGCCCTACATGTTCTCACTTTTTTATTTTATTTTACCAATACTCTACCTTTTCACAGGTCCAAATTCTTGATCAGAAGCTGGACTTTAGTAATGTTCAGTCTAAGTGTGGCTCCAAAGGCAATGTCAAACATGTACCCGGAGGTGGCAAAGTGAGTAACTATGGGATGAACCTTAAGTTTTGGTTCTTCCTCCAGTTATCATCACCACTACTGTTACACTTATTCCAATACTGGATAGGAGTGTGGCTTCTATTAATGTTTTTATTCTATTCGAAATTTCTCACAGATTGGCACAGTCTTTATTGTTTGTTAATATGTGACCTATTAAGTTTTTGCTTTTCTGTACTGCCTCTTTTATACAGGTCCAGATTCTTGATAAGAAGGTGGACTTCAGCAGTGTCCAAGCTCGATGTGGTTCTAAAGACAACATTAGGCACACTCCTGGAGGAGGCAAGGTATATGGACCAAAAGACCATATGTTATAATCACCTTTATTTCCTGAAAGTGCAAGTGAAAGATCCACAGGTTCAGGCTGCTTGGCTATTACAATGACATTTACCCATTTTATACATTCAAGGCTCAATTCCAAATAACGTCTGCTTTTAATGCGCTGACGTGAAGTTGTAATCTTATGCCTGGTTACAACTATTAAGACAAGCTAAAGCAAAGGTTATCTTTTTTTTCTAATGAATTTTCCCCCACATTTATCTTAAACAGGTCCAAATTCTTGATCAGAAGGCGGATTTTTCTAGTGTTCATTCTAAGTGTGGCTCCAAAGACAATATGAAACATGTACCTGGAGGGGGCAATGTGAGTAACAATGGGATGAACCTTGAGTTTTACAGCGGTGGCCAAAAGTATTGAGGCAAAAGTGAAATCCAATGACATTCTCAAGATAATTAGAATAAATTATTTTATGCAAGGACAGTTCCATAAAACAATCAGCATTTAGTATGAAGTTCTTTATTCTACAAAACCTTATAGACCCAGTGTCAAAAAGATGTGAGCAGTACTCTGGTATCAATTGCTCAATCCATGCTTGCTTGATTTCTTCCTGAAGATCATGTAAAGAAGTTCACAATTCACTTGAGAAGTCCCTAGTCTTACCTATATTAGGATAGAAATTAAAAGTCCTGCCACGTATTAGTTCGTCCATCCCTTAACTAAACCAACTGATTCTAAGTAGCAGAACTTTTCAGCCAGATAAGTGTGAACTAATTAGTGACATCATCTGTTTTATGCACAGGGAGAACTTAGAATACATGGCATATGTTGTCTTAATACTTTTGGCCACCACTGTGGTTTTGTCCTCAACTTATTACGATCAAACTCCCTACCTATCCTTACGTCCTAATCTTGCTCCTCATCATCAAGTTGCATTTTTTATGCAAACCAATTTCTCTTCCAAACCATTTCCAAAAAAGGCAATCTCATTGGTTCATCCCTTACCTATGACAAATATCTATCATCGTGATGCTCTTTTTTAGCTACACTAAAATAAAACTAATCAAATAATCAAACTAAACAGCAGTGAGACTCGAGTTCATCCTATCCACACTAACTGACCCATTCCTGTTGGTGTACATCACTGTGTCCCAATCCCGGTCTTGGAAAACCTACATGCTACAAAATTAAATGCTTCTTGATGACAACATGAACATTACAGAACAATAAAAAAAAATAAAATATATGCAGTGCCAATGAGCTGCTGGACCAGAATTGGGGGACACTGGTAAATATGAATAAAAGCTCCTTCTTCTAAGATGTCTGTTTCCTTTCCGCTTTGCTCTTTCCTTGCTTCCTATGACAGAATAGATAACGCTACTAAAGTGGGACTTTCCCAATGTTTAATCAAAACCTGACTCCAAAGACAATATGAAACATGTACCTAGAAATGGAAATGTGAGTAACTATGGGATGAACTCTAACACTCTCATGTCTTGGTTCTTCCTGAGGTTATGACTATTTCTGAAGATTTTATTCTATTTTATTTTAACTAGCCAATCTGGATTCCCTTATATTATTGATCTTTTCCCTGACATAGCTAGTCAGCTAAGGCGGCACGGTAGCTTAATGGTTAGCACTATTGCATTGCGCCTCCAGGGCCCGGGTTCGATTCCTGCCTCTGGGTCTGTGTGCATGGATGGAGATGGCATGTTCTCCCCGTGCTTGGTGGGTTTCCTCCGGGAACTCCGGTCTCCTCCCACAGTCCAAAGACATGCAGATTAAAAGACTAACTGCCGTTCCCAAATTGCCCAGTAGAGTGTGAGTGTGTGTCCTGCAATGTATTGGCACCCTGTCCAGGGTGTACCCTGCCTTGTGCCCTAAGTCTACTGGGATAGGCTCCATCCCCCACAACCCTGTATACAGGATAAAGCGGTATAGAAGATAGTGAGTGAGTGAGTGAGTGAGCTAGTCATCTATCATAAATCTATCAAATCTCTCACTACCTAAATTGTACATGTCTATCTTGTTGTCTTTGAAATTCCAGCTTTGTGTGTCTCATGATGATGGCTGGTAGTTTACTGTTTCTCCTCCTCTCCCTGGGCCTTTTCCCTGGTCTCCACAGACAGTCCTTATTGTGAATTTTATTATCTTCCCCAAACCTGTTCATTCTTTCAGGTTCAGATTCTAGATCAGAAGCTGGACTTAAGTAGTGTGCAGGCTAGGTGCGGCTCCAAAGACAATATCAAACACACACCCGGAGGTGGCAATGTTCTGTTCTCACAACACGGGAGGAGTTCTGTGCCCTCCGCATTTGCAATATGTTCTTCGTATGGTTTCAGCCAGTCCCCTCTGACTTCTCAATCTGCATTAATCCCTTTTTATTTGCTCAAGAGACCTTTGGCAGACGTGAATGTTACCAGCTTGTTGATCCCTGAGCTAGTCTGTTAACTTTCTTACTCACTGCCTGAAATGTAAAACTCCCTCTGTCCTGTTGTCACTCTGACATTGTGGTGGTGTTACCCTGCACTTGCTGGACAGGTTCATTAAAGTTACAGTTGCGTCTAGTGTTTCTTTCACCATTAATATGCATGAGACGTCCTGCAGATTTGAAACACAGTGTCTGGAAAATATTTAAATGTTTTCTCAGGTCCGTCTCTTTTTAAAGTTAGTAGTCAAGATTAGGGCTCTCGAAGTTAAAATCTGAAGTGAAACAACACTGGAATTATATTTGTACTTTTTTTTTGTGCTCCCTGAGTCCGTACCCCAGATCCTGACCTATGGACACAAAGTTCTCATTCTGCTTTTAGCCATATTTTTCTTTCTGAGCAGATTGAGATGGGGTGGAGTCAAAGGATTTTCACAGCTGCATAATACGCTTGTGCAAAAGCCATGGTTTAATTTTTTATTATTATTATTATTATGTTCTACATATTTATTTTTTTATGTTTTTATGACCATTAAAATAATGTACAATGTTTATTTATGAGGTGTAATATCACAATGCTCTCGAATTCTTGATTGGTCAGTAGGTTGATTAATGTTTATAACAGCAGCTTTGACAGTAGTTCCAGCTTTCAAGGTTTAGACTCACTGTCCACTTTAATAAGAACACCTGCTTATCCTGCAACAGCACACCTGTACAAATGGAAATAGTGTTTTTTTTATTTATCTTTAGTTGTCCCGTTTGGATGAATTTGCACCCATGATAGCCTCATACAATGGTACCTCGGCATACAAATTTGATCCACTCCAGAGGCGAGTTCTTTAGGCGAAGGAAAAATTTTAAATAATCCGTCCCGGCCCCCCCAAAAATATTATCAATATTACCAATTTTCAACACTATAATCAGATTTTTTCGAAAAAGGAAGGAAGTTTGATGTAAACATTAACAGAAACTCTTGAACTGTATCTGCACGAGTTTATGCATTTGCATTGCTTCAATATGATTGGCTGATTGCACCGGTGTACGGGTGTTCTTATTAAAACTGATAGTCGGTATACAGTATATTAATGTGCTTCTGCCCAGATGATGTTTTTTTTTTTTTTTTTTTACTTTTTCGTTTCCAGTGTAAACTTTTTATGACAGTCAAGGGTAAATTTGTTTCTTTAAGTTTTCCAACCATTGTATCAGAGGTCATGAACTGTCGTTAGCACTCATATATTATAAGTTTGAACTGCATATACTCATATATAATTGTGAAGTGCACTAGTTCTCATCTAGTGAAGAAGAAGAACACTAAATGACCCAGTCACTCAGCGCCACACAGTAACTGGATTGTGTCGCTCTGGACAGCTGGGTCGAGGGCCCCTTTCTTTGTAGCCAGTAGTTTACCACAGAAAGGAGATGACCTCATCATGAGCACAAGTGCAGTCTTTTTATCCAGAAAACCTCTGACCTTTGTGGGCTGTCATGCCGGTGAGATCATCAGATCTATTTTGGGAATTTGGGATTGCACACAGTCGTGTCGTGCTGCTGTTGTGGCTCCATGCAAGTTAATGAAGCAAAAAGTATCATTTGTTATTTATTTGTATTCAACATATATGGTATGCCTTCTATAGTACCTTACTAAAAGACATTTCATTTGTCTATAAATACGTACATTTTATAATTATCATCTCAATGCTGTTGACATTTTTAAAAGCCACACATGAAGATATACAGTACAGTAATAGTTTTATGGTTATACTGTATGTATTTATAGGCCGCTAAATGCAAGTTAAGTATTATTCGGCTTTGTCAAATGTATATTGTCAATCTAATCTTCCTCAGAACAAAAATTATATCTAATGTAAGAAACTCTCTGAGCAAACTAACAATTTTTTACGTTGATGTAATGATTCCTGTCCTGATGTCATGTGAACAACTTCTGATAGATTCCTAACAAATTCTAAAAATCCAACATCGCCTGCTTGGATGTCTTGGAGTGTAAAATGCATGATGCAAATGCATGGACTAATGACGCCACCTGTTGCCACTTCCTTAAAAGTGCACTGTTTTTCTGTTTTTGCTTCATAGATCCAGATTGTTCACAAAAAGATAGACTTGAGCAACGTGCAGGCGAAATGTGGTTCAAAAGACAACATCCACCACAAGCCAGGTAGATGCTTTGTCATGTACTTTGTGTTTACTCTTTATAACAGTGGGACACTGCGATAGATTGTGCGAGGGGTGTTCAAGTCAAAACAGGACGTTTGCTTTGCCGAAAAACAAGACCGTTATGAAAGTAGAAGCTCGCTTCTAGTGCTTGGATACCATCAAGGTAGAAAGTTTTCTCAGTACACCGGAACCATGATCACGCCGCCAGCTTGACGCCTGAAACCCTGGCCTCCCAGGAACTCCTTTAATGGTCCACACATGTGGAAATGGCTTGGAGTGGGGTCAGAACTGTACGGGGGATGTGGCTATAACCCCCAGCCAAGTTCCTGTAATGTGAAAGTGGTGGTGGTGGTGAATGATTGTGTGTACATTTCCCACAGACAGAGACGTCTCTTCCGTAAGTTGGCAACAAGTCGTCCATCTTCCGGTGTTCCACTCTCTGAATGTTTATGGGATCGACTGCATTGGGTTTTGAACCACCTTGGCTGAGATCAGATGTTTTAAAGAATGATCAGTCTCATCATCATCAAGTCTTCTGTAAATGTGAATCGGTTCTATGTCCTTATCACAAGTCCCAGTTTGACTTGAATGCCCCTCATTTTTTGTTTCTTTTAGGGGGTGGACACATTGAGATCAGATCTGAGAAACTGGAATTTAAGGCACAGTCGAAGATCCGCTCTCTAGACAACATTGGCCATGTGGCTGGAGGTGGTCAGAAGAGGGTAAGCAAAAAGAAAGGGTTTTATCAGAAACCATTAAGTAAAATGGTTTATCACACAATGCTTTGTGCCTCCATCAACATTCCCTTCAACATTTCCAACCATCTGGAAATTCTATATTGTCACATAGACTAAAGTATTTACCTGACATTTAAACATTGCATTATGACTCCACCGTGGTTCAACAGCATCATGGACAATTTAATAAATGTTGTATAATTACAGATGAAATTGATTGGGTTAATGCTGGTTTCATTGTGGCACATAGTTATTTTATGACATTATAATTTAATCATACTTAGGTAGCAAGAATGAGTTTTCTAAAAGTTAATGTCCATTCATATTATAGATTTGAAAATTAGACTTAACCTTTTTAGGAGTATTCAGCCAGTAATATCTAATTTTTTTTATCATATTTTCTTCCATAGTTTCATGTAGGAAGTCAAGTAGTCTAGTAATGGATATAATGTCTGAGAGAATTCAAAGTTAACGGAACAGTTAACAGGATGTTTAGGCCTACCACCTCCAGGATCCGGGTTGCATTCTGCTGGTGTCCTCCCACAGTCCAAAGACATACACAGATTGCGCTAATTGGTGTTCCCAAATTGCCCCGCAGTGTGTGAATGAGTGTGTGTGCGCTCTGTGATGGATTGGCACCCTGTCCAGGTGTACCCGGCCTCCTTCCCTAAGTCTCCAGGGATAGGCTCCAGGCCCCCCGTGACCCTGTATACAGGATAAAGTGGTATAGAGTGGTATAGATGAGAACTGTTAGTGGCTGCTTCCTTTCCTTCCATTCTCTCATATTTCTTTCTTTCATCTCTCTTCTGGTTTTCTTTTGCCTCCACATATAACTTTACTCATCTATAATTCATACCAGTCCATAAAGAGGTGACGGTAAATCTACAGTACATGGCCAGAAGTTTGTGGACATCTGATTATATGTGTTTCTTAAACATCCTATGTCAGATTATAGGCAGCTCCACTCTTCTGGGAAGGCTTTCCACTGGATTTCGGAGCATAGCTGTGGAGATTTGGGGATTTTTCATTCAACCACAAAAGAATGTTACATGATGAGGCCTAAGGTGCAGTCAGCATCCCAGGTTATCCCAGAGGTTTATAAGACCAGCGCTCTGTGAAGAACACTTAAGTTCAGCATATGGGGGTGGTGGTCAGGTGTCCACAAACTTTTGGCCATATAGTGTATAATCCTTGCCCCATTTTGCTTCCGGACCATTTCTGTTGGAAATGTTTTCTATCATTTCTGTTTCCTTTATTGCACTTTACTTTTTAAGTCTCCCCAAGAATTTGTTCTCATTTTGCATTCCCTGTTAAATTTATGTTGCAACCATCTAATTTTCATTTCTTATGTTTTTGGTTCCATATGTTGCTAATGTCACCATTCATTTGCCTGGTTGGGCTGGGTGTTTAGAGAGAGAAAGGGCGAGGTGCAGGCACACCCCAAAATGAGGGCTCTCTCTCCCCAGACCCCAGTGACCCCACCACCCCATCATCCATCAGTGTCTCCCCAGAACCTATCCACCTCAGCAACCCCCAGATAAAGATTGAAGACTCCAGTAAGTATCTAGGAAGAAAATGTGTGTGTGTGAACTCCATCCTCATAAATGCTTGATGAAGCAATACCGTAAACACCTTCCCGGAAGAAGCAGTGATGGGTGTGTGAGGAGTGAAGAGCACTTTAAGCATATCGAACTCACTGGTTGGTTTACGTAACTGTCTTTGATTTATAATGCTATAAATGTTCTTTTCTTCTGGCGTAATAGGTATTGAATAATTGACCTTATTTACAGTGCTGTGAAAAAATATTTGCTCATTTTTTATTTTTTGCATATTTGTCACACTTCATTGATTAAGATCAACAAAAACAAATTTGAATATTGCACAAAGATAACCCAAGTAAATACAAAATGTGGTTTTTAAATGTTAAAGGGAAAAAAAGCTGCCCTAACCTTCCTGGCCCTATGTGAAAAAGTAAATGCCCCCTAAACCCTTGGTGGCAACAACAGCAATCAAGCTTTTGTGATAACTGGCAATGCGTCTTTCACATCATTGTGGATGAATTTTGGCCAACTGGTCTTTTCAGAATTCTTTAAATTCAGCCACATTGCAGAGTTTTAAAGCATGAGTGGCCTGTTTAAGGATCTCAAACAGAATTAAGTTTGGACTTGGGGTGGGCTTGGTGGTGTGTTTTGGATCGTTGTCCTGCTGCATAACTCAAATGTGCTTGAGCTTCAAGTCACAAACTGATGGCCAGACATTATCCTTTAGGATTTTCTGGTAGAGCACAGAATTCATGGTTCCAGACCATCATACTATCATACTACCACCACCATGTTTGACTGTTGGCTTCCTGGAGTCTCAAAGCCTTAGGAATGGCTGGCTGGGTATCCCCTTCCAGACTGATACTTGACAATTAGTTTGTTCCTCATTTCTTTATGATTGTGCAGGTTTTAGATCTTATAGCGTGATTTACTTTGGCAGACAGGTTCTGTTCAAGTGATTTCTTGATTCAACAGGTCTGACAGTAATCAGGCCTGAGTGCGGCAAAAGAGGTTTAACTCAGCTTTCCAAAAAATCACAGTTCATTCATGATTTAGCAAGGGGGGCACTTACTTTTTCTAGGTATGTTTGGACAGCTTTTTTCTAAATGAAATCAGCATTTAAAAACTGCATTTTGTATTTACTCAGGTTATATTTATGTAATATTTAAATTTGTTCGATGCTCTCAATCATTTAAGTGTGACAAATATGCAACAAAAAAATCAGGAAGGGGGAAAAAACTTTTTCAGGGCACTGTATGGAATATTTATATGTGGAAAAAAATTTTTATTAGGATGTTTGCATCACATCTGGACCTCAAAAAAAAGGCAAGGGTTAAAAATGTTGAGAAACTGTTGTTATTGGTATTAAATTATTCACTCTGATTGAGTAGACTCTATATAACTGCAGGTTATATTTTATATTTGCTCTAACATATTGTAATTTCTATAATAAGACGTTACATATAGATGTGTATGAGGGATAGGCCACATGAAATGTGTAATTGTTTTCTGTAAGGAGATATGTAAGGAAGGAGTCTCCAGTGTCAGTAACAGTTTCTGAAGATGGGACAGAGAACCTCTCTCGGTAGTGACTAGTAGAATTTTTTTTATCATTATTAACTTCATGAGAGAAAAAAGAAACTTAAAGGATGGTCTATATAAAATATATTTAATAACAGATACTATTGTGTTTTATGGATTTTTTGAAAATCTTTGAGACTG
>JAQMYL010000006.1:5065868-5083484 GCA_030014365.1 Clarias pachynema | reverse complement strand
TGTTGAGTGAAAATAGTTTTGTGGCATGTATGTGCTTGTTTTTTTTTCTACACAATTAAACATTTGAATGAACATCTGAGAGGGGTGATTCCATAATTTTTGCCAGGGGTTGTATGTCTGATCGGTGGGGTACTCTTAATCATCCACAAATTAGAAACATTTTTCTAATTGTTTAGGAGAATTGACACCACTCATTCCTGGGTTTTGAGACTATTGGATCTTAGTGAAATCATGGCTTGATTTGTAGCCTGCCTCAATTGTTAGTTGCTTTAAATGCTGTTAGTCTTTCAGCTGCTTCTATCAAGGAGTTGCCACAGCGGACACTCTGAGCCGCACACAACCTGGCACAGGTTTTACACTGGATGCCCTCTTTTATACAGGGCATCTCTAGTGCCAGTCACAAGCCTGGGTAGAATATGAGGGTTGTGTTAGGAAGAGCATCCAGTGTAAAACCTGTGCCAGCTTATTTGCATTTGGGCTTTGGCTGGGGACGTCCACATTCCAAGCGAGAAGCGTATCACTGGGCCACCAATGCCCTTGTTGTAAGTTGCCTTAAAGAAACCACATGAATCCATATAATGTAAGATGATTTAAAATGAAACCACTGTACATTTATAACTCTTTTTATATATATTTTTTTTCAAATGGAAACTACAGAATAAATATATCACATCATTATACATCAAGTGAAATTTCACTCAAGGTGAGCAGGCCAACATCAACAGGCAATTTGCGGTAATTGCTTGTTCTTCAAATACAATAAACTGCACACACACGCAGAGAGGCAAGCGGGAAACAATGCAGCCGTAATTCATCTGCGTCTTGTTCCAGGACGAAAACCTAAACATTCCTGCATTCCAATACTGTTTCTAAATGCCTGTGATGACGTACATTTAACATTCATAACTGGGGAACTCTTCGTGCTATTTTTGGAGCTGTTCCAAACCTTATATCACATTATAACACATTCGTACTGTATCCGGACCTTCTCCAAACTTGTTGCCACAAAGTTAAAAGCATACAACTCTATGGAATGTCCCAAACATATTCCAGTGACATATAAAGACATGATTTGCCAAGATTGGAGAGTAAATGGAGTGGACTCAACACTACTGGAACATTGACTGCACCTCTGTAGCTCTGGTATTAGTACTGGCTTTAATTCAAAACACACAAGTTTATGTTTCTTTGCTCATTTCTATAGCAACAACGCATAAACCACATGAATCTAAGATTAATAATAGATGGAGGAAAAACAATGGGTTGTTAGAACGTTTAACTGCAAATATGAAAAAAAGTATGTAAGGAGTCTTCAGTGTCAAGACCTCGTTAAAGTCAATCATCACTATCATCAGTCATCTGTGTTACATCACCTGGAAATTTCTTTGGAGAAAGGAGTTTCCCTGTTCCTTGGTAATGTGACAATCTATGTTTTTTATATTATTAATAATAATAATAATTAATATAATCTTTATAAATTATATACATTTTATTTATTTTTTCATTCATTCATCTTCTATACCTCTTTATCCTGTATACAGGGTCGCAGCTGGGCCTGGCGCCTATCAGAGCAGACTTTGGGTACGAGGCACACACGTGCGCACACACACACAACAGGCAATTTGGGAATGTCGAGGTGGGAATTGAAGCATCGAACCTGGAGGTGCAAGGCCACGGTGCCAAACACTAGGTCACCATGACGCCTATATAATTTTTTATTACAGTGGCACCCCGTCCAGCGCGTACCCCGCCTCATGCGCCTAAGTCCCGTTGGATAGGTTCCAGGCCCCCTCGCGACCCTGTATACAGAATAACGTGGTATAGACGATGAGTGAATTGTGAGAATCATGGACCTATTTAAAATTTAAAATATGAGTACGTTATTACTTTTGGTTGTATATGGCTTGATATGGCAGAATTGGTCAGAGGTAAGTGTTTTCATAGACTGAAAATGTCTCTTGGTATATGAGCTCACAATAAGGGGAAAACCTATACTCGTGGACGAAAGGAACGCTGCAAGATAAAATATACAAAAATTTGTACTGTTCTGAAAACCTGAAATATACAGGAATTGATGATTGCCTTACTACATGAAAACACACAGGTCATTTAAAAGTATTATTAAGAGTATTATTTTATCATGGATACCCTAACACATCTTTTTAAGGGGCACTGTACACTTGCATAAAACCGCCATGTGATTACGTCCAGGTGGCATGACTTCCTGATTTTGCGGTTTTGTCTGCACTAGATCATACCCCGTTTAGACAAAGCTAGCAGACACAGCGCGATCGGAAAGATTTAACGGAATGCTCGCCATGGTCCAACCAAGCAGACGTCATCAGATGGTTAGGAGCTGCCATGAATACCATTTGCAGGCTATGGAACAGATTACAAACTGGTTCCACTGCTGATTGCTCTCGGTCTGGAAGGCCAGGAATGACACCACCAAGGCAGACTAATACGATGGCGGCATTTGAGAAATTATACAGAAAATGCTGCCATTACTGCTGCTGGTCTAACAGGGTCACAAAAGATTTTTTTGGGAACGCCAATTAGCATAATCCGCATGTCTTTGGACTGTGGGAAGAAAACAGAGTACGCGGAGGAAACCCACCAAGCACAGGGAGAACATGCAAACTCCATGCATACAGACCCGAGACGGGAATCGAACCCGGACACTGGTGCTGACCACTAAACCACAGTGTACACATTATTTTATAAAATAGAACTTTCTGCATTTGACAGAAACACATTTTGTAAGAGATTTATAGGTGCAACATTTCATTTGTCCATGACTTGTTTAAGCCCTGGACAATAAAGAAATGAAACAAGGACAAACAGCAGAGAATGTTTTTTTTTCCCCCACACAAACTGGAAACCAATCTTATTGTCTGAAAATGACTACAAATTGAATTTTGCATCATAGGTCCCCTTTATCCTCCCAGGAAAGGTGACCAGGTTTCAGGATGAAATATGACATTTTTGGTGTAAAATTCCTGATGCCACTAATTGTCCCTGCACCACTCACTCATCTTCTATACTGATTTATCCTGTATTCAGGGTTGCGAGGGCCTGGAGACTACCCCAGGAGGCTTAGGGCAGGAGGCAGGGTACACCTTGGACAGGGTGCCAATCCATCACAGGGCATTCACACACTACGGGCAATTTGGGGAAGCCAATTAGCCTAATCTGCATGTCTCTTAATGCCAAGGCATTACTGTTCCAGTGTTTATGACGGTAGTTACCTGGAGCTCAGTGTGATGGAAGTAAGCCTGCTATATTGGTTACTTTGATTACAAGTAATAATAGCTTGATAAGAGGCAACCAAGGCCTTCTATAACCACCAGGCAGATCAAGCACCAAGACCATATTCCAGTGTTATCCATGAATTTGAATATAGCATAAACTGATGACTCTGTGTTTCTGTATGACCCATGGCTTTACCAACATTGTAAATCATAATTAGAACCAAGGCTGCTATTAGACCTTTTGCGCCACATTGATTCGAAATTTTTTTTTAAGCAATTTAAAATTCTCAACAATTATGACCATTAATTCCAACTGCTGTTCAAGGCAAGAATTTCATTTTTTCAGGTGTATGTAGATGATTTACCATGTGAATTTAAGAAGGCACTCAGGTTTTTTTCGTATAAAAAAAGAGTAACTAGACCGGTACATTTTCTGAAGAAAATATGAGTGGTGCTTGCAGTGGCAAAACTCTTCTGGGCCTTTTATAACGAGTCTACAGGATCAGTTGCTAAGGTGCCCAGAAGTGGTTGCTAGGGCGGGCTTGACAGCTTCACGATGATCCTGAGAGACTGATTGGTTGCCTGAGTAAAATGAACCCACCCCCATGTCTCTATATCCACAATTAGGTTCAGTTTCAAAGTTCCTACGGAAGTTACCACAGCAGAGAATGCAATTGTTGCACTTCCTGTTTCAATAGGGAAGTACCTTCACCATTATATGTCAATGGGGCGAATTTGGGCACACCTTATACCCTCTTATGGGGTATGTCCTGACACAGCTTGCAAGCCACTTCTAATGTGGTAAATTTGAGATTTCTGTTTTTAAAAAATCTTGCTCTGCACTACAATCTGTCAAAGTTGGTCTCAATGTCAAGTCTATGGGACTTTTTTTTTGTGGTAAATTGCCTCCTACCCCTTAGAAAAGTCCTAGCACCCCATTCCCGAATTGGGGGGGGGGGGCCTAATACAAGTGAAGCTTTGCTTTACAAAGATCAATAATTAAGCAAAAATAAGTGGGGTGTAAAAATGATGGCCCCAATGATCACACCACATGTGAGAAACTATCATACACAGTTCATTAACAGACAACAGTTGGAGGGGTTTGATTTTTTTTTTTTTTTTTTAATGGTACTATTTACAAGCCTTTTTCCAAATTATTTTAACTTTTTTTTTTTTTGAACATTTTAAACATACAACGGAACCTGTCTTGTGTAACTACAGAAAAGAATGACAAAAAAAGAAGAAAAGAAAAAGAAAAGAAGAAGCAATGTGAACGAAGAACAAAGAAAGTAAGAACGTGGACATGAGATGATACAACCATAATGTTGATTTGCATAGCCAGTAGTTAATCTGGGGAAGTGTGATGGCTTTTGTGGGACAGAAGGTGTGTTGTAGGAATTTTAAGCCAGGAACAGTTAAGCAAAAAGACACAAGTTTCAAGAGAAACGACCTCGCCTACTGTTAAACTGTAAGACCTGAGAGTAAATGGGGAAACCAGAAATGAAAAGTTCTGCACAAGTAAAAGTTGAGCAAATATATAAAGGTGAAAGACACAAAGTTGATATTGTAATTCTGCTTAAATAATCTTTTCACATCCCGGACTGGAGCTCGATTACAAAAACCCAGCTGTAAATACTCTACATGATGTATCAAAGACTTCCATTTATAGAGGAAGTAGGTATGGTTTTAACATACAACCAGTGACTTGCCAGACATAAATCAGTTTAGACTGGGTTGGGGAAACAGGTCAGTGTACAAGAGCATGTCAGGGTGAAACAGGAGCAGGTGAGTGCATCAGGGATGGAAATCGTGTGTGTGTGTGATACATAATGAAATCCTATGAAGTGCTTCTAGCTGACGATGTGTACTCTCTCTATTGAGGAAGATATATCTGGATGTGTCTATTAGTCAAGATTAATGAGGAAAAACCTATTTTGTCTGGTTTTTGGTCATCACTCCACATTACAAGCATACACAAACTAGTCAACAGGGAAAACACCCTTTGGTCAAGCCCCCTTTCAAGAAGTCTGCTACATAGTGCGCTACAAACTGTTCACCTGACAGGTTAGAATACCACACCGAGAACATAGTTTAGCTGACTATCAGAATATTAATCGCTGTTTTTTTTTTTTCCTTTGTTTGTTTCGTTTTTTTTTTTTTTTTTTTAAACACATTTAAATTTTTCTGTGAGAAAAGAGCTTCATGAGACAGGTTTTAATTTCTATGTTCCTTAATATTCACTAAAAACTGTGAAAATATTTGGCTGATGTTTGAATATCAAACAACAGAAGTTCTTTAATTTATTTATTGGTTTGTTTTAATACGAGTTCTTTATTCGTTCCGTTTTAATGCCAGAAGGGGTGTGGTTTCATGGACCCCACGGCGTGGGCGGGGTTTTGTGCTGGAGACTCTCTAGGTCGAAGAGGTTTCACTCTCCGATTCGGCGCCGCAGCTGAACCTCGGATGGGGTTGCGGGTCCTCTTTGGCCTCCAGCACTGGGTCTTCAGAGAGGGGGAAGATCCTGTGCTCCCACGGCTGCACCGTCTACGAAAAGAACAAAGCACAACGACAACAAATAAAAAAAAATAAGTTAGAGACGCTAATTTTACAGCTTCAGGATTGAGATTTATTCAGCAGGACAGTCATTTAAATTCGTCCCATCTGCTGCATAGACTTGATGAACTTAATCTGTTGGAACTGACAACTGAATCAGATTTTTAAAAAATGTACATAAATACACTAAATAAATAAATACCAGGTGCGAACATGAAGTATTTTTAATCGATCAAAGAAAATGAATATGGTAAATCTAAATCTGTAAAAGCTCCTTTTATGATCACAGCCATCGTATACAACTGCGCACAAGTCTTGACCCCCCCCCCGCTTCATTTCTTCATATTAAATTAAAATCACACGATAGAGATTAAAATAAAGAAATGTGAACAAACGTTTTGCTGTGACATGCTGCAGAATGCATAAAGATATCATTTAAAAACTGCTTATTTACGGAACAACCTCAGCAGCAGCCTCACTTCCCCTCTCGTCAGTTCTGAACCACTCAGTATTCAGCATCACCAGTATACTAAATAATCAACAGCCGTCTGTCGTCGGTTTCATTTTTCTCACTGGTTTTTGCCTTAATTTAGATTTTTTTTTTTCTTTGGGTGAATGATTCATTGGTCACTGTGACCTTTTCAGATTGAAAATGAAAGACGAATGAAAGTCCTTCAAGGAGCCTGGAGAACTGAAGTCTATAATTACAAATACAAGAAAGTTTGACTCCTTGGAAGCAAAATATGAACGTGATGGTGATGGACGGTTTAAGACTTTTGTACTGCACTGTATATGAAAATGGTTTCATGAAAGACAGCATCCAGTGGATGTTTTAAAACAAATGACTCTCTGACCCGACACAAGCTTGGACTTGACATGAATAGAAACAAGGAGACAAACACTGACTGACTAACACACAGCTGGTAAAACACCCTGCTTAAATGTTTCTGACTCCGAGTCAGCGACTTGCCTCGGTAATTTCCATAACAGGAACTGATTGCTCATTTATCTGCTCTGGCTGTGTTTTCGCGAGGTACTTACTCTCTCCTCGTAGGTGCAGTCTGGTGTTGAACAACGCGTGTCCTCGCTGTACACCGGCCGGTGCGCGTCTCTCGTGTGAGGTGTGTACGAGTCCCTCGAAGAGGGTGTGTGTGCATCACGAGAGCAGGGTGTGTCAGGGCTGGGGGGGCTGAGGGGTGACGGAATGGGCGCGTAGTCCTGCAGCAGGTGGAAGTGTCCCGTGTCCGGAGACGATGGCTGCGGCGTGGATGGGTTTGTTCCGATTAGAGACGGAGTTGTCCTGCCATCCACGGACTTGTATGACCTGCAAGGTGACATGAGAGGGTTTTTTTTTGGTGTTTTCACAGAGATCTTACAGACAAGCCAACAATCAATTCCACATGATACAAAGCATGATTAAACAACAATCAAGAATGTCAATTAATTAATCAGAAGATACCTGCTGCCTCTCCTCTTGGCTGGCGTAAGGGCCGTCCATCTCCAGCGATTGCGCTCCTGGTCCTCGCACTTCTGATGACGCAGCATACAAGCAACGTCTGACAAGTCCTCAACCTGGAAACACACACACACACACACAAATGAGTTGTGAGGGGAAAACTGGGCAGCATCTGATAAAGAACACAGTGACTAGAAGTTAGTGTACCTCTAAGGTCTCATCTTCTGCAGCAAGATGCTGAGGGAACGCTCCCAACTCCCTCCAGCTGAAAACCAAAATGAAGCAGTGTTAGAGAAACACGGTGCGAGAGATGCGAGATTTGTTTCTGGAGACTGAATGAGTTAAACAGGAGTGTGTGTGTACCTTGGTGTAATGATCTCCTTGTATTGAAGCTTCTCCACTCTGGTCGTCGCTGCCACAGACATGGGGATGACGATGTTGTTGATGTCAAACGAGTTTTCGCTTCTCCGCTTTCTCATCGGCTGCAAAAGCGAAGCAACACTGAGTGTACGGTAACGAGCGGCACGTTTACAAGGTAAATGAAAGTTTTTCGATTATCATTTTAGGCTCAAGACACTTTCACGTCAATGAGGCTTCGGTTGGGAATCATCGGAGAACCTCATGTAGAATGAATTCCTTATTTCGGACCAAGCTGTCGGTGTTCACACAACCCTGTTAATCATTGTGGTGCAAGCTGGTCCTCCTTAAAACACACGGCACCCAGTGCACAGAGGCCATGTTCACGTTACTAGTCTAAAGTGACTCAATTCTGAATAATTTCTTTTTAAAACCCTAATATAGCACAGATCTGTTTTTCTGAGATGTCTGAACACAAATCTGACCCAAGTCACTTTTGTATGCGGTCCGAGGTTGGACGTAGATCCGAAAATGAACGAGCGGGCGCACCAGTGACACGTTTTTTGCAAAGACGTATCGACGTGCTTACTGTTGCAGAGGACAGGCGTGTCCATGCTAAAATGTGAACCATGCACAACTGATCCGAACAAAAAACTGAAATTGAATGATGTGGCTTGTAACATGAACGCAGCCTGAAAAGGGGATAAAAAAAAAAAAAAAAAAAAGATTCCCTAGTGACTTCTGCAAATGAAAGGCTTACATCTGACATACACTTGGGTAAACAAGTATTCGGACAGTGTTGTCATTTGACAAATTGACCGTTTCGGTAACTTAGGTTTTATTTAAAATAAACAAAAATAAATAAATAAACGCTGTAAATCCCTATGCCTGCAAATCGGTCACATCCTAACAGCTTCATTTTCAATCCGCCGGGAGGAACCGGATCCAACAGGTCTTACTGTCCGAGTACTTGTGGACCCACCTGTGTGTTTAAACCTAATGCATTTCATGTCTAACCTAACACGTGCTACTGGTTCCAAATCCTCTTTACTGCTGTTACTACAATCTCACGCCGAGGAATAACATTAGAAGAAGAAAAAAAACTTGCACTATAAAGTATCGTTACCATGGAGCAGGAGTTAGTCTGACTGCTGGGGCCCAGAGGTGTGGAGCTGTCACTGGGCAGGCACATCTGTCTGCTCACGGTGCTGGGGGTCGACGACTGGATGCTGGACTGAGAAGGTGGATAAGGGCTTCCTGCGTCAAACTGCAGCTTTGGCGCTGTTCGGGAACAAAAACACATTCAATTAGAAATTAACAGTAAAGGGTATTTAAGCTTGTTTAATCATGCCTAATAATAATAATAATAATAATAATAATAATAATAATAGCATATATAATAACTGCTACTAGTTTCAGGATTATCTTAACCGTTCATCACTTTACAAAACTTCTCACAAAGTACTCACACTCTGTCCGGTCCAGCGAGTTCTCCCTGACCCTCTTGCGGCTGAGGCTCCTGTCGAGAAGCCGTCCCGTCCTGCAGGGTGTGTGCGCGTCGACCTTAGTCATGCGGATCCCTGCCTCGACCTGTTTACGTGCCCTCTCTGATCGGTTCTTATGGCTGGAGAACCCTGAATGAGTGAAAAAAAAGGGACAAACTTAATATGCATCACAAAATTTTTATTTTAAAAAAATATGTTACAATGATTTTATCCACAGCTGCTGGGACAGTTAATCAATATCATATGGATCTATTGTACATTTTTGCTTTGATTTAGACTAAACGCCGTCACCGTGCCTTCTAAAATTTAGCGAGTTAAAAGACACAGTCTAACACAGTCAATGTCTACTTTTTGATCTGATCCGAGCATTACCAGAGTAAAACCTCATTTCATACACTTACTGATGGCAGCCATGGGCGAGTTGGAAAGCCTGAACTTGTGCTTGGATAGTGCAGATGAGGATGAGGACGAGGGGGGGGAGTAGTGCGAGAGCTTGTGTTTGAGCGACAGCTTCTTCAGAGGCCTGACTTTCTCCATGTGCCGGCTCTGCCAGTGAGACTTCAGCATTCTCTGGAGCTGAACACTGACAGGAATGTCTGAAAAAGAGAGACAGAGACACATACAGAAATATGAAGTGAAGTCACTTTAGCCAAAATGTGATGTTTTTTTTCCATTTCTTCCCAAAAATAGCATCTTCGGGTGGGATTCTTTAGATTCTTTACACTTGGTTGTGCAACAGGAATGTGAATCTTGAGGGTGTAATGACAGTCTGTCACACGATGCAGCGAAATGCGAAAATCTGATGCATCAGCAGAACAGCTTTGTACGGAGCGAGTCAAAAATTATCCTCGCTCTGGCTGTAGAACTGATTTTAATTAACTATTAGAAAAGCCAAACGCATAATTTTTAGGCTGAAAAGTCCGCCATGAATGCACCGCTGTCTTCACTTCAGAAATCAATCGGGCTGCTTTCAGGGTGAAATAGGTGAAAGTCTGATGGAGCGAGATCAGGACTATAGGGAGGACACGTTAACGCCTTAAAACCACGACGTTCTTGGATAGCAGTCCTCTGCGTTTAAACCAAAGTCTGGGCTTCGGCGCTTCGAGAAGTCTCACTGTTGATCGTTGAACCTTTTTCTTGATGATGTTCCAAAACTGGCCCCCTGAGAATCCCAGAAAACCGTAAGCGTCGAATTTTCCAGCTGATGGTTGACTTTAACCTTGATTCTGGCTGATGAACTGTACATGGGATTTATTAACAGTCCAAAACACCAGTCTTGTGTGTGTGTACGTGTATATGTATACCTGACTGCAGAGACAGTGTAGGATGGACTCCGGGATCCTGCATCGCCACATTGTCCACCAGAGGGCGCTCAAACTGTAGCTCAGACTTAGGGTGGAGCTGACCGCCCCCACACATCACACACGCACTGTTCACGTCACACGGACTCGTTGGGGAACACACTCTCTGGACCTGAGGAGGAACACCAACACAATGTCCGTGTCTAAATGCGGGTCATAACAATAATAAAGCTCCACCCGATGTGCTTCACGACTCCGATATAAGCAGACGGATAATAATAAAGCAGCTTTAACATAACGCCCCAAGCACTCTTACTTTAAAATCCCCCCCTTACACACACACACCTTGCTGTTGAGGTTCTGAAGCGTGCCGGGTTGGATGAGGCGTCGTCTTTTACAGCTGATCAGGGGTCGAACTCGCGCGGCTGAACACCCGCTCTCTGGTGTCGGAGAAAGCTTAACATCTGATACTTCAGCCATGCTACAAGGAATCACAAAAGATCAAAGTCAAAGAATGTTCAGGGATTTTTAGAGCCATGTAAAAAAAAATTATAAATAAATCTGACGCCTTATTACCTGTGGAAGAATTCGTTTATAGGTCGGTCGATCGGAAATCTGTGGGTTTGACCGAAATCCCCTGCGGCGTTCTGGGGCTTCGGCTTTTCTGTCCTGGTTTGGTGAGACGAGGACAAGTCCCCCAGCTCCACCGATCCCTGAGACACAAACGCATCAGACGTTACAGCCAGAACTTCATTATTAAAAGTTTCTTGATTATAAATAGAGGTGTGCAAGAATTAACACACAAATCCATAATTGGAATTTTAAAGCTAAAATTTTTTTTTTTTATTAAAAAAAAAAAAAAAACTACTAACCAGCAGTTTATCACTTTGCAAACTGCATTCATTTAAAAAAAAACACATTTTACTCTTTATAACCCAGCAGAGCGAGTCTATTCATCTGGAAGAACGTCATCACCTGAATCTGATCATCATCATCATCATCATCTCTGGATCTCGTCACCTTCACGAGTCTGACGTTTCTGTGGAACTTCGTTCGCTCAAGCCGATTGTCCAGAGTGACAGAACACACCCGTTATTTCTCTATGTAATCCCCTGCTACACTAATGCACTCATCCCAGCGTTTCACTGGTGCTCGGACACCATCGAGGTAGAAACCTCTCTCAGTAAGCCGCCTCCTTTAAAATAATTTCCAACAGTTAACTTTACACTGCGGTTAAGAGTCTCGTCACCGTCCTGGGGGTGCGCGGGAGCAAGAAAAACATTAAAACTGTTCAGGATAAGAGCGTGCACTCACTCTAGGACCACAACTCTAAGTCTTACTCCTGTCGATTCGGTCTGACTCGTGCAGAGAGACACTGCTGCCATCTAGCTGTTGTGTGGTCTTTCTTTCCTCTTATATCTTTCACACACACACACACACACACACACACACACACACACACACACACACACACACCTTGCTGGTGCGGATCTGCCGGTAGATATCCGTGTGCTGCCGGATGCGGTACTCCAGATCGGAGATGTGCGCCTGTAGCCATGTCCAGCGGCTTATGATGGAGGCTCTTTCCAGGGCAAAGCGGCCTTCTGCTCTTCTCCACCTGAGACATTTAACAAAAAAAAATAAAATAAAAAAAAGACGCTTATTGAGAGAGCTGAACAGATGTGGCACAATTGTTAAATATAATAACACTTGCTCTACCCAGTTACATTCTCATTGTAATATGCCTTGTAATTTACACCTGTAAAAACATTTTGTGGAAATTTTGTGTAACAGGTTAGTTAGATGGATGCATCAAGGACAAGAAATAAAATATCTTTATAAAATTTAAAATTTGTGCACTCAAGGTCAGGCAAAAAATTCTAACCATGTTCAACCAGACTCTTTAAAAACTTCATCAATAACGGACACAAATCAGATTGATAATTAAGAGCTTGCAATAAAATTTGGTGCCTGTTGTACGAGTAAACCAGTTATCCACAGGGCAACAAAGAACATCTATCACCTCCATCCTGGAAGCCCAGGAAGTGCCCTACACACACACGCGCACACGCACCGAGGGAGACGCAGGACCAGACCCATGTTCGGGATAAAGACCGTTCGCTCCAGATTTGAGCCAAGAACACGTATGGAGGATATACATGACTAACAGGCCGCCTCCCATTATTGTCTCTATCGACATCAAACTGGTTCTACAAGCCACTCAGGCTCGCTGCTCACGCGGCACGAACACGTGCGATGACTTCTGCATCTCTCCGTACCATCTGCCGCCTTCCGAAAAACACACTTCCGCGACACAGGCTCTCTCTGCACCTTCATGCAGTACGACTAAACACACAACACGCGAGTGTTCCTCAAACCGCCTGGTGGGCCCCGAGTGTGGGCGGAGTCGACCAGGAAGAGACCACACCCACCAGGATAGAAGTGATTCATCGCAGGGTAAAGTGAGAGAGTCTAATTATTTACTAGCTCTTAAATTGCCCATGCTTTGTGCCCACAAGTAGTCGGTCATAACGAGAAGGGTTTAATAATAATAATTTTTAAAAATGTAAAAAGAGGCTGAATATCGCACCTGAAAAACCTTTTTTGCATGTGGTCGGGAGAATTGAGGTAACACAAGGCTTGTGTGGGTGTGTGCAGAGACCACTTGGTTAAACTTGGTGTGGTTTTGTCTCCACACCTTCATTCATGTTTAACAAACTCACCATGAGGTACAAAGGTATTCTGCATAATTTATCTTTGGCCACATTTCGTGTGAGAGCAATATTTAAAGCGACATCTATAAGCAACACCGACACTTAATCTGGGTTAGCAGGCATGACTGACAGTTCAACTGGCCAATCACAGCTCAGTATGAGGAGAAGGGCGGGAACAAGCAACAAGTCAATGCCTGATCCAGTAAAGTGCATGAGGACAAGGTGGTTACTTGCATCTATGTCCTCGATAACAGGCGTGTCTTTCAACTCTTTTTGCAAAAATCGCTTTTCTTTATAACATAAGATCCACATCCAAGGTATATCTGGTGCTCTTCTGTTCAAACCACTCTCGGCTAAACTAGCACAATGCGGGCTTTTGTTCATCTCATCCATTCAGTTTTCACTTTCTGTCCTCCAGGGTGAGATCACATGATTACAAACAAAACTTCTGGGATGCTTTCATCAGGCCCAAACCCCTTATTGTAAATGTGTCATTGATTTATTCCATGTGATTTATAACTGACTATTCCAACTACATCAAGTCCCAATTGGTAAGCTGGATGTGGAGATTATGTATACATTACTATTAGGAATGGGACTCAGAGACAGATCGATACGATATTGCAATACCTAGGTGCTGATTTGATTCGTATTGCGATTCTGTAAGCATCGTGATTTTATAACAGTCCTATATTAAACTTTTCAGATTTTTTTATTTTAATACAATTCTAAACAAACGTTTAATTATTTGCTCCTACCACACAGAACGCTGTGCTATGTGAATGGTTTAGAGCACCACCTGCAGGATTATAGAGGAAAGGCAACATCTTACCGCTTCAAATGTTCAAAATCCACAGATTTTGTAAACAGTGTAGTCCAACAATATGGTCATGTCCTGATAGAACTTTCAATACAGCAAAATACACATGGCCTCAGCTGGCAAGGGTTTAGATTTTCAATCAAATCCGTGTGATGCACACGTACAGACACCAGGCAGCGTCTTACAATAACGCTGTACATTAGAATGTAAATAGATTTTAACATTAGCCGTGGCAGAGAGACATGATACATGCAGACATACAGGGTGGCCAGGTCTCTGCGAAATCCTCCTTCTCTAAACCGCGCAAGGTCTGAAACCAGTTTAAATACCGAGAGGAAAAAAGTGGACCGGAAAGTGGAGTCATATTTACCCCCCTTTCCCATTGGAAGCAATCTCAGTGTTACATAAAAGATATGTTTGTATTTTTTTTTAAAAAAGAAAAAAAAGAAGAAGAAGCTGTAGCACTCAAAACGGTCCTTCTGGTCATGACTGCAGACCGAGTATTCGATTACAACGATCGGGAAAGCGCATAAAAAGAACAAAAGGAGCCCTCGGCCATCCGGTGAATCATCTCTCCAAGCGTGCTGCGCAGATCAGAGGAGCTTCAATCTACAGCTGATTACAGATAAAACGAAAACTGAATCTCTGCTGTGGTACAGCCCTTAATTGTTCAGGCAGACAGATAGATGGATAATAGTGGTCGGTATTTCTCCCTCCTGAGAAAATAAAATGCTCGTTACAGAGCTGGCGCTGTGGAGAACGTCTGCAGATCAGGAAGAACGCCGGCGATACACACGGGAGGCAATTCTTTCAGACAGACAATGAAGACGGAGTGGCGTGAGGACTAAAAGGGTCAAATCAAAGCTTAGCCGGAATGCTTGAGTCATTATACATACAAACGAGCGAGTGAGTGAGTGAGGAGGAGCATGAGAAACAAAGAGCAGAAAGGAAAAGTAGGCAAGCGGGAGAAAGAGAGTAACACAGGGAGAGGGAAAAGTGGTGAAAAAGGGAACGGTGGAGAGTAAGAAAGGATGAAAAAGGTTATTTAACATGACTGGGTCGATTTCATACAGAGGAAGATTTATTAAAAACAAAAAAAAACAACAAAGATCTAAACTTGCTGTTTACTGCAGGCACGCGAAGACAAGGTGGCCTCCATGTGCAACTGCCAGCTGTTTGGAACATCTGTATAAATTACCAAAACATAAGAATAAACTGTCTGCAACTGATTTAAAAACTAAGCGCGTAACGTTTTATTGACTTCAGTTCAAATAACATTCTTAATGTTAACATAAAAATTTTTTGTAATGGATGCATTTATCAAAACATACAAAAAGTCATAATGATCACGGCGATCATACAGGCAGCGATCAACAAAAGCGCTCAGCTCTTTCCTCCGCACCCTTACGCAGGCGAACAGAGGCTCCTAACACCCAGAACTTCCCCCTGGTCATACCCGTGTCATCTAGTCACGAGGGTCCAGATAGTGACAGATGCTCGCCACTGTGCCTAATGTTTCTATTTCGCAATTAGTCACTTTTTTAAATTCTCAGTAGCACTGAGACATTCATCTAGTGCAGTGCTAACTAAAGAGGGATGAGTTTATCAGGCGAGATAGTTAAATAGCGTGATTCTTTTGTGTTGCAATTCATATATTAGCACACTGACTCAAGCCTTTTTATTTAAAATAAATTAATAAATAGATAATTTACAGAAAACAATACCAGTCAAACGTTTGGACACACCTACTGATAGGAATTTTTACTAATGTCAAAATTTGACACTGCTAAAACAATGCTGAACGCGTCCAAAATACACAATCTCCTTTGAACAGTTGATATTGAGGTGCGTCTGCTGCTTACGCCGTGTAAAGGCCTTCACAACGGCTCTAATCTGAGGTGCTTTTGAGGTAAATTGGTGATTTCTGAGGCTGGTAACTCTAAATGAACCTCACCTCTGCAGCAGAAGTAAGTTTGAGTCTTGCTTTCCTGGGACGGTCTAGATGAGAGCATTTTGCTAATGTACTTGACAATACTGTCCTTGCGAGAACTATTCAAGAACAGCTGACCTGACCTTCACGCCATAAAATAACAGACTGTTGTTAACCTAATGCCATGTTTTTTTTTCATCGTTAACAAAAAATTAATAAATTGTTCTAGAACGTAAACAATAAATTCAAACTTTCTACTGGTACTGCATGTTTGCATTTGTGGTGAAAAATTTGTCATTCCTCTATAATCCTGTAGGTGGCACACTTCACACGGCACACCAGCCTGTATGGTACGGGGGGAAAAAAAAAACATTTCTAAAAAGTAACAAAATCTGGATAAAGTAATAAATTGGGATGTTTATAAAAATGTGATATTTACAAAATCGCAATAAGAACTGAATTAACATTTAGGAATTGTGAAATCGTTTCGTCCCTAGTAACTCAACCCTACTAGCTAGCCAAAGTTAGCTAAGGTTACTCAAGTAACATCGACGTCTGATAAGTGACAAAAGTGACAAACTTTTTCTTCACCTCCTGCTTGTTAAAACACTACATCAGATGCCATCGATATAAAGACCTCAGTCATTATTCACTCATCGTTATCAAATAACGCTAGCAAAGCACGGCTAGCCAGGTTTCCTGTCCCCACACACGGCACCAGTTCATCAGCAGGGAAAGGGGAAAATTTTACCTCAGAAAATTTTTTATTTGGCTCCTACATTTGTTTGTCTGGAGCCTCGACTCATAAAAATCAGTTATTTGGGGGAAAAAAACAAAACAAAAGGATTTTCTTTATTCTTCCACAACCTTCCAGCACAGAATCCCTCCTTTCTCTGTGCGCCCATGCAGCCACCATGCTCGATAAATCCTGACATGTTACAACCCCAAGCATGCACTTCCAGTGAGTCACCCGACCGTAGGCAGATTTCAGAACAAGACCACAATAAACTACTGACATTGAACTGTAAAGAAAAGCAGACACAACAATGACCGTTGTTCTCAGCCTCCGTCTTCACTCAGCTCAGATTTCCTGTGATCAGCCGAGCCTACAGCGCGCTCCCAAAAAGTCAAACATGAAAACTGAATGATCGGAAAATTTGTAGCAAGGTTTGTATAATAATTATAATGATAATAAATGTAAATTAGATAGAGAACAATTGCATAATAATGTACGTCCTATCACACGCTTTATATTTTGGATAAACGGTCTGTGGTGGAGCAGCTTTAAACCGTCTCAAGGCTATTTAAATCCCAATTAATTTCACATAACTCCAGTTGCTCTCCAGCAAAAACATGGTATGATGCCAACAACACGCTCTTTCCATGGCACTAGGTGGAGCTCGTTTGGCTTCAGCTCCAGTGAGCGGCTGCCCAATAGACTGATGTCATAAACACAGAGTTCAGAACACTTGGGCGAGCCGAGTTCAGGCAGCACCAACCAGAACCGGTTCAGCTTTAACCATGCGTTCAAACTCACAAACCACAGAGCAGCTAGTGAAAATGAGCCACCTACAGAGGGACAATCGAAATGAGATTTCATTGTTTTTTTGTGATGAAGATGGTCAAAAAAAAAAGAGCAGATATGCCATTGCCTGGATTAGGGGTGGGCGATATACCGGTATACACGGTTAACCGGTAGAAATTTGTCAACCGGTAGAGATTTTGGTCT
>JAQMYL010000006.1:5054832-5065768 GCA_030014365.1 Clarias pachynema | reverse complement strand
TCCTTTACACAGTTTTTTTTTTTTTTTTTTTTTTTTTAAAGTTAAGCCTTTATCACTACATAGTAAAATTCTTTCTTCACAAATACCAGCGTAGGTGGGGTCAGAGCGCAGGGTCAGCCATGATACAGTGCCCCTGGTACTGGAGCAGACAGGGTTAAAGGCCCCAACAATGGCAACTTGGATGAGCTGGGGCTTAAACCGCCGACCTTCTGATAATCAACTCATCGCCTTAACCCTCTGAGCCATCATGGCCCGAAAAGATCTCAATAGAGACCATCAGGAATTGCCTAAACTACGATACTGAATCTCCTGAACTACGATACTGCCACTTCGAAAGAAAGGCGAGATACATTACCAGATTATATACATATACCAGATCAGATTATACACACAGTGACTAACCATGACAAACATTTAATGGTTAAACATTTACAAATTCCTTGAAAATCCCACAGCTTTTGCAATAAATAAATAAATGAATGAAACTCATTCTCTAATGTATTGGTGGGAAAAAAAACTACATTTTATTCATCTTATAGCTTGTTTTTCTTCTTTTGAGTTTATGGGTGGTTTGGTGCATTACTGCCATCTACTGGACTGGAGCATGAAGTAGACTACTGGGGGAAACATTTTCACTTTGTATGCGACATGACAATCAACAAAATTTACACAGCATTTCAACGTTTACTAAATACTTCACATCTCATGAGAAATATAGACAAATTAAAATGATAAAAAACGAATCAAAATCTCGATGTCAAAAATTCTAACTCGACAGTCTACACAAGATTCACAGTGACGGTTGTGTGGTTGAACAGTCGATCTTCTACAAGCGTTACAGTAAAAAAAAAAAAAAGCGAAGAATGATTTTGAGACAGCTCTGTGTGTGAAAATAAAGATGGAGGAAGAGGATTGGAGGGGGCAGATTCCATCTGGAGTTCATGAATGTAGTCAGACAGTTAATTGATACCTGATACGATATCACAATACCAAGGTGGCAATTAGATTTGTGCTCGGATTTTTTTTAATAATCACAAATTTATAAAATCCTGATTTAATAATTACAGATTTTGTTACAAATCTAAACAAACTTAGCAAATAATTCACTTCAGTGTGTGAATAGGATTACAGAGGAACTAATTTGAATACGATTGTGATTCTTTTCCCCTCAAAATGAAACCCAACCTAATATTTAGATGTTTGCAGGGTTGTCAAGGCTAGCATGCTTTACACAGACATTAAATTAATACTGACTGCTTGCACAAGTGGATAAACTGAAGTTTATTTTTTTTACCTCAGATGCTGATTTGTTTTTGCTCTCAAACCAGGTAGAAGCTTTGAGAAATATCACTGAAATAATAATAATAATAATAATAGTAGTAATAATGCCAAAAAAGGAAACCGCTGCATTTCACCACAAAGAGCAGGAAGAACAGACATGGTGCTGACTGAAAAATAGCAAACTGTTTAAAAAGGGACACGACCCAGTGATTAAATTTGACATTCAAAGTCTTCACACAAGGCTGTTTATTAAGCCTGATTATTTAGGTCAAATGTTCAAAAGAAGTCGGGCTGAGTCCCAGGCGTTTCTTTTTGTGAAAGTTTTCTTTAATAATTACTCTACAGTGTAACGCTGGTCTGCGAACCCACGTCAGTGCTGTCCACTTCCCTAAACACTGAGCTTAAAAGGGAACACAACTCCGGACACCTGTGCTGGTGTCTTAAAACTCATTGCCTAGTTTGTCTATAAAATAATAATAATATATCAATATGCCTCTTGAGTATACATCAATATTCAAGAATGAATTATTTCTTAAATTAGCCTTATAATTAACCATGAAGATGAAATGAATAAGAGGGGGGGGGGGGTTGGAACAAAATCTAAATCACAACTCCCAAAACAAAGTCGCGTCCAGCTGGAACGGATTGTTGGTTTACTTTGTTTTGTTTTGGAGAGCAATTCATTCGCTCGTTCTTTTTCAGGCAAACAGGAAACATATCCTTGTGCTTTGGGGTAAAACTCTGGCCAAGAAGAAGAATATTGAACGCAACGTTAGACAAGATCATGTTATGACAACAAGATCTATGATCTCGCTGCACAAACAAGGCCAGAGTGGAAATTAAAGCCGAGGCCCCTGACAAAGTTAAGTGTACGGCAGTCCACCACGGGACAGTAAATTACAGCCACATATGAAACACAGGAACTAAAATGTACTGAGAGCAGAATCTGAATGTGGAATTGTTAATGCTTTAAGGTCACTGAGCAGAAGCAGGAGTCTCAACAGAATTAATGGCAAATGTGAAGAAAACCACACTGCTCAGGTTGACGCACCAGTTATTTGGAGCTGATTTATAATCTGTTCCTTATTGAGAAGTTTCTTTCACATGCAATTCTTTTAAGAAATCATTCAGAGAACTGCTATGCTAACAAAATATTTTGTCAAGTAGGGGAAAATCGAGCAAGGTGTTACGATCTCTATCTAGGTTTACCACAATTACTCTAAAAAAAATAATTATTATTGTTTCTGTATTGTACAGTGATTTCTTTTGTGTGGCGATTCATTCACTCCAAAATTAATAAAATATATTTTTAAAAATGTAATAATAGATGTGCCAACGACTTTGATCGTATGGAATTTAATTGCACACTTATACGCATGTTAAAGAAATACAGCACAATCTGATGAATTTTGAGAACTAATGATTATTTATTTTTCATGATTTCTGCGTTTTCCATTTAATATTATTAATTTAATATTTTCCATTTATTAAAAAAGTAGCGCATCTTCTCTGCCCATGGGCCGATTGCGATGAAACAAAGCTTATACGTTACCTCAAGCTCAGACAAATACACCTGTAAAAAAAATTCCAAAAACCATCTTGATGTTATCTATTACTCATTTTACGTCCCCACGAATTAATTTTTCCGCAAATATCTTCAATGTACAGACACGCCCACTTTACAGCTTTATTATATGTATAGAGTTCTACAAGTTTGCATTTGAGGCATTAAAATGTTGCAATTCCTCAATAATCCTACAGGTGGTGCACATGACTATTCACACATTAGTAGGCGGCACAGCGCGGTACTAGCAAATGAATCGTAAATCTTAAAAATCTAAAAAAAAAAAATTTAAAAAAAGGAAAGAAAGAAATTGGGATCTTTATAAAATCTTGATACAGATCGAATCATATTGCGTGGTCCCTGATGAATTCAATTCCTATACATTGCCATTTCTTTTCCAAGTATTTGCTAAAAAAAAATGACTGGTATAATCTTACACATAGCAATTCACTATATACTAAAATTACACTTCCTTCATTTAAATTTTGGCCAAAAATAAATACTTACAGTTTGACATGCCGCTGTTCAGTATCCACTCTGGCGAGTTCCTCTTCCTCTATGTCGCTTTCGCCACCCGAGCTGCTCTCGGTGGCATCCGAGTCAAACTGTGTCTCCGCCACATGCAAGCTGGTGGTGCCACTTAGGTGCAATTTCTCCAGCTCCGGGGGTAAAGAGCCGTCCTTGAGGAGCTGTGCGATTGAGTCCCTTCTGGAGCTGGAGGATTGGGAAAAGGTGTGGTGCAAGAAGCCTGTGAGCTGCTGTTTGACATGACGCTCAACCTGCTTGGCCTGAACCACCTGAAGTCTCTTGCAGAGGCGCTGCAGCCGTGCCGAGACGTCAGCCTGTCTGCGCTGGCTCTGCTGCGCCCGCTCGCGAAGGACAAGTGCCTCTATGCCAGAAGAAGGGGAAGATGGAGAACAGCTACGCTGGCACAAAGCTGAACTCTGAGGGGCGTCGAGCGGGGTGCTGCGGTTATTACTCGTCTCAGAAAGTGCTCCGGTCCGGCCAATGTGGGACCGGTCACTAGCGGGCGATTCAGATTTGATCTGTGTGTTCTCTGATGAGCCGTTGACACCCGTGTCCTCTGGTGCTCTGCTATGCAGATCTCCCAGCTCTCTCAAGTGCTTGGAATCTGGCCTAGGTACAGATATTGTTGCGATCACGTCCCCGGACTTGGACGATAGCGGTAACAAGGCTCCGGCCCAAGTGGGAGGCTTGGCGTTGTCTCCGTTTAATGGGGCCACGCTGCCTTTCTCAGGCAGCGCTGTGCTGGGCACAGCAGCCTTCTTGGCCAGTCCGTTGACCGGGACCATCGCGTTCCCGCTTCCTGTTCCAGTTCCTGCTCCTCCTCCGTTGACGAAGCTCTTTGGCTGGCCGCCGCTTAGCTGTGTACGTAGAAGGAGATCTCCGTTCAGCAGGCCTCTCTTCTTCAGCACCGACGGCTTGATCAGGACACTCTCTTCGGCTACAGGACCAACATGCGAGCACAAATAGGAAGCCACCAGTGGCTGCAATTTGCCCAGACTCAAT
Organism: Clarias pachynema; assembly: GCA_030014365.1. Taxonomy (NCBI): domain Eukaryota; kingdom Metazoa; phylum Chordata; class Actinopteri; order Siluriformes; family Clariidae; genus Clarias; species Clarias pachynema. The sequence continues at coordinate 5,061,393 of JAQMYL010000006.1, read as the reverse complement.
GGCTCTGACAGCGGCTCCTTGCCGTTGCAGCAGTGACAACAGTTGTCCTCGTGGTGAGGTTTGCCGTTAGTGCCTGCTGTGTCAGACGGGGAGATCGACGAGGATAGGAGAAGGTTTGTAGAGTTGCCGTTGCTCTCTGCAGCCAGTTTGAGGCGGATATGGCGGGCTTCGGCCGGGGCGTCGGTCAGAGCGGGCGCCATCGCAGCCATGCAGGGCCGCAGTAAGGGCACAGCAGCCTGCTTCTGCACTCGTCAACGCCAGCCCAACTACAGAGCCTAAAAGAGGAAGGGCAAAGAAAAAGGCTTGACATTAACCTGGATTTTAAAGCAAAAGGGCATACATAGATTTGATACAAACTCTGGCAAAAAGTATGGAGTTAAAACTCGCACCTTTTTTGTTTTTGAATAAATTAACAACAAAATTGTTTAATAACTGAGCGAGCAAATGACTTACTCACTGATTATCTATACCATTTATTCTATACAGAGTCACAGGATGCCTAGAGCCCATCTAAATGGATTTGGAGCACTTGAAGGGGTACATCTTGAATGGAGTGCCAATCCATCGCACGTCACAAGCACCCCCATCCCCACCCCACCCCGCCCCCCAAATTGGGAATGCAAATTAGCCTTCCCTGCATGTCTCTGGGCTTTGGGAGGAAACCAGAGTACCCGGATGAAACCGACCAAGCATGGGGAGGATATGCAAACTCCGCACACACAGACCAAAATGCAGGAATCAAATCCTTGACCCATGGATTTTACTACTGAGAAATAATAACATCAAGCTGGTTTCAACGCTCTCAAACCTTGGTAGAGCCTTGTTGGAGAACAATTTTTTATTTTTTTTAAATAAATCCACCACACGTTTGCTGGCTACATCGTAGAGTACCTCTGCCTTTCCTGATTAAAACCTTTAACATTACTTGCTCTGTGACAGTCATGCGTCACCACACCTATTGCCTATCGATGGACTGGGAAACATATCCAAAGTCCAATCTTTTAATGTCCACCAGTGGACTGACAGGTAAGGTAATGACTGCCGTTCCCATCGCTCCTTTTACACGTCATGCAATACGATGCAGAAATGTAATTGTTTTCTTCAGGCAGTTATCTTTACACGTTTCATCAGAACGTCACCAGGTGAAAAGTTGCAGCAGCAGCATCTCAGTCAATGCAGACTCATGATTCATCATCACTTTCATCCAAATCATCCACGTTCGAGAAGTGCTTCCCCTTTAGCCCAGAGTAACCTTGTTTCTTCTGTTGTGTTTCATTTGGCCAATTTCTACAACTATATATAAAACACTGACCTGTTTTAGAACTAATTGTTTTGTTGTACATTTCTTTACACACATTGCTTCGAGTCTTCCATCCTAGCACTATGACATCTTCCTCGGTCTACCCGCATGCTTTACTTTTATAAAACACTCCTTCCTCCTTTTTAAAAATATTTTAACCAAATTTTTGACTGGCTATTTTTGGGAACAAGCAACATATTTTACCACATTTCATTTTGTACTTCCTTCTTGATATAATTTTATATCCATTGAGATTGAGAACTCTTTAGTTGAGTTGATGATCCCTTTCAATTACCCAAAAAAGTCCAACAGCTTATTATAGTCGGTAATCAGGTTCCTTTAACTACAGAATATTCATTCAAGATGCATTTGTTTAAGAAAATGCACATTACAAGGTGATTCTGTATCCCACATGAACATTAAGCGATTTCCAATTTTTTCCCCTCTTACTTAAGCTGGAAATAAAATATGCCATTAATGAAAAAATGAATTTCAGACTTCTCAAAATGTGAAGGCTCAGCTATTAAATAGAAACGTTGCTGTGCTGTATCTGTGATTAGTTTTAGTAAAAAAATTTTTTTTTAAAGTCAGCCAAGTGTGATGATTCTACTTTTTTTTTTTTTTTTTGCCAGGAGCCTTCAAGAAGATAAACATTTATCAGATACTTATATGTCTAATTACTGTCTATATTTCAGTGTCAACTACAGGAAATTAAGGACTTCCTAAAAGGACCACATTCTGAACTTATGTGAATAAATAAAATTAATTTATTAAAATATCCTAAACATTGAACATGCAGTACTGTGCAGTACAATTTTGAGCCAACCCTCATTTCTTCATATTTTGCTTCCAAATAGCCAGACTTCCTTGAGGATCGAGAAATAGTTCTCCAGACTTCCTGAAGGTCTTCTTTTGCATCTCATTTTCAATCCAGCTCCTGAGCAGTGCCTGAGGAAGGTTTTTTTTTGTTTGTTTGTTTGTTAAGCCACACAGTGACCTATGAATCATTCAAGCGTAAAAAAGCATCTAACTTAAGGCATGAACCAGTGAGAAACAGGTGCAGATGATGATGAGATGATTAGGCCGGTGATTAATATACTGGTGATGCTGAATGCCGAATGGTTGGAAGAGACAAGAGGAGAAATGAGGTTGCTGCTGAGGTTGTTACATGAACAAGCTATTTTTAAATTGGATCTTGAGGCACTTCGGAGTCTGTCGCAGTAAAACATTTCTTCATATTAAATTAAATCAATGGGAATAAATAATGGCTGGCTCAAGTGCAGTAAAAAAAAAATTAAGAATCCACATAATTGGGGTTAAAACAAGCACATGAAATTTAATAAAACCTGTGCAACAAGCTTAAAATACATATGAATTGTTTCACTGGAAATTATGAGTATCAAGTTAAAGAAAAGGCAAGATCCTGCCAACAGCTGGCATTCTGCCTTACTGTCACTGAACTCCTTTAAAGAAAGAAACACACAATCTGAGGAGTCTTTTGTAATACGGATGTTAAGGAGGGGAATCACGCCCTACACTAATGTTTAACAAAAGACAGCAGTATACAGTAGAGACGTGGAAGAAGAAGAAGAAGAGGAGGAGGAGGAGGAGGCCATGCGGCTTTATGGCCGTGTGCGGCATCTCAATCAGCTCAACTTATGCAACAGCCTGCACATCTGCTCGCGGAAAATTCATTAAAAACACACACACACACACACACGCACAGTGCAAAGCAAGGCGGGGAGGGTGTTACGTAAGACAATTTTGTCTTAAAGCAAGCGTGGACAAATATATAACTAGAGTTAACGCGGGTTAACTTCGTTTACGCCTGTGTGTGTGTGTGTGTGTGTGTGTTTCCGCCACGACTTTTACAAGGGATTAAATATAATAATTTTTGAAAAATACAACCACCATTATTACCCTCAATTTGAACTCTGGTTTATTTTTAACTAGTTCTAGTTTAGCTAGTTAGTTAGGTAGTTAACTAAACTTCGCTGCTAAACGGTTAGCTTTTAGCTGCAGTGTGTATTTGCGTGTGTGTGGCCCAGCCCAAGGCGAGGTTCAGACGGGCTAGCGTTAGCCATAAGCCTGCTAAAGAGCTCACACACACACACACACACGCTCCGTCTCTCTCTCTCGCAAACACACACACACGGTTTAATATGAAAAACAAACAAAAAAATAAATACACATACTGCAGCCCGAAACTAAACCCATCTGCACCATATTGATAAACAGTGTGTGAATAAGCTGTACGTAATAAACACACACGCAGAGCAAACAAGTCCTTGACCTTAATTTCGCAACGCGTTTTGGTTCAGCGCATTAAACTACACTAGTCTTATATTATTAGATATAGTAATATATAGTAAACACTTTTAGATCTTAAAAAAAAAACTCGAGATCATGAGATACAAACACACACAATACACTCTTGATCCCCGAGTTATAACGCATAATTACGAAATTTACAATCCATAAACATACAACATATACAAATATACATAGCAATATATCAATATAAGCAGGACAACTTTAGTCATATACACAGACAAACATGTACACAAGTGTTCGTGTGTGGGTGTGTGAGTGTATATTAACGTTTCCCCGTGTATATTCTTGTGCACGAGTGTGTGTTTTTTAAGCGCGCTGAGACGCTGCGCGTGAACGCCGTCTCGAGCACAAAGAGAAAAAAGGAGGAACCTACCACGTGACGGGCGCGAGGGAATTTCAGCGGTTTAAATCGTGCGCTTTAAAGAAAGAAAAAAACAACAAATAAATAAACACGCATTCCCTGGTCGCGCGTGCGTTGGGATCGCGTGCAAGTCCTCTGCTTCTCATTCACGCGCGCCCTTTCTCTCTCTCTCTCCACTCGGTCTTCGGTTTCCGTGATCACGAAATGGGCGAAGCTTCTGCTGCTGCTGCAGAAAAAAAAACCCGTCGTCCACAAATACACACTCGCGAAACAACAAAAAAACCAAAAACGCGAACGGTATTCCTCCGCCTCGAGTGTGAGATCCGTTATAAGCAGGATTAAGGTGCTAGAGATGACCGATTTCGGGATATTCTGTGAATCATCGTTAGACGGAGAAGCGCGCGGAAGATGGCGGCCGGTTCATCTCGTCTCCTCTCCTCTCCACTGCTCTCTGGCCAAACAGCGCACGCGGAGGCGGGAGAAAACATGCCTCACGCGCTGCCGCCGCCACATTTACAAGCGGGCGCGCACACACCATGGGGCCGCTAGAGGGCGCGCTCTCTCTCGCGTGCGTGTGTGCGCGCGCCTTTTTTTTTTTTTTTGTTACCGGAAACACGCGTTGTAAAATTGGCCACATCCCAAACCGCACTCAACCCTAGTCAATAGTGTGGCACTACACCACAGAGGAGGCTGCGTGGGCCTACTACTCTGTGTGTGCGTACACACACACACACACAATATATTTGCCAAATCTTGCAGCTGTTTGTAATAAATTAATAAATCAGTAAAGAGCAATTTACACAGCTCAACACAATTATCACTCATTCATCATCTATATCCTGCATTGTCGTGCAAGATAGGAATCTTCTACGTTTAATCTAAAATTTTGTCTTCAGCTCTTTAATAAGCATCTCACTGTAATGAGCACTGTTGATTGTTGAACCTTTTTCCTGATAAGGTTCCAATACTGGCCCTTGACAATACTGGGACTGAGAATCCCAGAAAACTGTAAGCATTGATGAATTTTCCAGCTGGTGGTTGACCTCCCTAATTTTTTATGATCGGTGACTGAGGATGTTTCCGTGCCATTTACTCTCAGGCTCGTAGTAATGAATCTACATCTCGTCACCAGTAATGATTCTCTTTAAGAAACTTTCACCTTCCTTAGACAAAGTTTTGTTTGCAGATATCCAAATGCTTCTGTTTATGCTCTTCTAGCATCAGGTACACCCTCAGACCACAAAAAATCCATCTACATTTTTGCTTGCACCCCAGTTACAAATGATCTGATGTAAGAAATACACACCGTCACAGCAGTAACTGGGGAGACAGTAGCAATGAACAGATAAGGCTGATAAGTGTGAGCAACAGAAGCTTTAATATAACTCGAGTGCTCATCTTTTTTGTCTGAAATTGACAATAAATAAACAGTCAGGCATTGGCATAGAATAGATATACAAAAATCAAATGTAAAAAATGAAACTAATCAGAACCATGCGCCTGAGTGAAAACGAGAAAAGATGTCCTATTTTGTGGTGTCTTCATGACGCACGTTGTTCTACTAAGCTACAGGAACAGATAATGAAGTTTGTCTCTTTGTGAACACACTGTTCCAGTCTGGTTTCTCCACTGGTCCACTTAGGTTTCTCCAAACCTCCGCTTAAGAGTTTAGCAGACCGTCTCCAGTCCTGCTGGTCCCTTTTAACAGACTCCATTCAGAAACAGAAACAGACCATGATGCCAAACAGCTCTCTATATACTTGACTGGGAAAGAGTAAAAGAATTTAAAGTCTGACTAATCTACCTGTGCATCAGGTATAGATACTCAAGGTGCCAAGCTTAATTTAATACAAGCCATCGTGCATGTGTGTTTTCATGCTAATACAGTGTTCACTATATATTTATGTCCTAAGTCAATGTCCAAACATCCAAGTCTTCACAAGTTCAAGGAACATCAAGTTTGTTCTTGTCTGCTTTCAGTTTTAGGAAGCAGTTTGGTTAGGTGTAACCAACAATCGTACATTTCATTAAACACAGTAAAATCAATCATCGGCTGCTCCATTGGAATGTCTGTATCTATATACATAAAAGAACTCGCTGCGGCATAAATAAAATCAAAATGTTGAGTAGGAGTCAAGTTATGAACAACTGTGTGCCAGATTACAAACTAGTAGTTTTGACAGCATACTACGCATGTATCAAACTGTGGGTGAAGTTTAACCTGGCTGCACCATAACTGAAATTAAAATGTTAAGTAAAAGTGATGTTATGAATAGCTACTGTAGGTGACAGTTTTGATAATCTACTTTAAAATAAGCTACTTGCTCAATGTAAACAAATGAGATAGAGAGAGAGAGAGGGGCCTTTAATTTTCATCATAGGTATACCTCAACTGAGAGACAAAATAAGAAAAAAGAAATCCAGAAAATCACATTGTAGGATTTTTAAAGAATGTATTTGCAAATTATGGTGGAAAATGAGTATTTGGTCAAACAAGCAAGATTTCTGGCTCTCACAGACCTGTAACTTCTTCTTTAAGAGGCTCCTCTGTCCTCCACTCATTACC
>JAQMYL010000006.1:5035412-5050139 GCA_030014365.1 Clarias pachynema | reverse complement strand
GTTTCAAAAACAGTACAAAAGTTAAAAACCTACCTTACCAGTGGAGAAGAATCCAATATAGAAAACTAAAGCACACTTTAGTTTGCTTTCCAGTCTTCCTCAAAAAAAAAAAAAAAAACATTAAATGTTTCCTTATCAGTGACTCCTCATTCTGACTGTTTATACTGTCCTTTACTCTCTCTAGTGAGCTGTGACATCATCATTTTGTTTTATTGGTGTTTACTGGCAGTTGGCATAAACTATATTTCATTACCTCCACCTTCTGGTCGTGATCTCCCTCATCCTTCTTACAGTTTAAACCCTTTTTTCTATTCTTTTCGCCCTTAAAAAGGCCATCACAAATACTTTCCTCCTTTTTTATAAAACCTAACAATCATAGACTATAAAACGAACTGGAGAAACCCTCTGTGATGTCACCCATAAATTTTCAGAAGAGCAGTTTTGAAGCACAACTGTGGGACCTCTGGGCATTGCCGTCTTGGCAGGAACTCCATCTAATCCCCGGTTTAGTCCTTAAATGGCATGTGGGCGGATCAAAATGCTCCTGGCTGTTGGTTGGAACATGTCTTCTTACCTCAGTTAAGACTAGCTAGCGGGCTTAGCTTTTGTTTAGCAAAAATGCTAAGGTAGCTAATGGTAATTTCTGCTTTAATGTTACTTTACATTTGATTGAACTCTGTTATCCATACCTTGCATGTCTTTTTGTGTCAACTCCTACATTTCGTGTGGTAAATTGAGCTATAATGATTCCAGTTAGCTATTTAGCTAAAGTGGTGCATAGCAGAGCTAGCGGTATATCAGTATAAAAGTGCTGTAGTAACATTATCATTATTAATGTGGTTGCATATTAATGTTAACAAGTCAAGAAAAAAAACTCAACATTCATATTATGTTGTAGTTGAAAAGTTCTTTCTCATTTGGCGTCACGCTAGCATTTGGCATTCTGTTGAGGTCCTTCACGGTTGACACCAGCAGTGCAGCTGTCAGTCCAATCGGCCACACCCCTAATTATGTATAATTTTATGGCTTAAGTACCTGTCGTTGATGGGAAAATATTTTTTAGAAATATTTAAAGGATTAAAGCTTAAAATATGCTGATCAGCATTAATGTAATCAGTAATATTATTACTTCAGATTGAAGCACACATACATGTCTACCTGCCTTTCTGTACTCCAGAGCTCTCTGCCTAACGTTTTAGCAATTCTTAAAATAATGGAACATTTAGAGATAAAAAAAAAAAAAAAAAAAAAACCTCTATAGCTCCAACAGATAGTATTGATTATACACTGAAATCACACTGCAATCAACAATACCAAACAGCAAAAACTAGGTACAGTATACAGTAAGAACCAATCGTGTTTCAAAAACATATATTGAAACATATATTGGAGTCAAATTTATTTTACATACATTTTTATGAAATATCCACCCAGAAAATCTTAGTAAATGTAGATTAGTAGTAAATTAGTTTTGTTCAAATTCATATTCAAACTCTTCTATTTTTTTTAACCTGAGACCTAACTTAACTGAGCTAAATCAATCTCAACACTACCAAAATGCACATGATTTAAACATAATTATTATTATATAATAGCCCAAAACCAGAGGTAGCGATCCACTAGGTAAATAAATTTACGCCAGCTTTCATAAAGACTGAACTGACAGAAATGACTAATTAACTTGCACACAGACATACAAATCATACACCTGAAAACAATTACCTAGACAGTGAACAAAGAAAAAAATTATATCAAAAAAGCCTTATGTTGACTTGGACTCCAAGCCCTTGTTTACAACCCTTTCATTTTTGGCAAAAAAATGCATTTTGTTGAAGTGGTCCACACCCCAGGTTCCAACTGTCACTTTGTGGATATCCCAGCTGTCATCTTTCCTTCCCTTGGAGAAATTAACTTATGATCTTAATCACAGGTCGGACAAATTTTGGAAACTCTGGAAACCTCTCCACTGTTTTTTTGCAAAAACTCTGAATGTTTATTTTAATAGAGGTTTTTTACTTTCCTATCATGTTTTGCTTAACTTCAGCAGGCAGAGATTTATATTTTCATGTACATTGCGTATTGTTATATTTTTTCAGTGCTGTGGGTGGGTGGGTGGGTTTGTTTGTTTGTTTGTTTGTCTGTCTGCTTGATTGTGTCTATACTATCTGAAAATCCTTAATAAAAATAAATAAATAAATAAATCAGTCCAAAAAAAAAAAAAACTGAGTTTCAAAACTTTAATATGTAAAGACCACAATTTGGGTTTTAGCTACATATTTACATGCATTAACGTTTAATTCCTTGTAAAGTACAGTGAAGCTATACCGTACATATAGTGCCCCTTGTACTTTTCCACATTTTGTCACTTTACAACCACCAACGTAAATGTATTTTATTGGGATTTTATGTGACCAACCTACACAACTGTGAAGTGGAAGGAAAATGATAAATGAGTAAAAATCTGAAAGTGTGGCATGTATTCGTATTCAGCCCCCTTTACTCTGATACCCCTAACCAAAATCCTTTAGAAATCACCTAATTAGAAAAGTACTGACTGTAATACACAATGTAAAGCAATTATGTAATTCTAATAATTCACTTTGCTGCATTTAAATAAGACTAAATTTTTTGTTTAGATCATAAATTATATGAAGTTCATTAGGCCTTCCGCCATCCCCCCGCAGTCTTTTGGACAAAAAACTTTCCAAAGTTTTCAAAACATTCCAAATTACTCCTGAATCATCTCTGTTGTGTTTCACACCTAATGTGAGCTACAATACTAATTAGCTTCTAACAAAAGGCTGAATCCCAAAACCGGTGTGTGGAACAAGGGAATCTGGACCATAGCGCACAAGTCTTTCATTTTATGCTATTTGTGATTCAATCCTAGAACATTTACTTAACTATTAATTAGAAAGCTTAAATATTAGTTAACATTACCTGCACATAATGTTATGGAGCATAAAGCACAGCGTATTCCATAGCATCATTTCATTTTCACCAGACACACTGAATGAGGTAACAATATAACAAGAAAATAAATTTAATATTCTTATTACCTCCTTCATCCATTTTCACGCTGTTATGTCTCTTTTGAAAAATGACAAAATCCACCACAACATACTGCATATGAAAATAACAGAACTAATATCAGAACTGGAGAATCAGTTGCTAGGTTACTCTTTTATCTGTGTGACAAAGCATCAGGTAATCCGGTAGATAATACAGTAATCATGAGGTAATCCTTCTGTTATTTTTTGGCTCTGAAATGCGCTCACTCACTCACTTATTGTCTATACCGCTTTATGTTGTATACAGGGTCGCGGGGGGCCTGGAGACTTGAGGGCATGAGGCAGGGTACACCCTGGATGGGGTGCCAATCTATCGCAGCGCACTCACCTACACACATTCACACACTTATTCACACACTACGGGCAATTTGGGAACGCTCGGGGGAGAACATTCAAATTCCATGCATATGATGGAATCGAACGTGAACTCTGGAGGTACAAGGCAACCACTAACCACTAAGCCACAGTGCCGTACTCTGAAATACACCTAGAACATAATTATCAACAAGAATAAACAGTAGCCTAATATCGGTTTAAGGTACTTCTGCCATCACGGGTTGTGACTGACGTCATGGTAGTCATGTGTCTGCAAAAGGTCTATACTCATTTCATTTCAGTCACCTGGCAGACGCCTTTATCTAGAGCGACTTACATTTACCTTATTGTAAATCTGAGTAGTTCAAGGTTGAAGGCCTTGTTCAAGGACTCAACAGTGGCAATTTGGTGGCACAGTGGTTTGAATGTATGACCTTCGGCTCATTAGTCCAACATCGTAACCACCGAACTACCCCTTCCTCTGGCCCACCCCCTGAAAGTATCTGGCACGTTGTGTACAACAACTCTCGTGACGTAATTCTTTCAGCTCTGACCCAGACTCTAGCTGCTTGACGCCATGCAGTTGTTCTGTAATAGGCTCATTTTTCCAAATGACAAACATGATCAGCTCACACACAACTCCCTGCCAGTGCAGTCACATTGCTGCCCCCGTCATTCACTATCTCACACTCTCACCCCACCTCCCTTTTCTCCTCCCACTCCGTAGACTGCCTGTATAAATATGTGTCCTCTTACATGTTTTTTGAATGTGAAGAAACTTTCACAGCAAACCAAGTCTCCTGCACTCTTTCTGTCACTCTCGTACCCACAGATATAAAACAGAGATGCCCGAGTCTGCAGATGTCCCCACTCAGTGCCAGGTTCTAAAAGAGGAGGTGGAGAAATGGTAAGGACAATTTCTATTTGCATTAACAATAAAAATCCAATGGGGTTTACGGTCCTGGCTATTGGAGATTATATATTGTAACTGTACTTTTATTAGTTGTCATTTATGCAGATGCATTACTCAGTTATGGTAAAACATTATAAGTGCATACTTGGACCTTTGTTCTGTATTACGCTTCAGTTATAACCTCGTGCATTCCACGGCACCATATCAGTTGACACACATTGCCATATCAGTTGTGCACTAACTGGCAAAAAAAAATATTTGTGCAATGCATTGCAAGGGTTGAATATTAACTAGTTATGTTAGAGTGTTAGAGTGTCTCCCCTGAAGGGCATCCAATACATATGGATTTGATGATGCTGGCGGAAAATCGTCCATATCCTGCCACTGATTCGTGCACATGTGCGTGTTTCTACATGATTTTACCGTCATAAACACCCTATAATTTGCCCATGGTATGGACTGAGGTTGAGGTCATGCCATGAAAACTTTAACCCCTGCTTAAGAGAGCACAATGTACAGTACAGCCATAACGATATTGCAACCCCAACTTCGAGCATGACACTTACATATCCGGACTATGTCATCTCTATGATATTTGTCTTTTAGATTTAAAAGCTTAGCTTTAGAGATTTTAAGTTGCTGTGTTCATGCTTGCTCTAGCACCATGCTGCAGGCCATAATGAAACACATTAACCTCAGTGCTTCACCTTTTGTCAGTGGTTCAAATCCATGATATTTGCACCGAACAGTGTTAGAGCTGATTTCACAGCAAGGTGCGGTACAGACGCCCTGAACTGGTTATAATTAAGTTGTAATAGAATACTAAATTGTTTTTAAGTCAGCACTTCTCTCGTGAGTATGTGGAATGTATAGGGGTTTTATGTTTGGTCTTCTTACAACCTTATGAAGCATATACAGCGGTATTATTATTATTATTATTATTATTATTATTATTATTCTGTAGCACATTATTTCATTGCTATGTGCTGAGTTCTGGCATTCTAAATCATGTGCTGTCTCTGCACTGTGCTGTATTTAGCAACAACTGTAAGTAATGTATATCTGAAATTTAAATATAGACTTTCTGAACACATAGGACATGCTAAAGGGCAGGGCTTGTATCCTAGCTTATATCACTGGAGGTTACATTTCACTGTAATGATTACAGGAGTGACCTCTCTCTTTCTCTCAGGAGTGACCCAGAGGAATTTACTGGCTTTGTAGAAGCAATTTAACTTCCTGAAATACAGCCAGCCAAAACACAGTATCGGTGCTAATTTTGTTATTTTTTATTTATGTTATACATATAGTATAGAAAATGTGTGTGCCAGAAAAGGTATTTCTGGAGTTCAGAAGTGAACCAATCTTGCTTCCCTAAAAATTTCAAGTTGTTAACTTCAGCCATTTTGGAGTCCCCCCAAAAAATGCCCATTTTCAGCATTATACTGTCTCGCTTGAAAGAATAATACTTTAAAATGCAAATGATTCATATTTCTTTATCAGTATTGATACTAAAATTGGTGTAAGCTTCTAGACGCATATGACCTGTAAAAATTGTTGCTTAAATTGGTTTTTGGTAAAAGCTTAAAAAGCAAGAAACCTGTAGTGTCCGTAACCATGTCAAATTAATGTTGCAATAACTTAACAATTTTGCATTTTAGAATAATATACTTTTTTAGGTATACTTTCAAATGAAATGTCTTTTCATTTGAAATCTTCATTGGCCAAGGTTCATCTGAATGACAATTAAAATCATTGAAAGATTTGAATTCAAAAAGGTTACGGACTCTACATAAAAGGGAGTGTTTCTTTTATCTGATAAAAATATAAATGTGCATGCATACAGTATTTACCAAAAATGAATCATGGATCAGGAAAACATTACGTATTATGAAAAATGGTGTTAAAATAATACAATCCTATCCTAAAATTCACTTTTTCACGTAGGTGAGACATCATGTTTTGCCACACCCCCGATCATGTTTTGCCACATAAGATTTCTTAAGTAAAGCGAATGTTTTTAAAAACAGGATGTTGAGACTTGTGATAGGACAATGTAACTCAATATGAAGGTTCTGTTCCAACCGGCCGAGTCTAAATCCTAAGACAGAGCCACAGAGACACTGTAAGACCCTTCGTTGTTTAGGCCTGTGTTTGAATTGTGTTCTGTATCATGGACAAAAAAGTAAAACTTTAAAAGACCTGATGCATGTGTTGCACTACACTGACATTTTAGTGAATCAGATTTAAATTTATGGATACAGTGCTATTGGCGACTTCAGCCGTCTTCATTGCACCCTGAACCATTGTTTCAAAGCTCAGGGTCACCATCGTTCTCCATTGTCTTTGCTTGGAAACACTTTTTTTGTAGTAGTAAGTTCCTCAATAGCAGATATGCATGTGGTCATGGTATAGCTTTGTTTAACTCTTTGTTTTCTGTCATGTAGTGTCCAAGGGAAGGGTGCAGAGGCCTGTAAGGAGATGATGGAAGCTTTCGAGGCATGTGTGAAAAGTGCTGTGAAAGCTTCATGAGAAACTTCAGGAAAAACTTCAGGTTCATACTGTATTCTCCATTTCAATCATAAATTTTAGTAACATCGTACAGATCATTAACACTAGCTAATCATTGGTACATACTGTAGTATATTTGTATGTTCGGTGTAATTATTTTCAGTTTAATTTTTTTTTTTCAGGTTGTTTCATAATACAAACTAAAGCTAGTGTTATATCACACAGGTACTCGTTCTTCAGGTCCTTCTGTACCCCTGCATTCCCTACTGCATTTTGCTGCATTTGTTGGACTGAACCATTATGAATCATTATGAAGACCTGGCCTTGGTCTTCATAATAAGAAGTTGGTGCTGCCAAATTCTTGAAGTCACCCTGTTTGGATCAGAGATGCCTCAGTGATGGCATCGATATTATTGTCAACCTCCAGCGTAAAATGTAGTATCAAGAGCCCACAGGATATAGATCTAGTATGTCAAAAAAAGTATTTTTAAATAAAGTAAAATGCAGTGCATATAAATGATTTCTGAATAAAATATAGATTTATTATCGTGGTCGCCTTTTCTTTGAAATGATCTATTTGCTGATGCCTTGAAAGTTGTGACTCCTGCACAGTTATTATTTTTTTGGTACAGATCCTTAACCCTGAATCAGTTCTCTCTTACTTGTACTGTAAGTCACTTTAGAAAAAAAGATCTGCAAAATTAAACAAATATCTAACATGACTATTATATGACATAACGATATAGCACTCCTAGTTTGAAGAGCCAAGCACAAATAATGTAGATGAGTTTTCATAGGATATCTTCAGCAGTTGACTGACTTCATTATTTTTTAAAGGGAAATTTTGACCAATCACAGAGAACCTGTAGATATCAACCAATGGTAACACACAACACATATACACAACATAAATACTGCATAGCAACAAGTAACTGATTGGCTGTTAGACAGAAACATTTTTTGCATTGCTTTTGTCATATAATTATTAATAATGAATTCTTTAATTATTGTTTTTTTCTTATTTATTATTCAAATAATAGTTTGTTACAATTTTTAAATGTATCATTAGAATTTATCTGTCTCAAATTTTTTTGTTTGTTTATAAATCATTATGCCACCTATAATTAGTCTTAGACGACATACTATGTACTTGATTTTTGGACGGCACTAACATCTTACATCAAACACTAACCTTATTCACTAGACAAAAAATTAGGTACACAGAACCAAGGGGAAAATGTTTCTAAACCAGCTTCTATCCAAACTACAGTCAATTTCCAATTTCCAATATTAAGTATATAGTCAAAAGTTTGTGGACACCTGACCGTCACTTCTCGCAAACAGGTACAGAAGACTGTAGCATTACAATTTCCCTCACCTCACCACTGGACCTAAAAGCCCCAAACATGTTCTAACATGACAATACACATGTGCACAAAACGACCTCCATTAAGACTCCATTGTTCGACATGGTGAAAGAGCTTAAGTGCCCTGCACAGTGTCTAATGAATATCCTTGGGATGAACTGGAATGATGACTGTACATTAAGCCTGCTTTTTTGGCAGCAGTGCCTGACCTCACTAATGCTCTAGAGGTTAAATGGGAAAATCCAAAACAGCCATCGTCTAAAATCTAGCGGAAAGCCTTCCCAGAGGAGTGGAGGATGCTATAAGAGCACCACGAGCACTAAATCTGTAAAGAGATATTCCAATACAATGACACATTTTGGAACACAGACACACAGGCTTATATCAAAATACTAATGTCTATGTTTCTATAGGGACATCTAATTTAGAGGGTTTTGGTCTTAATTTAAAATTTTATCTCATAAATCATAACCTAACCATAAACAGATTTACAAATCCAGATAGTTATGTCAATGGTAAACCTTCTGTAAGGAGATTATTAACAATTATTAAAGGAGTTTGCTGTGTCAGCACTATGTGAGCCTCTTCAGGTTTCTCAGTAAGATGACCTGTCTTATTAATCTCAAGAGACAGAAACAAAATGGGCTGCTGATGGAATGACTGTTTATAGCTGGTTCAATGTAAGTGATCTCAGAAGCTAGCTTGTTTCACGAATATTCTACAACATTAAATACACTGATCAGCCATAACACTATGACCACCCACATAATATAGAATCTGCCCCCCTTTTTGCCACAAAAAGAGTTATTCATTCTATTTGAACCATCATTAACATTTTCATAAATTTGAGCTACACTAGCGCTTCAATTGGATCAGATTACACAGGCCAGCCTTCACTCCACAGAGCCTTGGCCACCCATGACCAGGTTTCCTTCCTTGGATCACTTTTGGTATGTCCTGATCACTGCAGACCAGAAACATCCCACAAGAGCTGCAGTTTTGGAGTTAAATGGTAGCAAAACGGGGACGTACTAACTATTAGGAAGGTGTTCATAATGTTATTACTGATCAGTGTATGTTTATACACATAAATAATGTTCAATAATTCATTTCTTTATTTTTTTAGTCTTTAAGCTGCTTCCATCAAGGGGTTGCTACAACGGACCATCAGGTTCGCACACACATTGGCAACGGTTTTACGCCAAATGCCCTTTCATTTAAAAAAATATATAAAAATATATATCAAGGGCTCAAACAGTGGTAACTTCATGGTGCTGGGACTTGAACCCCCAACCTTCCAATCACCCACCCAATAACCGACAGTGTTAACCTTGGTTCAATAGCCATTTATTTTCCTTACTTGTACATATAACCTATATATAAAACCTGAAAAATATATTTATCTAATACATAGTAAGCTATAAAGGTTTAACCCCAGGTGGCACAGTGGCTTAGTGGTTAGCACTGTGTCCTTGTACCTCTAGGGTTGGGGTTTGATTCCCGGCATTGGGTCTGTTTACACATTCTCCCCTTGCACCACCAGTCTGAGGTTTAATTCCCACCTTGGGTCTGTGTGCATGTTCTCTTATTGATTAGTGGGTTTCATCTGGGTAATCCAGTTTTCTCCCAAAGATTAAGCTAATAACTATTTTTCGCATTGGGTGGGAATCGAACCAGGGTCTTCTGCATAGCAGGTGATTAACCTACCACTGAGTTTACATATCAAGGGAATAAAACACTTCCCTCATTACAATGTGAAAATGATCCACCATGCTTCACATAAAAACAAAACAAAACAAAACAAAAAAAAAAACAGGAAGATGCATGTTTTATTTTGGGGTTTCTTACTGTACAGTATGAGTCATACTAAAGCTAACACTATTTAAAGATAATGTGTGTGAGATAGTCAGCCTAAAATAAGACAGACAGACTTTAGTATCAGCCCTGTTGTTGTACCAGGCTTGTTGCTGTGGAGAGAGAGGAGAGAGAGAGAGAGGAGAGAGAGAGAGAGAGAGAAAGGACCCGGATACTGATGCTGGTGAGAAGAAGGAAGAGGAGGAGAGAGAGAGAGAGAGAGTGGATGGATGGAGAGATTTACTGGAAGGAGAGGAAAATAATAAAGACAGCTCGCAGTATCCGGATGGGAATCTACACTCCAGTGTCGGAACACGGTGTCGAGGAGGAGAGACAGAGCGAGGGACAGAGAGACAGAGCGAGGGATGCTGTGATGCTGTGATGCGCTTGTTCAGGGAGGGATGGAGGCAGAGGGAGGGCATCTAAACACGGTTGTTTTGTCCGAGTCGGATGTTTCCTGTGTACTTGCCTGAGTGCAGAACCTGATTCCTTGTTCATATTCGGGACACCATGCAATAGAGTTGTATTTCTGTTCTGTGTCTGTACGCGTGTGTGCGAGTGTGTACGTGTGTGTGTGTGTGTGTATATGTGTGTGTGTGCTTTGAAAAAGCAGAACACGCTGCATCCCTCACCTGTGATCCCTCTGATCACAGGCCTTTTGCGCATTGAGGGTTCTGGTTTATATCTCCATTATGTCTCCTTGATGACTTTCAGGAAGGACAGTGATGGAGTAAGAGCCGATGCAGAAGCGCGATGTTCACGGCTCCACGCTCGGAATGTCTACGTGTGTGTATATGTCTCTAATATGTACATGCGCGCGCTGTGCGTAGAGGATAGCGCACGCACGATCATCCGCGCGATTGTTCTGAAGCTCCGAGTGAACGGCACAGAGATGGGACGTGCAACAACATCATCCTGGTGTACAGGCCTGGCCACATGCTGACGCTTCAACAACAACCTTACTGGACTCGTGTGATGTGAACCCATATACATATACACATACATATATAGACACACACACACACACACATATATATATATATATATAAATTCGCGCGCGCAGGGATGTTCAAAGAATAGAACTATCGAAGGTTACAAGTTACATCATTAAGTCATCAAAGCCTCTCTCAGCCATGTCAAAAGACCCGACTTGCGGCCAGACGGCTCAGTATGTAGGGCCATACAGGCTGGAGAAGACACTCGGGAAAGGACAGACAGGTAAGGAGACCTTGTGCCTTAAAGGTGCAATAGTCATTTTTCTGTTTCCTACTTGCACAAAAGCTATATGTACTGTATATATAAAGCATGAGAAGCTATCAAGGTTTAACGGGTTGTGGTTAGCTCTGTGGCCTTGCATCGCCAGGATCCTAGTTCGATTCCCGCTTTAGGTGTGTTTGCACGTTTTCTCCTTGCACCTTCAGTCTCCCGGTTCGATTCCCGCCTCTGGTCTGTGTGCATGGAGTTTGCGTGGTCTCCCCATCCCTGGCCGGTTTTCCTCTGGTTTCAAAGATTAGACTAATTGCGGTCCCCAAATCGACCATTGTGAGTGGATGTGTGTGTTCCCTGCGTTGTTTTTTCACCCCGTCCAGGGTGTACCCACCTCTCCTGGGTTAGGCTCCGGGCCCCGCTTGACCCTGTATGCAGGATAAGGCGGTAAAATGAGTGAGTGAGAAAATTAATTAATCTACAAATAAAATTTTGTTTTCAGAAATTTTAAATAGCTGGCACGGTAGCTTAATGGTTAGCACTGTCGCCTTGCACCTCCAGGGTCTGCGTTCGATTCCCGCCTCTGGTCTGTGTGCCTGGAGTTTGGATGTTCTCCCCATGCCTGGTGGGTTTCCTTCGGTTTCCTCCCACAATCCAAAGATGTGTGGATGTGTGTGTGCCCTGTGATGGATTGGCATCCCATCCAAGGTGTACCTCGCCTCGCACCCTAAGTCTCCTTGATTAGGCTCTGGGCCCCACTTGACCCTGTATACAGGATGAAGCGTTATAGACAGTGCGTAAGTGAGTGAGAAAACGAATAAATCTACAAATAAAATGTTGTTTTCATAAATTTTAAATAGGTGGCATGGTAGCTTAGTGGTTAGCACTGTTGCCTTCACCTCCAGGGTCTGGGTTTGAGTCCTTCTTTGGGTCTGTGTGCATGGTGTGGGCATGTTCTCCCTATGCTTGGTGGGTTTCCTCCGGGAACTTTGGTTTCCACCCACGGTCCAAACATTAGGCTAATTAGCATCCTATAGTGCCTAAAGTGTGTGAGTGAGCTTGTGAGAGTGTGCATGAGCTCGCCTTGTGCCCTAAGTTTCCTGGGATAGGCTTCAGGCCCCCTGTGACCCTGTATACTATATAGGATAAAGTGTTGTGGATGATTAGTGAGTGAGCGAATCAGTGAGTGTGGTTTAATCCCTGGTATAAGCGCAAGTGTCTTAGGAGGGTGAATGAACCTTTTTGGGAAACTAATTTCCAGTCCAATCCCTGTTTGGATGTGCATCCTGTCATTCATATACTGTATAGACACTTTACTCTTCAGAACTCTGTGGATGCTGGAGGTGGAGATTTATGAACATTGGTGGAAACTTGGAAGTGGGCTAGAAAAAATCATTCAATTCAATGTCAAATCCACCTACTTCGCACATTGTTTGTGAAGTACCCTTGTATAAAATTCTTGATGTTCTTGGGCATGCGAATGTGTACTTCTGATGTATTTAGTTTTTTGGCTTTATTGGTCTGTCTATGTTTCATCCAGCGACGGATACTCCCTACACTGGAGGTAAATCCGTTGTTTCTGTGGCAGTCGGGTTTGCCAGCTGATTATCATTCTTACACTACGAGCGATTTGGGAATGCCAACAATCAATTCCCTAACCAACAGGCCTTTGGACACTGGGAGGAAACCAGTGTACCCAGAGAAAATCCACCAAGCCTGGGAAGAACATGCAAACTGCGCATGGATCCGAGGCAGGAATCGAACCCCGACCCTGGAGGTGCAAGGCAACAGTGCTATCCACTACACTACCAAGCCACCTCTGATGTACAGTATTTAGAATTACAATACAGTTTCTATGACACCAAGTAAATCTCAAGCCGTACCATCTGCAAACTTACACGATTGTCTGTGATTTTATGAAGTACCTACCACTCTTTATGATTTGCTATTAAATGTTAAGACAGTAACTGCTTTGATTCCCACCTATTTGCAACAATCTGTTTTTGAATTCCTGTGGCTACAGAAGCCATGAACCTGCCACACATTTCAGTATCAAACATCACCATATGGTGTAGTAACGGTTAGAACGTACTATTTAGTAGTTTAGTGCCAGAGTTGGATTTAGCCATTTTAACAGATTTGCTCCACCCCCTGAATGAGAGGTTTTTACGAGCATTGGTAATTATACGGCTAAAACATGGTATTGGTGCTAAAACGTGTCTCAACCAGGTGAAAAATTATTTTTCAGATCATATAACACCATTTTTCATAATGCTTCTTATTTCCCGATCCATGCTTTGTTTTTTTTTTGTAAATATACATACGCATTTATATTTTTATCAGATAAAAAGAAACACATTTGCTAAATACAATTTCATGCTCTTTTATGTCTATAGTGTACATACAGTACCTTTTTTGAATTTCAATGACATTAACTGTCATTCAGATGAAATCTGAAAAAGTGTATTATTCTAAAATGCATATTTGTTAAGATATTGTAACATAAATTTGACATGGTTATGGACACTACAGATTTTTTTTTACAGGTCATATGCCTCTAGATGCTTACACTTACTTTAGTATCAATACTCATAAAGAAATATGAATAATTTGCATTTGAAATTATTATTGTTTGAAACAAGTATAATGTAGAAAAATAGGCATTTTTGGGGCACATATAAAATCATCTCTCCAAAAAAATGTTAGGGAAGCAAGATTGGTCGCTTCCATATTGTACAGTATAAACTTCAGAAGTAGCTTCTTTGGCACACACATTTTCTGGATTATACATAACATAAAAAAATTAAAGCAGCGTCAAATACTGGGTTTTGGCCGATAGTAAGAGCTCAAAACTACCCATGTCAGAAATATACAAGGAATTCAGGATATTTTTTGGACCTTAAAAACCATTACAAAGAGTCACAAACCACCTATGAATGGCTACAATCCACTATAGAATAACTTTTTTTACTTATTGCCATGCTTATTGAGCATGGAAAATTTGTTTATGGCTATGATTTTTCATAGCTGATGAGTTGTACTGAACCCTGACATGACGTCTTGCTGATCTCCCAATGATTTCCTACAATCACAAAATCATAGTGGTTTGGAATTAAATTTGCAATGTAGAAAAAAAGTCCTTACCTAGGGACAATTTAACTGTTCTTACCTTACACACCTTTAAAGGTGTATGTTCGAGCAGATTCACATTAACATATACGGTGTACAGCATTTCCATTTGTTAAGATAATAGTTGTTGTTCATCCTCTGTACCCAAATTTGGCTTCTTTTAATTAGTGAGGCTAACATCGCTAACAATGAATGGGCGTTTATGGACACCAACAAACTGCATGGCAGTGTCACTGGACCCTTACTTCAAATGATATTATATGGTGTAAATCAGGCTACAATATTACATATTCAGTGCTGTATATTGATTCGTAATAAAACTGGTGGTTTTCAGCTAAAATAAAAGCTTAAATGAATATAT
>JAQMYL010000006.1:5007023-5028504 GCA_030014365.1 Clarias pachynema | reverse complement strand
GATAGGCTCCAGGCCCCCCGCGACCCTGATCAAGGATAAAGCGGTATAGAAGATGAATGAATGAATGAATGAATGTGGACGGGGTGCCAATCCATCACAGGGTGCATACACTCATATATACACACTATGTGCAATTTTAAGGTTAGCCCAATCTGCATGTCTTTTACCCTGAGGAACACCACCAGGCATGGGGAGAGGATACAAAGAACAGACCAGAGACGGGAATCAAACCCGTCACGAAGGCTGATAGAAGACGAGGACATGCATCCTTTAAGAGTACCAACAGAAATAGAGATCATACCATCTGGGTGATAGACACGGCGGCCACACCTTCCTGAATAGGGATGATAGAAGTCGGGACCAGACCTCTTTCATTACAGCTGATAGAAGCAGAGGCTACGCCTTCCTTACTAAGGGTAATAGAAGCAGAGACCACACCTCCGTCACTAGAGCTGATAGAAGCAGCTCTAACTTACGCCTCTCTTACTATGGGCGATAGACACCGAGGCTACACCTCCGTCACTAGGGCTGATAGAAGCAGAGGCTACGACTCCTTTACTATGGGCGATAGACACCGAGGCTACACCTCCGTAACTAGGCCTGGCGCACAGAGGTCACACCTGTGTGTCCTCATTTTTTAACTTAAGTGCAACTTCTTTTGATTAAAAACTATGGTCTACATGCTATCCCTGTCTTGTCTGGCTATACCCATTAGAAAAGCGGTCAACCTTTTCAGG
Organism: Clarias pachynema; assembly: GCA_030014365.1. Lineage (NCBI taxonomy): Eukaryota > Metazoa > Chordata > Actinopteri > Siluriformes > Clariidae > Clarias > Clarias pachynema. The sequence goes on along the minus strand of JAQMYL010000006.1, from coordinate 5,027,767 downwards.
TCATTCAGGTTATTTGCATAACCTGAAATAGTGCACCCAGAAATCTGATTTAAGCATATCCTGTCTTTGAAATGTGAAACCTTGCCCACTGGAACACTGATGCAACATTTGGACTTCACTTGCCACCTCTGGATACATTCCTTTGTCTCCCCATGTATTGATTTCAAACAGACCATGTATTTTAAATGACACTATATGAACATAAAGTGTGGCCATTTAGACAATTTCTAAAATTGCTTTTATTAAATTCCACAGCTCATGTATTTGTATGTGTGGTTATAAAATTGCAGCAAATATCAGTTAACCTTTATTATTATTATTATTATTATTATCTTACAGTCTATTTACACATCATATATACACATCATATAGTTATGTACATATCACAGTGTGTAGGACCATGAAATGCTTTTTTTAGGCCACAAATTTACAGACAGATACAGTATAAGACACTAACACTAACATGTTTTCCTGCGTGTGTGTCAGCAATTCCCATATTAGGCACTTTCAGGTACAGCGCCATCTGCTTGCAAGCAGTCAATACTAATCACTGCACCTCTCATTCTCTCCCCCTGCAGCTAGAACAAATCCAGAAGCACGCCTGGTATCTGTGAGTATTGATCGTTCCTGTCTGAGCCAGTGTGGTCAGTCTGTAATGAGGCATTTCAGTTGCATAGTGTGTATTTGTGCTTGGCAGTGTGTGTGGATGCATGTTTAATTCAGTATAAGACCATTTTTATAAGCAATCTCTATTTTTATTGTTTTCAATATTGTATATCAATACTTAAAACATTCACTTTTTTTTTTTTTTTGCAGAGTTTTATATAATTTAGATTCTTCAAAATAGCCACCTTTTGCTTTGATGACAGCTTTACACACTCTTAGCAGTCTCTCAGTCAGCCTGATAATTGAGTCACCTGGAATGGTTTTCCAACAATCCTAGTAGTAACTGAAGTAGTTCACAGAGTGTTGTGTACAGTACGTGTTGGCTGCTCTACCTTTCGGTACAACTCATCCTAAACCATGTCATCTGGATTTAGATCAGGTGATTGAGGAGACCAGGTCATCTGATGCATCATTCCATCATTCTCATTCTTGGACAAAAATGTCTTACATAACCTTGAGGTGTGTTTGGGGTCATTGTCCGGGTGGAAAACAAATGATGGTCCCACTAAATGTAAACCAAATGGGATTGCGTGTTGCTGCAAAATGCTGTGGTAGCCAGGCTGGTTAAGTGTGCCCTCAATTTTGAAACAGTCACCAACAGAGTAATCAACAAACCACCCGCACACCATTACACCTTCTCCTCCATGATTCATAGTGGGAAGCACAAATTAAGGAACATTTACCCTCTCTACATCTAACAAAGACATGGCGGATAAAACTAAAAGTCTCAAATTTGGCCACAATTTGACCATGAAGGCCTGATGTAGAAATCTGTCTGCTGCTTGAACTCTGAGAAGCATTTGTACAAACTCTAATCTGAGGTGCTGTTTCTGGTCATTTTAATAAACTGATCCTCTGCAGCAGAGGTAGCTCTTGGTCAGTTTCATCATAGAGTTTGATGGTTTTGACGACTGCACTGGGGTGTAGATTCAAAGTCCTTGAGATTTTTCATTTTTATTGACCTTCATTTCTTAATGCAATGTTGAACTGGCTTATCTCTTTCTCTTTGCCTAACTGAGTGTTTCTTGCCATAATATAGATTTGTAGTAGGGATAATAGGGATACTGACACCCTTCCTCTGCACAAGACAACCGAAGGTCATTAAGCACATTAAGAAAGCAAGAAATGTTACACATTAACTCTTGACAAAGAACGATGTGTGATTTGAAAACCATTCCAGGTGACAACCTCATGAATCTGATGAGAGAATGCCATGAGTGTGCTAAGCTGTCATCCAAACTAAAATCTAAAACATATTATGGGTTGTTTTTTCCCTTCATAATTCCATATGTGTTCCTTCATATTTAATAGGACTGTATAGTACTGTGCGAGTCTTGGGGTCCATATTATATTTAGGACAAATTTTGTTATTTTTGTTTATCGTGTGGTGGCACGGTGGTGTAGTGGTTAGCACTGTCACCTTGCACCTCCAGGGTCCGGGTTCGATTTCCAGCCAGACTCGATTCCCGTCTCTGTGTGCATGGAGTTTGCATGTTCTCCCCGTGCTTGGTGGGTTTCCTCAGGCTACTCCGGTTTCCTCCCACAGTCCAAAGATATGCAGGTTAGGCTAATTGGCGTTCCCAAATTGCTTGTAGTGTGTGTGAGTGTGTGTGCCCTGCGATGGATTGGCACCCTGTCCAGGGTGTACCCTGCCTCGTGCCCTAAGCCTCATGGGATAGGCTCCAGGTCCCTGCGACCATGAATACATTATAAAGCAGTATAGAAGATGAGTGAGTGAGTGTTTATCATGTCAGCATTATTATGCACATAACCATTCACTATTTTAAACACTACTTAAAAAAATATATATATATATCATTACAGAAGAATAATGCTATAATGCTAAAAAACATAAATTAATATATGACAGACCAGTTTTCAGATGGAAAGAAAAAAACTTAATGTAGGCTCCTGGACTTTGCAGGAAAATAGAAAGGAGCGAGTGTGACAAAGTTACCCTGTTGTGACTTCTTAAAGTCGTCTCTTGACTGTAGACTTTGACAATGATACGCCTACCTCCTCAAGAGTGCTCTTGACTTGGCCAGATGTTGTCAAAGGGTTTTTCTTCACCATGAATGTAATTCTGCTGCCATCCAGTTTAGTTGTCTTCCGTGGTCTTTTTGTAGTTGCTGAGCGTGCCAGTCAGTTCCCTTTTTTTTTTTCAAATGTTCCAGACTGCCATATTGGCTATTGATGTTTTTGCTATCTCTTCGAAGGGATTATTTAGTTTTTTATCTCAGCCTAATGATGGCCTCCTATACTTGCATAGACACTTTGAGAGTTTAAGTGAGAAGCTACCAAATGCAAATGTAACACTCAGGACCACTTTTTATCTGTTTGATTAGTCATGGATTAATGAGAGAACAGTCTACACCAGGCCATGCAGGCATTTATTCCCTTATGGACATTTGTATGAAAATGGCTATAAATCTTGAAGGGAGAGTGCCACACTTTTGTCAAACATCTTGAAAGTCTTCACATTTTGAGTGTTTTATTCCAAATTCTGCATGGCAGTGTATAGAGGACAAATGCCAACAAAACTTACCGTTGTTCCAAAATTTATGAATCTGACTGTGCGTACATACATAGATACATTTATATATATACAGTGGGCCAGGCAGGTTTGGACAGCTTTTGTTCTTTAATAAATGTAATCATCATGTAAAAACTGCATTGTGTAATATGCAAAACATTTGTTTGATCTCAATCCTTTAAATGTGAATGAGAAAAAAAAAATCTGGAACGGGGCAAATACCTTTTTACAGCAGTGTGCAATACACATATACATAAGTGCATGTATACTGTATGTGTATTTCTCATATACCACATCAGTTTTCCAGTGATTCTGCTTACATCATACTGGATTTATAATTCATTATAATTTATTACAAGTTATTTCCTATTACTCCTGCTTACATAACAGCAGCTATAAATAATTGCTCCCTCACCAGCCTCTCTTTGTTCTTATTTTTCGTAAACACAAATTAGCGCTTTTGTTATTAGACTTAGATTGGGTGTGTCACTTAAGTCTTAAATGTATTGTTACTATAGAAACGATAACTATTTAAAAAAAAAAAAAAAAAAAAAAAACACATTCTGACCAATCAGGTTTGATGAGTGCTGTAGTTTCATTCTTATATGGATAAGTTTTCACATTTCATGACATGATAGACTCTGATATGTATGTATATGAAATTTTTCATGTTGTGTGTGTGTGTGTCAGGTCAGGATGTAACGAGCCACGTCCAGAGCAGCCGCCACCGAGGCGCGTGTGTGTGAGACGGATTCTCTCTCTGACCGAACTGGATCCGGACGTTTTGGAGAGCATGCATTCTCTGGGCTGCTTCCGTGATCGAGTCAAACTGACCCGAGATCTGCAGTGTGAAGAGTGATCACCTTTTAAAAATCCTTGCACCTCAGACACAACAATCATTATTGAAGTAGTACCTAATGCGTTATGCCTGTTGGCTTTTCTGTCATCCTGCAATAAACTGGAATATAAGTATAAACTAACAGCTTTAAAGCTTACGTTCTTCTCTGTCTAAATTATCAGGCTCCGATCTGACACCAGGGTCATGTTGAGGCCAATACGGGGCATGAAATGATGAACAGTTATTGCAATGTTATTGGCCCTTGTGATACTGATATATCATATCAGGCTTAAATATGACCACTATTCAAATATTTAATGTGTAAAGAAACCCTCTAGGCAATCCATACAAGCCTTTTGCAACAGCCTTCAAAAGCAACCTAGGGTTTCATTTAAATTTTGTTTGTAATTTGGTTATTTAATCATTTTTATTCAGTGACACTGACACACATTAGTCATAATTAATAATGAATAGCAGGAATATCAGTCCATTAGTCTCTCTCTCTCTCTCTCTCTCTCTCTCTCTCTCTCTGATCTCTCTTTCACACATGTCTGTCTCAGGGAAAACCAGGAGAAGATGATCTATTACCTCTTACTGGACCGCAAGGAGCGCTATCCGAGCTACGAGGATGAAGACCTGCCACCCAGAAATGATGTAGGTCAGTACAGTATGGCTTCGAGGTCAAAATGGTATGAATATTACACTGCATGATAACTTCACATTTCACAGATTACATGACATTTAGTGATTCAGGGTCTGAAATTTGCCGTAACACTATGAACCTGCGCAGTGGGTGGCATGGCCAACTTGATCCTGACTTAAGGTTACCTTCAGTGTGGAGTTTTGCTTGTTCTTCTATGTTCCTGTGGGTATCAAATGTTTTTCTCTTAGTACAGTACATAGATGAGCTATGGTGAATTGCCCTTAGGTTGGAATGGGGGGGGGGGGGTGCATTATGGTCTATTATGGACTTATATGCCACACAATATATCTGGGTTTGGCTCTGACTCCACTATAACCTGAACCAGAATTAAACAGTAGCTGAAGATAAAAAAATAAATAAATAAATGAATGAATGATTGACTTTGTGAGCGCAGATCCTCCACGGAAGCGTGTGGACTCGCCCATGCTGACCCGTCACGGTCGCTGTCGGCCAGAGAGGAAAAGTCTGGAGGTGCTGAGTGTGACGGAGCAGGGCTCCCCGACACCTCCACGCAGGGCGCTGGACACCTCTGCACACAGCCAGAGGTATACACACACATTGTATTTACATATTACATTTACTAATAAGGTGTGACAACATTTTAAAACAAAACTGAATTGTGATGACTAATAAATAAACCGGATTTATTTATAGAAGTATATTTTACCATGTAAAAAATTAAACACCAAGGGCCATTTTGTTCTGGGAACATAACCAATGATGGTGTGATGTGATGGTCTTTACTAATTTAAAGTAATATTTTAATAGCAGCATTTTTTTGATTTCTCTTATATTACACCTGTTTGCTAACAGCCACAGTTTTTAATATTAAACAAATCATTTTATATGGATCCAGTTAAATTTACTGTTATACAACAGTTGATTCTGACCGAGTAATCTGATTGGACGAGAGGCACTTCATGAGTGCTGATATAGAGCATAACAGCACCGGGACATTTATCATCCCAGGTGTTCGAACAATGGTTAATTACACAGTCGGTCGGCAGCGCAGGGTTAGTTTGTTCAGCGGATATGTGAAGGATATGTGTTGACAGAGCAAAATAACTGGTTGTGTAAACAAACAAATCACAATCTATCAATAACAATCTATTGATAATGGTGTTTGTAGAACTGTTGTATAAAAACAATATCACACTTGAGGTCGTGCTGTTGTGCTGAATATCAGCATGGCTGTGTTGGAGCCATAGGCATCATACAGCATTATATAATTATATAACTTATATTATAAACAGTCATTTCATTACTAGCTCCTCTTTTCTTCAGCAGCCCGGTACTGCAAACTAAAAAACAAAAACTGCTATGTCCAATGACTTTTAAAAACGTACATAACATAAACAGAAAACATTACCATGCCACATTTTTATTATCTCTTTAGAGTCATATGCGGTATATACATGGCAACCCAGTGGATCAGCTGTTGCTATAGAAACAAGAATGTATTAGAACCTGTGATTTGAATTATAGGCATACTTTCTGACCAATCAGATTCAGGTAGTGCTTTAAACATAAATAATCACATTATTTCATATATAAGATTATATAAGAACCTTTAATGTGCTGTTACATATTGAATTATTTAAATTATATAGTTATTTAAATAAATTTCAGATTGTGAATGCAATTTACAATTTACAATTTTTGTAAAAGGCAGAAATAAAACCTGCAATTAACGTGCTGATGTACTTAAATGAGGTAGAAGTGCTGGGGTAGGTTGGGTCTGGAGTCTGACATCTTTGTTTTATCGGTTCCCAGATCACGATCAGTAAGTGGAGCATCTACTGGTCTCTCTTCTAGTCCTTTAAGCAGTCCCAGGGTAAGAGAATATTGGAACACCTCATTTCCTTTTTTTTGTCCCCTTCCCTTTTTATTTATTAAAGTTTTTAAATGTACAGGTTGCACATTGAAATGTGTTATGCCTCTTAAGCGAACAGTAGAATGACTTCTATTTTACACCTTTTATCTGAGAAAGCTCCACACGAAGTTCATGCGTTTTGTCATTCGTAATTCACTTCAGCGTAAAAAGAAAGCTCACATCCTCTGAAAGCCCACGCACATCTTTTCAAAACACTCTCCACACTGCCTGACTGTCCATCTGTCATCTCACCCGTCGCTCATTTCCACTCCTTTCCTTCTCTCCATCTTCTGCTGCCTTTTCCTCACTCCCTGCTGCATTTCACCACTCAGTGTCATCAGAGCCCGATGTTCACATTCAGCCCATCTGATGTCGCCGCTGCCACCAAACCCCGTACTGCAAGCTCTCGCGAGTCTAAAACCCAGACTCTACCATCCAAAACTCCCTCTGAGCGGCCCCGTCTCCTCTCCATGAAATCACTCCCGCTTCGCTCCTCATCCTCACGCTCACCCTCCCCATCTCCGCACTTCTCACCGCTCCCTCGCTTCCTCTTTTCGCCTGCTCCATCAGCTGTGCTGAAATCCGTCACTAAATGCTCCTATCCGATGTCCCAGGTGACCCCTCAGGGCTCGCCCCTGCCCACACCACTGGGCACCCCCGTCCATCACCCCCACCCTCCCCCTTCCTCCTCTTCTTCCTCCCGTGCTGAAGGAGGAGGTGTTGGCTCGCTCTCGCTGACTCCGCCCACTAGCCCAGGAGGAGGCGGGGCTGGCATGGCAGCCAGCAGCTCTGCCCACTGGAGGACCAGATTCAATTCGTTCAGGAACAACCTGCTCGGCTCGCCGCGCTTCCACCGCCGCAAGCTGCAGGGTGGGTGTCAGCACATTAGCAAACATTCCACTTGTGTAATGACATAATTACTAATTCTGATTATGTAACGACATAATTACTATGCATTGATAAACTAACGAGTTACATTCTTACGTTTGTCACTTTCTGCCATTTTAGTGCCCACTTCTGAGGACATGTCAAGCCTTACACCAGAGTCCAGTCCTGAGTATGTATCAGAAAAGCACTGATAATTAAATGTGGTTTTGCTGTCCATCGAAGTCATGTGATATGATAATTGATGGCCGTCCTTAATCGGGTGTGTTTATTTGCCTCTAGGCTGGCGAAGCGTTCCTGGTTTGGCAACTTTATCAGCTTAGAAAAGGAGGAGCAGATCTTCGTGGTGATCAGAGACAAACCACTCAGCTCAATCAAGGCAGATATCGTACATGCCTTTCTCTCTGTGAGTCTGATTGACATTATGATAGCTGCTATATTTTTTTCCATCCGCCATGTGATCGTGAACCTGTTCGAAGCACTGAACTCATGGGTGTTCTTTCATGGGTATATATATATACACATATTCATCAATCAGCCATATGACGAGATCATGGCCACACAAGGTTCACTCATGCCCACGGGGACCAAAGGCCAGCCTGATGGTCTGATGCCCAGAAAAGCCAATACAGCACAAATTGGTAAAAAAGTCATTGGCCTCAATAGAGAGGCACCAGAACATCCATTGCACCACAGCCTGCCACACATGGAGACCAGCAGCCAAAGAGCTCAAGGCTGCTGACCTGTCCTCGAAACTAATTAGTTCCTAATTTGATGCTCGGACAAACAATCCCAATCCATGAAAGCTGCACCCTAGAAGCCACCGTACCCAAGAAGAATATTTTTCATATAATCTATTTCATAACTCACAACATGCACGTTTTTATTTTGAAACAAGTAGACCCATAAACTTTAAATGTCTTATAAACATCAAGGTTGCTATACTTACACTACAGTTATAAATATCAGTTTCCTCCTTCTGCTTTTCCCTACATTAGATTCCATCCCTCAGCCACAGCGTGGTCTCCCAAACAAGTTTCCGGGCAGAGTATAAATCTTCTGGAGGTACTTCTGTATTCCAGAAGCCGGTCAAGTTTCAGGTGGACATTGCCTTCTCTGAAGGAGAGAGGGAAAGAGAGAGGGAAAGAGAGAGGGAAGGAAAAAGGAGTTACGGAATCTACAGTGTCACTTTCACCCTCATATCTGGTGAGAAGACCATTTCATTACTTCATAGTAGCTCCTCTAGATCCAAATGGAATTTCAGTTTAATTCAATTCGGTTTGATTTATATAGTGCTTATAGCAGACACTGTCATAAAAAGTCTTTACAGTAATCGGGATATAATATTCACATATTTACATCTATCTATATATCTGTCTGTCTGTCTGTCTATCTATCTATCTATCTGTCTATCTATCTATCTATCTATCTATCTCATTGTGTGTGTGCATACGTGTTTGGGGACTGGAAAAAGGCCAGAGCCGCAGATTTAAGAGAGTGGTGGAGACGATTCAAGCCCAGCTGCTTAGCACACATGACCAGCCTTCAGTCCAGGCTCTCGTGGGTGAGTCACAGCCAACCACTCAGACTGCAAGCACATCAACTGCACAATATGAATTAAATACTATATTATTATTTGCTGCTTCAAGTAAAGAGACTGTGCTTAGTTTTTAATATGTTGCACTCATGGATGTCATGTGTTAAAGGTCGCAAAGTGTTGTGCAGTATGATGCAGTATTTGTTTTCTAAATACGATTATACACTTATAATATACACTTTCCTTTCTATTTGAGTTAAATTGATTTTGATTTGTTAAGCAAATGTATGTAACAGTAGATTTAAAAAAATAAAAAAGATAGCTTTACAGTTACCTGGATGTCAATTTGCCGTCACGGTAGTGTAGTGGTTAGAACTGTTGCCTTGCACCTCCACGGTCAGGGTTTGATTCCTGCACGGAGTTTGTATGTTCTCCCCGTGCTTGGTGGGAATAAATGCCCAATTGGCCTCCATGGTTCCTAGTTGGATTACAGAGGTTCCCAGATGAATGGATGGTTGGATGTCAATTTAGATCCTTCATGGGCAGGTTGGCAGCTATAGTGGTCAAATAAAAGAACTCTTCTTCTATAATTCTTCTTATAATTCATTACTGCTGTATAGCTGTAGAGGCACCCAGAAAGTGTGCTGAAAGGAAGTTCAATATGAGTCCATTGTAAACATGTTGGACTTGACCCAGTGTTAAGCTCTTCTCATATTCTCAGCAACAGAGCTACTAACTGGAACTGTTAAGCTGGGATAAACTCCTCCCATCTCATATGTCCAGTTAAGTGTATTTTTCATACATTTCTGATGGGTTTTCAGATTGAACTTTCTGTAGAGTGCTGAGCTGTTGTCATTTGTTGGTTCGCATGGACGGTGTTGTTAAGACTTCAAGTGATATCAATCATCAAAGCATCCCAAGGTCATGTGTCTCTCTTGGCCTTAGTGTGGGCCCATCAGGATTACCCTTACTGAGAGAAACTCATCAACATGGAACTTAGAGTGTGTACACCTCCAACCCAATTATCTGTAGTCAAAATCGCTGACAACATGTCAACACAGTGCTATCTGTGGTACTTCAAGACAGCCCTTGGGGACAGGATGCGCTGGCCCATGACTTACCTCACCATCTACTGAGTGACTTTTCTTCCCTAACCCTGATTCTGCCCACATCACACAGAAATCAGTAACTACACCACTAGCACTTCCACCAACTATAATTGTGGTCAGATCACCCTAGTGGCTTCGTCCCTGAGCAGATTTATTGTCCCCAAAAGAGGAGAGACATGGCATCCCTGGTCTGATGAAACTCGTCAGAACTCTGTAGCACACACTAGCTTGTTAGATATCACTCACTGCTCTGAGCTCGCCCTCAGTCATGGCACTTTCTCTCTGTTGGGTTGTGGTTCTCCATTTGTGCCTTGGCTCAGCTTAAATCTGCTGATTCAGGAACTATGCATTGCAGAGGCTCATGTCTTTCAACAGTGCCCTCCTTGTATCCCAATGACATTTGATCCTTCTTGTACCTCATGCTCTGGCTAACAAGAAGGCGGACAAGCAGCCTGACCTGCATTACTTTTTTTTGTCATTGATTCCCGTATCACATCATCAGTGGATTGAAGATGAAACACAATGTCCATAAATGCATTGTCTAAATGCAGCATAACAGAAGACATTATATTGTAGTCAGAAATTACTATAGGCATTATATGTGGTATACATTGGCCTAAGCCAATTACACAGCCATTTTCCTGTTGGCAATCATTATAGTTTGCAGATGTTGATTCCTGTGATAAATTATTGGCTCCTAGCAGTGGGACACTTAGCCAGGATATTGGATGGCTTTCCTATTAGTTTGATCATCTGACAATGAGGGCGTAGGGATGAGAGCACAGAATTCAGAATTATGTAATGAATTAGGCCAAATGAGCTAGAGAAGTAGCCCTCAAGCTTTAGCAGATGCCTAACCATCTAAGCATTGTCCCACCAACCACCACCAAAAACTGGCCACGTTTAGATCAGTGGCGGATAGCATGCCTGTAACTAGACCAAAAATTTATATCAAAAAGGATTCTTATGACACACACAATGCCTGGCCAAAAAATGTGAAAAGAATTCTTCATGCTCCCAGAACCAAACTTTTTTTCTTGATTAGTCTCACTAACAAGTGGTTTTCCTATGGCCACACAGCTGTTTAGTCCCAATCCTTTCCATACTGTAAGTTCCCATTACATTGTATGTGTATGGAACTTCATGCAACTTCACCAAATGTTTAAGTGATCTCCATTCATGATTTTTTACGGCCACAATTCTTCCACAAAGTTGACAGTTCCGCACTATCCAGGTTTTGATAATGTGTTGATGGATTCTTAACCCAGTTCCAGTAATTTCAAATCTACCTTGTTGTTTTCTTTGCTTGATTCAGCTCAATAATTTTACTCTTCTGAAATGGCAGGGAGCGTATATTTACACAAAGGTTTTGTGGACAGTTGATCTTCACACCCATATGTCGGCCCTCTACAAACTGTGGACACAAATTTGGAAGCATAGCATTGTTTACAATTACTTTGTATCCTGTTTAATTGATGTAATGTCCAGTGGGACAATACCTATGTGTAGAAAGTGAGGTCTTATGATTGGTGTGGTAGATTTCAAGTGTCCCGCACAGTGACTGGCCTCAATATTGCTCTTGTGGTTGAATTTGCAAATCCCAACAACCATATTCCAGAATTTAGCGGAAGCCTTCCTGGAAGATAAGGACAATATCTGGAACGAGATTTCAACAAATACAGGTTTCCACAAACTTTTGGCTATGAAAGAGATATTAGACACCACAGAAAATTCTAATATACATTTTATACACATATCAATTATGAAGGTTGACATTTGAGTCCTTTAATACATGCTCTGTGGATTTATTAAGTTGTGCAAGCTATCACCAGTGCAGCAGGTGCTAAATGAACCTTGTAAAGACACCATCATATATTGTGAGCTTTTATTTAGGAAGAAGCACAAAGCACAAAATTATGCAAATGCAGGTCGATAGCTTCAGCTAATGTGCCCATCAAGCACAGATTGAATGAATCACAGATTGATTGAAAAGAATTTTATTTGGGTTACTGTAGCCTTCCCGTCAGTTCAACCCTGGCTTAATAATTTTCCTATGACCTCTCTCAACAGCAAGGCATTTCTGCACACTATAGTTCACTGGATGTTTTTTTCCATGCTTTCTTCTGTGGTCTCCAGAGACTGACGTACATGGAAATTCTAGGACGTTTTTTTAAAACTATGCAAACCGGCTAATCTGGAATTAAAAGCCATGCTATGATCCAAGTTACAGAAACCACACTTTTCATCATTCCGATGTGTGAAGCTGTTGACCTGTATCTGCATGATTTTATGTATTGTGCTGCTGCTAACTGCATGAATATGCAAATGTACATATGTTCTTGTATAAGTGGCTCCTGAATGTATCTTCATCTCTAGCATTTTCTTGATTTTAATGATTATCATTATAAACAATTTGTATAGGAATTGAACAGCCATATGTACTTTCATTACACAGCAACACGACCCGTTTTCGCTCTCACAGATGAAAAGAATGGCCGTCCTCATGGAACACCCACCAGACAGAACTCGCGACGCTCGGAGGGAGGAGCCGACCGATGCGAATGGGTGGAGCGAGGTGAGGGCGGAACCTTGCTCCAGAGAAGAGGCTCAGCCAAAGAGAGGACCCGTCTACTGTCATCTAATGGGACCCAATCGCAGCCTTGAGAAGAAATGTACACCCGTCATCATTAACCATGGCACAACACTCATTAACAAAAAAACACGTCATTTGATCTCCTGCTACACTACAGCATGATGGTAAAGTCTTGTGATTTTTTTTAAAAAGGGGTGCTTCATAAACTAAATTCTGAGCAAATAAGCAGTTTCATTAGAAGTAACTATCACAGTACTAAATAAAATAAAAAAAACAAGATGAATATTAATATTACAACATTACATATGTGCTCTTAAGGGGCATTACGACTCACTTAAGTGATTCAATTCGTGTAATTTGTTTAAATGTAACGACATCCTCAAACACTAAAATGTCATATATATGTCTATGTCAGTGATAGGTATCAAGAAAAACAATTAGAACACAAATATTACAAGAATAATTTTATTAAATGTTTCATTATGTGGCAGACATGATATCATAATAAATGTTATACCAAATATGAAAATGAAAATGCGACGTGTTGGTGATAGCCATGTTGCTTTTGTGGAAGAGCTTATTCGGGTACCATTAGAACTACCAAGGCATAGATTAAATAGTTACAGTTATATAAAAATAGTGCTTAACAGGCCATGCGGTAATACGAGGGGTGTTCAAGTCAACCCAGGAATGATGAAATTTCTCATGAATGAAGGTGTAAAAACTGATTGACTTTTACAGAAGACTTCAAGCACAGTATGGTGATGAGACGCCTAGCCACAGTAAAACATTTCAAACACTTTAAAGAAGGCTGTACGTCGATGAATGACAATCCCAGCCGAGGTGGCTTGGTGCCAACTGTAGCCGTTCCTGTGAACATTTAGCGAGTGGAACACTTGATCCCTGAAAAAAATCGATGTATAACTTGTCAACGTACAGAAGAGACGTATCTGTTTGTGTGAACTGTACACACAATCTTTCACCAACACCGCTTGCCCATTACAGGAATTCATCTGTGAGTTATTGTCACCTCCCTCACAGTCTGGAGTGTGTTATTCTGCGTATACCACCATAGCTACCAATTACTACCATGTTTCACGTGCTAACGAATGACACTCTCTCTCTCTCTCTCTCTCTCTCTCTCTCATACACACAACTTACCAAAACGTAAACCCCTTTGTCCTAATGACTTTCCCGTGTCGGAAATCCAGTATCACTAGGAGTGTTACAAATCACCTACACCCATGACCACAATGTTAATTAAAATGTTAAATAAATAAGTCTACTAATAAAAAAAAAAATTAAACACATAAATAATTGTGCATGTTAAACAACACAGTTTTTAATCAAAAGATTTTTGATTTAATCAAATTCAAGAATTCAACTGTAATTTAAAAGAAGTTAGAGCCAAGGAAAGGAACTACAGCGGTACCTCAGCACATGAATTTAATCCATTTCGGAGGCGAGTTCTTAAGGCGAAATTTTGTTTTGCAAAACGCATTTTCACATAGGAAATAATGATATTCCGTTCAAGCCCCCCAAAAATATTATCAATAATACCAATTTCCAAGACTTTAGTAATATTTTTTTCATATAAATACAATCAAAACATATAAATGAAGTAAAATATGAAATTACGTTGAACAATGACATTAAACCTCACTTAACCCTAATTTATGATTCCTCTTGGCACCAGCTGCTTTAAAAACAAAACTGAAAGTGGCGTATAGTGTAATGTCTTCATTAAATCTTGCACCTAATGCAAAAAATATATGTAAAATTGCTTCATTTGGCTTTCCACTGACAAAAACACGTTTTGAACAGCTCCTGGACGTGTGCGCAACTTAGCCAGCTTTTGGTTCGACTTGGTCCGGTCGCTTGTATGCCAAAAATGCTTCGTATGCTGAGGCAAATTTCTTGCAAAATTTCAGTTCTTAAGCCAAAATTTGTGAAGCGGGCCGTTTGTATGCCTGGGTGCCACTGTAGCCTACAGTACCACATGTTAATGAATTATATACAGAAGTATATACAGTATAGTTATAGTACAAACAAAAGTACAGTACAACTTTTTATACTTATTTGATATAAGCCTCCATTTTCTGATTGACTTTTAAATGGAAAACCATACTGTTGGACCTTTGCTTCCCCCTCACCTATGGAAAAACATAAAAAGAAATAGCAGCATTTCTTTTTCCGTAATCAAACAATTGGTTTTTATGTATGATTAATTACAGTCATTTTTTCTACGATACAATAATGTACCTTACATTGTTGCAGAGGTAGTATCTGCAAAGAGAAGTATGAATCCTTTACCTCAGAATGTGCATGCTGTGTACATTTAAAACTTTCAGTAAGAAAACACATCTGATATCATTATATCATCTTAAACAACACTTTGTCTTCTTAGGAGTCGCTTACTCCAAATCACTTCTGAACCGTGTTGTTTTGTTCACAGCTAACATGAGCTACAATGCTAACTAGCTTCAAACACAAGGCAGAATAACAAATAATAGGAAGAAGTGGAATAAGAGGAATAAGTGGACGTTTCACTGGATTGTCCACCACCTCCATTGTTAAAACTACTTCCACCCCTGTTAATTAACTTTCGGTTGCTAGCTCAATGCTAGTTCCATTAGTCACAGAAGAATATGTTGTGTTGGTGTAGCAAAATAGCTGGTTGAAAAAACAATCTGTTGATAATAAATGGCATTTGTAGAACCAATATATAAAAGAAATATCACCATGGGATGGCCAGCATGGCTGTGATATCTTTGCCACTTGGGCTGTAATTACTGTAATATGTTGCAGAGAATAAATAACACATAATGTGATACATTTGTTTTTTGGGTGGCACAGTGGTTTAGTGGTTAGCAATATCGCCTTTGACTTCCAGAGTCCGGGTTTGATTCTCACCTTGAGTCTGTGTGCATGTAGTTTGTATGTTCTCCCTGAGCTTAGTGGATTTCCTCCGAGTACTCTGGTTTTCTTCCACAGTCCAAAGACATGCAGTTTAGGCTAATTGGCGTGTCCAAATTGCCTGTAGTGTGTGCCTGCATGTGTGAATGTTGATTGGAGGTCTTATCACGGTCGTAAAATCATTAGTCCCCACTATCCTTAGTTGGACAACAGAGGTTCCAGGATGGATGGATGGATTTTCCCTTTGAATGATGGTTTAACAAACAATCAGAGGATGGATATAACTTAGCTGAAGGTTAAGAGTCTCGGTCAAAGATCCAGTCATGGAAGTTTGGCAGAGTTGAGATTTGAACCCATGCCCGTCTATGTCTATACCTCTGAACCACCATAAGTGGCTCAAATGACTTGCATTAATTCAATCTCTTTTTTTTTTTACTTGCGCTAAAAGATTGCATAGAATTAGTAGAAGCCAGTTGATTAAGTTGTGGTGGCTCAGTGGCAAAGGATTTGAGTTGCACTTGAGACAGTGCTGTGTTCAGATTCTAGCACTTGCCCTCATATTACATAGATATATTATATCTATTTTACTGTTACTTACTACTTAATGTACTAACCGTTACTTACAATTTTTCGTTTTGTTCAACTTACATATTTTATTTGAGTGTCAATTCTGCACTTAGTTTAAATATGTTCATGTCATGAGTCTGTTGATTGGGTCCTTGAGCAAGACCCTTAATCCTGTATTTTTATTCCTTCTTTACCAAGTTAACATAGGTCTCAATGTCTGAAAGGAATGGGTGTCTTAATGGACTAAGAAGTTAATTTTTGCCTGATTGGTCCCCTTTAACTTTCACTACAGTTGTGTGCTATGTGCAAATGTACTGGGTTATGTGTTATATAATACCATGTAAAATATATCAGTAATTTACTATAAATATGCTTTGTGCAGGGCACTCAGATTCTTCCACTCTGGCCTTGGCAAGCCATGCCCGTTTTGTGCACAGGGCATTGTCACGCAGAAACAGGTTTGAGCCTTAGTTCCAGTGAAATTTAGGGAAATTTTACATACAAAGTCTTTCTAGAAAATTTTGTGGGAAAGAACTCAGCATAATGGTGAGGCGTCAACCAGAGGCGTCATGTTTGGCCGTATAGGGCTGTCACAAAGTTTCAAATTAGCAACATGGAAAAGTAGACTTGGTGCCAAGTTTCTGAGAGTGTGTGTTGGCTTATATAGCGTCAAAAAGCAATTTTATTGTGATCTCACATCTTTTATTCCATACTTTATAGATAGATATGGGAACAAACCAATTAGTGAATAGTGGCTATTGCATCCATGGTTTATTCATACTCATCACTATACAGCTTAAACAACGTACTACATGTTATTATGTTTTTTATGTTTATTATGCAATTATTGTGTTTTAGTTGATTCACTTAAATGAGTCGTTCTAAGATAAGCCCATCACTACTACTTGCTTCACAGACCTCATCTGAAGGATAAAATTTGCTTGCAAAAATATACTGATTTATTGAATCATCATTAATGTCCCTGAAACATCCACCTCCGGCTCAGAGGATATTTTCTTCTAAAATTAAGATCAGGTGACCTAAAAACTCATGTAATTCAAATCTGACTCAAAATGCACTTTAACATCCTAAAGGTTATCTTAATTGTTTTATTTGGTTAAAAATGAAATCAGTATGACACAGGAGATTTTTTTTGCACCATCGCCATCGTGCTACGTGGATCAGTGTTAATAGCATCCCATTTACAATGATCTTTAGTCAAATGCAATATACCCTACACATGGATACAAGAAATACAACTCTGAATAATCAAACTGAAGTCAGAGACCACCAGTCTGCTGACATGTATGCAATAAAAAAAACAACAACAAAATAATAGAGGTGTTGCTTTGAACAAGCTATGCCCATTACATCTTTCTCAAAGTGGTTTCACAAACTGTACTCTCAGCATCTCTTATTCATCATCTTGTGACATTATCGTATCTGATGGATTCGGATCAAAGCTGGACTTTCTGACGAGATCAAAACGTTGCTACGTCCTTCTGCACGCCGAAACCACAAGCTCCACATGAATAGTGACTTTTGATTGTATCTTCTGCATGCATTCTTACTTAATCTGGCCTCAAATGACCCACCGGTAACCTAAAAGCATGGGACTGCACCTGATTAGGAGGGA
The DNA here is from genome assembly GCA_030014365.1 of Clarias pachynema. Lineage (NCBI taxonomy): Eukaryota > Metazoa > Chordata > Actinopteri > Siluriformes > Clariidae > Clarias > Clarias pachynema. Next base: position 5,009,911 of record JAQMYL010000006.1, on the reverse strand, counting down.
AAAAAACACACATTATTCCGAGACCCCCCCACCAAACAATGCTGCAACTGCTTAACACATCGTCGGCAATCAAAATGTCCTCTGGAAATAAACGTCCCCCGGAATAAACAAAATGGATATACGGTATCCTTGCTGCAAGACTTCAGGTTGTCAGGAATGTCATAAGATATTTTTGAATTTATTTATTTGTAAATTTGTGAAGAGAATGGAGATATTGCAGAGAGATGGCGTGAAGTGGAAAAAAAACAACAACACTGGAAATTCAGCAAAACTGGAAAGATATTGCTGAATTAAAAAAATGTTTCTCATATACATTTGTCTTCATGGAAAGCTACAGAACTTAACGGATGTCTGATTGTGCTTTGATTCTTTGGTCCTTCATTTTTATGTATTTATTTATTTATTTTATTTGAAGAATCAAACCAGGTGTATAAATCGTAGTCGTTAACGATCAAATAGCTTGGATGTTGTTAGACGATCCCCAGGCTGAATAGGAGGGGGCCATGCACAATGCCACAATAATGCAAAATGGACAATTTCCCAACAGGATGAATATTTTAAGTTATGGAGTACAGACTACACGCCCATGTAAACGCTGAGTCAGAGAAATGGACAGAAATAAACAAAACAACACAAAACAAAAAAGACTCTGATGCATCTGGGCCAAGGATGTCGATGTACTGTACACGTTCCCACTTATTCTCCACTGACATGCACATAACATTTGTCAATTCATTACTTATTACATTATATATCTATATATATATGATATTGATCTCTTTGTACAGCGCTGCTTTATCATTGGGCTTCCTTGCAGCATTATGCAACTGATCCTGAATGGTCCACAAAGAGATGTAGTCAACAAGAGTTCCTCATCTAGCTTTTTTTTTTTTTTTTCTCCCCCAGGCTATACAGGAGCCATTATTTCTGTCCAGCGGTGTTTATTAAGCAAGAATGTACATGTTATTTATTAATTTATTTATCTGTGTCTTTCATCTGCTTGTTGCCTGTGTCAATTTGTTCTCGGAGGCACCATATTCTCCATATTCTGTCTTTCATTAACTTCTAGTGAAAAAAAATCTATAAGACGAAAAAGTGAAAGAGTATTCTGTGAGCCATAACTTTGCTTTCTGTCTTCGTCCATATTAACGTTCGGCCATCACAACACGACCTATAGCAAAAGGAAATATGTACAGCGTATATCATGGAATAAGGAGAAATGTGTGATGCTTAACATATAATTAGGTTTGTCTTTTGAGATGACTGGATTGGTATAATCTGTGTCATAATCGTGAAGATGTTTTGCTACTAATCCAAGTATCCAAGTATCTTTATCTTCAAAGGTAATTAGATAATAAAAGAAGACTATTTGAGGTAAAAGAAAGACAGCCTCGAATAACTGAAAACTTATAATGACAACAGTCTTTGAAAGTTACTGGAATTTTCTTTGAAAGTTCCAGGATTCCCTCTGTCTAGAAGAAAAAAAAACTAAAATCGAAGATGAAGGGCAAGGACCTCGACTTACACATTCCCATATATTTTACACTGATAAGCACATAATAGTACATGATATACATTATATACACTATATTGCCAAAAGTATTTGATCGCCTACCTTCACATGCATACAAACTTGAGTAATATCCAATTATTAATCCATAGGGTTTAATAATGTTGGTCCTTTGCAGCTATAACAGCTTCAACTCTTCTGGGAAGGCTTTCCACAAGGTCTAGGAGTGTGTTTGTGGGAATTTTTGACCATTCTTCCTGAAGCACATTTGTGAGGTCAGACACTGATGTAGGACGAGAAGACCTGGCAGTCTCAATTCATCCCAATGGTGTTCTATCAGGTTGAGGTCAGGACTGTGTGCACGCCAGTCCAGTTCTTCCACACCAAACTTGCTCATTCATGTCCTTATGGACCTTCCTTTGTGCACTGGTGCACAGTCATGTTGGAACAGTAAGTGGCTGTCCCCAAACTGTTCCCACAAACCTGGGAGCATGAAATTGTCCATAATGTCTTGGTATGCTGAAGCTTTAAGCGTTCCTTCCACTGGGGCCAAGCAAGGTCCATAAAGACATGGATAAGTGAGTTTGGTGTGGGAGTACGTCACTGGCCTGACCTCAACAATTCCCCTCAAAAATTCCCCTAAACACACTCCTAAATACGTGGAAAGCCTACCCAAGGTGCTGAAGCTGTTATCGCTTCAAATGGTGGACCAAGAGCATATTAAATCAATTTGAATTAAGAATCGGATGTTACTCAAGTTTAATTGCATATGAAGGCAGGAGAGTGAATACTTTTTAATGCCATCATCGTTTTACAATGTAGAATAAAAATAAAAATCAGGAAAGACCATGGAATTAGGTGGTTTGTCTAAACTTTTGACTGGTAATGAGTGTACAGTATATACCGATCAGCCATAACATTACAACACGAAACATTATGCCCAGTATTGTGTAGGTTCCCCTTGTGCTTCCAGGACACCTGGACATTGGAAGCGGATTGGGAGTGGATTGGGCATCTTTGTTTGGTGATTCCTATGGGTGCTTAGTTGGATTGGGATCTGGGGAATTTGGAAGCTGGGTTGGCGGCCTTGGGCTTTTTGCCTGGTGGGCCTTAAGCACTGGGTGTTCTGGTGCCTTTCTCTCATGGCCAGCATTGACTTTTATGTCAAATTGTGCGTCACTGGATTTTTGTGGGATTGGACTAGATAGGCTCGTCTTTGCTGCATATGCTACAGTTTACTGGTATATAACTGATAATCAACGTTAATGTGGTAATGTTATGGCTGATCAGTATGGGTGTCCATTAGTGATGCGCGGGTCGGGTATTTTTCCAACCCGCGGGTCCCGCTTTTATGAAATTATTTGGCCCGCCCCAGCCC
>JAQMYL010000006.1:4981032-4992718 GCA_030014365.1 Clarias pachynema | reverse complement strand
ACACACACACACACACACACACACACACACACACACACACACACACACACACACACACACACACACACACAGTTATATGTGATATAATGACCAGTGAAATGCAGAGTGGTTGACACCAGGACTGTGCAAGTAAGCAGGAGTAAATTAATAGAGTATCATGAAAATATGTAGAATAAATATAAGATGAATATATAATAAACATAGAGATATAATACAGATTTAGAAGCAATGTAGGGTGGGATTGTAAAGAACTAATGAATATGATAAAAAAAAAAAAGATAAATATGGTGAAAAGGGAAGGCAGTAAGGAAGGTAGAGGAGGCAGTGTAAAATCTTGCCATGTGCAAGTTGCAGTGATAAAATTTGCGTGTTACTCACCACCCAGTAACCGACGGGAAAACTCCTCCTAGTTTTTTTAGGTAGTGTTTAGTGCTGCACATAAAATCTCATTATGGAACCATGCAATTATCTAATCTAAAAAAAACAGCCATTTATTACAGACAAAATATGCACAGCCAGGAATTTATGTACAGTTTGTAAATAATTTAAATATTTGTTTATGTATATGAAATAACGTTTGAGGTGGAGCAGCACTGTGGTTTCACACCTCCAGGGTTAAAGGTTTAAGTCCCACATTTTGGTTTGTGTGCTTGGAGTTTGCATGCTCTCCCTGTACTTGGTGGGTTTCCCCAGGAACTCCGGTTACATCCCACAGTCTAAATACACGTTTCCCACAGTGTGTGTGTGTTTGTGCTTGTGCCCTGCTATGAACAGGAGTGGATTGGCATCCCATCTGTATCCCACCTCGTGCCACAAGTCCCCAGGCCTCATATGACACTGTACAGTTTGAGAGTGAACTTTTAAATTGTTAAATACATTTGGCAAATATCCTCTTATTGTTATCATTAGTCGCATTATCTGCTGTAAGCCTGGATAAATATGTTTAAATACTAAATTTAATACGTTTAATAGTCACAATCGCAATTTGTGTCAAAATAATCTGTAATTTCTTCTAACAGTTCATGCAGCATTAATAGGGTTATGTGTCAGTAAGGATGGCAACACCTTGTGGGAGTCACATTAGGTGTTGTTCAGGGCCTTTTATTTATTTTTTTTATGCATGTGGTTGATTAGTGCCCTAATAACAATTGACAAAACCTGTGATGTCCTCGTAAAATTTAACTTGATATATTTATTACAATAACCAGTGTTTAGAGTCACATAACTCAATTTTTATGGGAATCTGCATTATAAGAACATATAATATGTCTATACAATATAATGTTTGAGGTGGTAAACACCATTCATGCTTGTTGTTTTAACTTAGAAGTTGGTGTTTGGTTTTATAGGCTTGTCTGGGCTTTTTGATGCTGGGCTTCACCATGCAAGTCCCTCAGGCCCCGATCCCTCTGTTATGAACCTGATTTCAGCTCTGGAGTCCAGAGGACCACAGCCACCACCTTCCGCTTCTTCACTTCTCTCCCAGTTCCGCACTCCGTCTTGGCAGACCGGTGAGTTCCTGATGGGCTAGAACAGTGGCAGGTTGTAAGTTATGGCTATAAACAATGAACACATCACAAAAAATTAGGAGCGGTCAACTAGCACACCATTACCACAGCAACAACTTATGAAGCATACATTTAGGAAATGATAATAGGCATTCTGTTTATACTGTTTTTTTAAACACTATATGATTTCATTTTAATTGTATAGATTTAGAGTCCACCGGAATTGGAATTTCTTTATTATTTGTTATGTTTGTTTATTGAATATTCATGTCTTATGTCTATTTCTGTATTTTGCCTCTTTTAATTTTTCTTTAGCAATGCACACACCTGCGCCTGCAGAGCTTTTCATCTCTGGTGCCCTTCCTGGTTCTGGGTCATTCCCATCATCCTCCGCCTTGTCAGCCTACCAGCACCCAGCTTCATTTTCTGGACGCTCTTTTCCTGGGGTGACCCCTTCACTGTCGTTACAGGACACTCCTACATTCAGCCCCACCTCAAATGGTCTCTTGTCTCCCCATGATCCTTTGCTGCACATTAAGACGCCCTCTCAGTCAAGTCTGGGCTTTGATCGTCTGTTGTCATCTCAGGGTGCTGCCGCAGCCTACCGTGGGAGCCATGACCCTAGCGGTGGTAGTGGTGTTACTTCTGCTCAGGCAACCTCAGCAGCTTCTGCTTCTGCACGCCATCTGCAGTCTCACCAGTTTAACCTGCTGTCCTCACAGCTTCAGGACCAGTCCTCACAGCTATATAGTGCGTCAGTGTTCTCATCTGCTCCAGCTCCCCCTCAGCCAGCTTCCCAAGAGCGGACTGTACCACGACAAGACAGTGTCATTAAGCACTACCAACGTCCTTCGCCAGCACAAGCTCCCTCCTCCACACCTCATCCCCTGCAGCATTATCTCAGTTGTGGAGTGTCTGGGTATCAGCAGGCCCCTCATCCTCGTCATGCTGGTCTTTCTTGCAGTCCATTGGGAGAGCACAGCCCTTCTTCTGACCATAAGCCGTCCCCCAGGACAGAGCAGTACCGACCCATTATCCAACCTTCTTATGGATCGTCCTCATCGTCATCCTCTGGTGGGCCTGGGAAAGCAGCAAAAAGCAGTTCCAGCAGTGGTTACTCTTCTTCTGGCTCTGGGTCATCTTCCAGAACTCCCCATACTCCACCTTCCGCATCCTCTGCTTCGTCATCTTCCTCATCGTCTTCTTCCTCCTCAGCATCTGCCAGTGCACGCCAAACCAACTCCATTCCAAGCTCTACTTCTGCATCTGCTTCCTCTCGGCAGCAGCCACCAACTCAGTCTGTGCCTCCTCCGCAAACACATTCCCAGTCTGCCCCCAGCACCAACTCCTCTCAACAGACCCTTCCCAAAGCATGTCTGTCAGGCTATGGCTCTCCAGTGGCTCCAGTTAAATCATCTAATAGTCTGACAGGCCAGACCCCGCCCCAACAGCAGCCTCAGTCTTTTTCCCCCAGCCAGCCGCCATCACACTTATCGCAGTCATATGCAGGGTTCAGTTCTCCACAAACGCATGAGCTCCCTTCAGCCAGGACCTCTGGAGTAGCAAAAGGATACGGGAATCTGGGAAGCCAGTCATTTTCAGCAGAATCAGTATATGGGACAGATTCAGGTTATGGCTCATTGCCTCCATCACTGGGGGGAGCTGGAAGCCCCTCCATGGGCTATGCTGCCTCAGGACACTCTCCTGCACTTTTATGTTCAGGGGGAAGTGGGGGAACAGCTGGTGGAAGCAGCAATGGGGGAAGTACCAGTACAGGAGGTGGAAATAGTGTGGCAGGCGGAGGAGCGTCTTACCACATCCCTGATTCCAGCCCATCTCCATCTGGAAACTCTGGAATCATTCGCCCAGGTCTGCATTCTCCTGCTCCTTCACGGCCTGCTCAGTCACCTGTTGGAACAGGATCCAACAAATACCTATCTTCCGTTCTCTCTCCTTCTTTCTTACCCTCTCCACAAGGCTACCCAGATACCCGAGGACCTCGATCACAATCGTACCATCCCTCTGCACCTCCCAAAACCAAGTCTGATACAAGCCTGCTTGGTGTGACCGAGTCTCGACCACAACAGGATGATGATGATGATGATTTCCTCATCCAGCATCTTCTTCAGGCTCAAAGTCCTACTCCTCAAGCATCCCATCATCATCCCCCTCAAAGCCATCATTCCTCACAGTCTACACAACAACCACCAGTCCTTCCAACCCAAGATGGAAGCAAGGGTTTATCCTATGAAATGAGCAAGAGCTCAGAGGAGAGATATCATCTTCAAAGTGTTATTCGAACTCATAGTGCCACGTCAAATGCTGCAGTGTCTGGGACAGGGAACGGAGCAGGCCTGGACAGTCAGTTGGAAATGTCTTTAAAAAAGCAACAGCATCAGCAACAACACCAATCACAACATCAACAGCAGCAGCAGCAACACAAACATCAACAGCAGCAGAAGAGCAGCAGATCTGTCACAGATGGAGGTGGACGAGGGAACCCAGATCAAACTCATTCCCATTCGCATCATCACCATGACTCAATGGGCTCAGTGGTCCACTATGGTCGGGGTGATCCTTTTTCCCAGCATTCTATTTCGCAGCATCCATCTTCTCACCATCAACACACTCCACACACACCTACACATTCTCACTTGCACTCTCATCCACATATGGATCTTCAGAAGAAGTCCCAAGAAGCAGCAGATATGGCGTACATTCGCAAGACACCAGATCTGCAACAGCACCACCACCAACAGCAATCTGGACATCATCAGTCCCATCAGCACCAACAGCAGCAGCAACAACAGCATCAGTCTCAATCTCAAACATTAATGGAATCTCCAACAGACCAGTCCCGTCAGCCTCCCCATTTATTACAGTCAGTTCTCTCTCACACAACCCGCAGCAAAATAGACAGTCAGCAACAGCAACACCCTGCTAACCAGCAGGCTTTAATGGAAGCAGCAGGTGGAGTTTCTGCAGCAGAAACCCATTCTCAGCCTCAAGCATCTCAACTGCAGCTTCAACTCCAGACCCAAGCTTTGGAAGCTGCTAGTCACTATAGCCATAGTTCTCAGCAGCAGGACCAGAACCATCCGAAATCCACCACAGTGTCTTCTCTGGACATGCTGGAGCGCTCCCTTTCTCGAACCTCGAGTCAGGAAGGAGGAATGGTCGATGATAGAGCAGGAAATGAAGGAGGCAGAGGAAATTCTGGAGCTGGAGCTGGAGGAACTGTTGAGAGACACAGATCACAAGATCAGCAGAGACTTTCATCTCATCATCCTTCACAACACCATCCCTCTGAGCTACATTCGTATCTTTCTGAGCCAGACTTGGGCTTATCCGCTCCCACCCATGGGCATCACCTTTCACATCACCACCACCCATCTCAGCAAGCCCCTCAAGCTCAGCATCCTAACTCCCATGCTCATCATGCTCACGCTCAGCATCAGAATCAACAGAGCCATCACCACCTTGCTTCTCAGTCAACCTCTGCAACTGCACAGCAGCAAGAGCAGTCTCACTCCTCCCATTCTACTCAGCTTCCTCAAGCTCAGCTTGACCAACAGCATCAAGGAGACCATCACTTTGACTCTAGGAGCTCAACAGTGAAGTCAAATACAAATCAAAATCAGTCCCATCAAAACCAGAGATTTGTTCCGTTAACATCTATATGTTTCCCAGACTCTCTCCTTCCAGATGAAGAGCGATCTTTCTTTCCTGGCATGGAGGACATGTTCTGCCCTGACGAATATAAGTCAAGTTGCTCTGGAGGAACAGGGCAGGGTCAAGATGGGGTTTCTCAAGCTCAGACTGGACAAGAAGGTATGGAGGGCATAAAATCAACTGCTGAAGGTGGAGGGGATGATAATGGTGCAAGCTATGACATGCTTGGTCATCCTGGCGATCAGGATTATGGGCAGTATTGTCATGATCTTGCAGAGCCTGACAATGGAACCATGCACCTTGACCTTGACTCCTTGAAGACCCATGAGCTCCCATCAACAGTAAATACAGAGCAACTTGGATTGATACAGTCTCAGCCTACTAGCCTTGGAATGGGAAGTGGCGCAAATGTTGGGGAAGGATCTGGTGCTAAGATGGTAAGCTCTGGAGGTTCTGGTTCTGGATCAGGAGGACTCACTTCTCCAATTTTCTGCTCATCCCGACCCAAAAAGCTCCTGAAGTCCAGCTCTTTCCACTTGCTGAAGGAGAGACCTGATCCTAATTCCCTTCCCAAAAAGAGCTATGCACAGGAGTATGAATTTGAGGACGATGAAGATAAGGCTGATGTTCCTGCTGACATTCGACTAAATAGCCGAAGACTCCCAGATCTCATTCCTGATCTTGTATCCAGCTGCCGGAAATCAGGTGGTGGAACTATGAGTCCTCTTATGGGTGATTTGGATTTTGGATATCCCTCTCTTGGTCCACCTCCACAATTACTTCCCCATGATGGACCAAAAAAGAGAGGCAGGAAACCCACCAAGCCCAAACGGGAAGGTCCTCCAAGACCTCGTGGCCGCCCACGGATACGGCCTTTGCCTGAGCCGCACCACTCCAGGGCCATGATGGGAGACTGTGGAACAGGATATGTTCCTGAGAGAGGCAGGGGTAGAGGCAGAGGCAGAGGTAGAGGCAGGCGAGATGAATCTATGATGGACAACAAAGATCAGAATCAGCTGTATCAACAACACATGCAGCAACAGCAAATGCATCACCAGCCACAACAACAGCAACAGCACCAAGAGCCAATTAAACCTATCAAGGCAAGTTTGGGAGGAGAGTTTACTATATTTTTTATTTAATATTTCAGTTTTTTTTAATGAGAAGATATATTAGGGTTAATTGTCTAGTAAATGTGTGATTGTTTTGTATTTTGTAGATCAAGCTTCCTATTGGTACCATGTCATCTTCTGATGCCCTCTTGCGGACAGATTCTTTGTCTGGTACTGACCCAGCCCTCTCAGATGGTTCTGTAGGCTCTGCCCCGTCTTTGGGTCTGAGCCCAGGGACACCCGGAGTGCCTGATATGAGCAGACCTATAGATAAGAACAAGGCCAAAACACAAGATGTAAGAGAAAGAACCATGTTTTTTTTTTTCTTCAAATATATTTAATAACTACTTGTGAGTTTTATTATCTGTGCGCTGTAATCCTTATTCGTTCACGTTCATCATGTGTTTAATTTAATGCCATTTTTCAGATGGAAGAGAAAGATTCTGAGAAGACCGGCTTTGTGGCTTCTTTTTTGGATTTTCTAAAATCTGGAAAAAGGCCAGGGAGCAGCTCTGGGAATGGTGATTCATCCCCAGGAAAAAGTGGAGGTATCCATCCCATATCTCCTCAACCACCCCCTCCACCAGCACCTACAGCATCATCTGGGTATGGGGATAGTGAAGGTGATGGAGGGCTGTCTTTGGGTGGATGCCCCAGTCCTTGCAAGCGCTTGGATGAAGAACTCAAGAGGAATCTGGAAACACTTCCATCATTCTCCTCAGACGAAGAAGACTCTGTGGGCAAAAACCAAGATCTTCAAAAGAGCATCTCGTCAGCCATTTCTGCTCTCTATGACACTCCACAGCTGAGCACCTCTTCAATGCAGCCTCCGTCTCTCCCTCCGCCTCCTCCTCCACTTCCTCCTACACCGCTGACACCAACGCAACAGCCACCTTCCCTTAGCCCACAAACCCCACCGCATATGCATACACAGTCGTCCTCACTTCCACATGCACAGTCTATTGAATCTGCCATATTGTCAAGAGATGAGCAGGGTGACGAGCTTGAGGAGGAAACAGTGAAAGATGAAGACAAAGAAGAAGAGCAAGACAAAAGCGTAGAAGAGAAAGACCCAGAAATGGAGTTGCTGAGTGTTCCAAAAGTAGGAGGTATGAAAAGAGGGCACAAACAAATTCAGTTCAGGACAGGGTGACAGCTAGCAACTCTATAGATGAATGTCACCACATTGGAGCACTAAAGGGCTTGTTACTGTCTATATTTCATGGTGTGCTTATAAAATTGATAAATGTTTCTTTTATCTTGCAGACTCACCTAAAGAGGCTTCTCAAGCAACAGCTCCTCATTCGCTTCCACCTCTTTTCCCCTCATCCCCTGCATCTTCATCTTCACCTTCTCCACCTCCTCTTCCTCCACTTTCTCTCCCCTCACCCCTTCCCGAGCTGGAGGACAACTTATCTCCACCACAGAAACCAACAGTTCAGCAGTCTTCGCCCCCACCCAGCCCCGTTGCCACCTCCTTACCTGTTCTCTCTCCTCCGCATCCTCTGCCTGTATCATCTCCTCCACCATCCGAGACCCCGACACCCCCAAGCCCTCCACGACCTCAGCAGCCTGCTCCAGCTCCTCCCTCCCCAGAAGAACTCCCAGCACCTCAAATCCTGCCGTTACACCTGGCACAGAAACAGAGCGGAGCTGCCATTGCCGGGGAGACTGATGAGGATGAGAGTGAAAGTGGAGGAGAGGGGATCTTCAGGGAAAGGGATGAATTTGTGGTACGGATAGAGGACATCAAAACTCTTAAGGTACACACCGTAGACATCATGTTATGGGTAAAGCTTTGGGTAAAGCATGGTTCGGCTTATGGAATGTATATTAGAGTTACATAGTATAATTATGTGCAAAACACCTAATACTCACAGTATTACTCATTATATTTCATCACACAGCACTATTTTGTGCATTTCAGGCATGTTTAAAGGCACTGGCTTTAAACTTTATTTTTTTGGTTCAGTTTCATCTGGTTCCTGTTAATCCATGCCGTCTGGTTCCTTTTCCATTATTCTGAAAAATCCATCCGTCTCAGTCATTAATTTCATCGTGTGTCAAAACCATACATGTTGAAATTGGCTGAAATTATTACTACCCTTGTACTTCTATCTGCTGTTGTCCTGCCCACTTTTGGATGTCGAAAGGGACCTTACTTAGTCGATGCCAGTGCCAAAACCCATATTCAAATCCACTTACGGGAGCATTTCAGCAAGAAAATAGATCTGATAATGTTAAACAACACGTTGTCGTCTTAGTAATTGCTTCTAAGTCATTCTGAATTGCCTCTAAACCATTGAGCTACACTGCTAACTAGCTTTTAACACTTGGCTCAAATCCCTCTGTTACCCCTGAACAAGGGCAGTAGTTGATGTATTTGAGATTCAACTGCAGAACTGTTAGTTAGCTATAAATTAGAAAGCTTGAAATGTCAATATTAGTTAATGTTACTTGTACACCATTTTATAATCGTATTTTCTAAACATATTTGTGTACTATCTGAGGTAATCTAAGGTGCCATGTCCACCAAAACATACTGAATATGAAAATAGCAGAACACTGTTATTTTTTTCTGTGTGATAAAGTATAGGGTAAGCTGGCAGGTAATGGTAATTAGGTAACTATCAAATAATCTTTTTTTTCTTTTTCTTTTCTTTGCGTTGAAATACACCTCAAACGCAACAAAAATACATACTATTTATACATATGTCGATTAATGGTACTTCAGCCATCCACAGTTGTGACTGTATTAGTAGAATACTCAATATATTGAACAGATTTTGTTTTTGTTACTAAACTATCTTGCTAGTTTACTGTTAAGCTTAAAATCTGATTAAACCAATAGTTCTGTCCACTGCAAGAGAAACACATACACGCAAAATGTGTCAAAACGTCTCTGGTTTATTCACAGAACAAAAGAGGTACATAGATCTTAAGACACACCACCCTAAGGAAATACAAAGCAAATATGTGGTCCTACCACCGACCCCCATGCGGGCTACATGAGCAAGCCATTCACATATACGTCCGAAGTACTGCCGTATATAAGGAATGAGGAAAACTATATAACGAAAAACTGATATCTACTTAATATAGTAGGGTGAATGTATATTGATATTCCGTTAATAGATAGTATTCTTGTCTGGGGTGCTATTTAAATTCTCTTGCTGTCCTCAGCTGGCCCTGCAGACAGGTCGGGAGCCTCCACCAATCTGGCGTGTACAGAAAGCTCTGCTTCAGAAGTTTGCACCAGAAATTAAAGATGGACAGAGGCAGTTCTGTGCCACTAGCAATGTAAGTAAATTCCAAATGTGATTCATATCTAAAAATATAAACTATTTATAAAGTCATAACCAATAGATTAGTCTACAGTTGATCTCGTAATCTGTGCATCAGAAAAATGTGGTATTTTATCTACCATTTTAGATCTTTTTATTTGTTGCCATCATTTTGTTTACTGTTGGTTTATCTTCCCTGCTGCAGTATCTTGGTTACTTTGGTGACGCAAAAAAACGGTACCAGCGGTTATATGTGAAATTCCTGGAGAATGTGAATAAGAAGGACTATGTAAGAGTTTGTTCTCGCAAGCCCTGGCATAGGCCATCTGTGACGCTCAGGTACTTAAACTTCCTCACATTATAACACTTTTTCTTTCATTTCAATCAGTTATTCTCTTGCCTATAAGCATGCTCAAAGTCATTGTATATTTTTATATAACATTTAGTATGACACCTAAATCATCTATCTCCTGTAAATATTCAGACGGCAGTCACAGTCTCACCCAGTCCCAAAGGTGACCCCGCCTCCTAACAATCAGACGGTGCCTCGCGTTGTGAGAGATGAGAAAGACAAAGACAGAGAAAAGGTGAAAGAGAAGGATCAGCGTGACACCAGAGAGAAGAACAACATCAAGGCGAAAGAGCACCAAGATAAGGAACGGGTGACGAAAATTAAGGAGCGGGAAGAAAAGAGAGACAGAGAGAAGAAAATGCCACCACCACCTGCACCCCAGAAGGCAGAGAAACGAGCAGCGGCAACAGAACATGGGAAGAAGGAGGAAAAAAGGGCGGCAGGAGTGGAGAGGAAGATGGAGCGGCCCACAAAACAGCAGTCGGTCAAAGTAAAGGCCGAGCCTCCGCCTAAGAAAAGAAGGAAGTGGTTGAAAGAAGTGCCCTCGTCATCCGATTCCGATTCTTCCGCCAGCGACGATGAGAGTGAGCACCATCACTTTTTATTTCAGGACATGTTTATGTGAGTGAGTGTGTGTGTGTGTAACCAGGTATATTTCTTGCAGTTTCCGTAAGAGCAAGCTTGAATACTCGAGTCATGCGCGAGATGTACCGAAGCTATGTGGAGATGCTGGTCAGTACAGCTTTGGACCCTGACATGATCCAGGCGCTGGAGGACACAGAGGGTACGAGGATTATACGATTACAGATTGCTTTCTGTCTCAAAAATTTTGAGTTTAAACTGATTTTTTTTTTGTTTGTTTTTGTTTTCCTCTTCAGATGAACTGTACCTCCCTCCAATGAGGAAGATTGACAGCATTCTAAGTGAGCAGAAGAGAAAGCTTCTGAAGCGAGTCAGCATGAACCCCCAACATCAGGTATCACCCTGCCCTTGTTGCTGTTTTCATATTATATAAGCCTTGATGTTTGTTCACTTTCGTGCACTAATCCCACATATCTTTCTCTCTTGCTCTCTCTTTTTCTCTTTCTGACACTTCCTTACACTTTTGCCCTGAAGGAGGCCCTAAACACTTTCCCTCAGATAACAGCGGAGCCCTTGGACTCAGGAGCTGTGATGGTCAAACTTGGAGGGGAGTGCTATAACCGGAAAACACTGAACCGTGTCAAGAAGAGTTTCCCTAGACCACAGGTATTTTCTTTCAGACACAATATGACTCTAAAAACATCGCATTTGATGATCCACTTTTGTGTTGCGTATAGTTTCCAATAGGGATGGGAATTCCCAGGGAACACCAGATACAACATTATTGTAATTAGTGGTGCTTGCGAAGCAGCACTACTATTGTTATCTTGCAACTACTTCCGTACACAAAAGTTCGTCGCGTAACTAGTCCCGCACCGTTTGTCGTAGACCCATGAGTGAGGTGTCAAATCGTGCGTATTCGGGAATGGGGTGCTTTGACTTTTCTAAGGGGTGGGCGGATAATTGCCCCCGCAGGGGGCAATTAACCGCATCCAAAATCCCATTGACTTAACATTGAGGCCAACTTTAACGGATTGTGGCGCAGACAGGGAATTTTGTAGAAACGTGAAAATCACCACATTTGAAGAGGTTTGCAACCTGTCAGAACATACTGCGGAAGAGGGTATAAGTTTTACCCCCGGGGCAAGAGAGGTCCCCAAATTTGACCCATTGACT
>JAQMYL010000006.1:4941655-4965951 GCA_030014365.1 Clarias pachynema | reverse complement strand
TCTCCGCACCTCGTCTTCCATCTTCACTTTTATTTCTTTGTTCTTGTTGTGACTGGCAGCGGAATTGCACGCAACATGCATGGATTAAAAAAATCAAAAAAAAATTAAAAAAAGACGACCCGCGCATCACTAGTGGACAATAACTAGAAAAATGTATAATGCAGTCCTGCATGAACACTTCATACACAGCTGTATTCATGAATGCAGTATTTTTATATGTTCTGCCAGCTTCAGATCTGCCCACCAGGATGTGTTTAAAATCAATAGTGTTGTACTATTAATTAATGTTATTAATCACTGTTTTTTTTGCAACATTTGTACACTGAAACATATTGGCATATTTCTTATATTGGAAGAGTTTTTACAAATGGTACTGATTTTCTTTGCATTTTTGTGTTTCCTCAGCATCTATTGATGGTTCCCCAGTGGGTAATGTGAGTTTTGACATTATCTCCTTTCCCCTAACTTTCTATATCTACTTGTGTTATGTCCTAACTACCGTACTTTGTTGGTGCTATTGTTTCATGTCTGCTAGATTGACATTTCTCCTGTCGATACCATGTACCTGGGAGAAGAGGACTTGTTTCCAGGTAAGATGGCTACTCTAAGCGTCATGTGTGCTCGCTTTCTGTTTGGGTTGTACAGTATTATTTTTTCTTTATAACTCATCCTATCACTTTTGGTTCTGTTTTGATTCTCAGGTGGAAGCACGCAGCCTGATTTGTTGCAAATGTGCCTTGCAGATCTGAATATTGTTGACCCCGATCCAGGTACACAAGATTAATAAGAAAACAATAACAGATGTTTACATTGTATGCATATAAGAGTAATTATATAAGGGAGATATGTGTTATAGGGAGTTACATGTGTTGCATATTATAAGGATTTTTTTTTGCTTTATACTTACTGGCCACTTTCTTAAGAATATCATACTTGGGCAATATAACACGAGAGGGAGTGCTGTTGTGCTGAATATCGGCACAGCTGTGAAGCCAAACATATCCCAGGGGTGGAACTAATTAGCTGCAACTGGCAGAGCTGATGACCGACAGGTAGTGTAATTAAAAAGAGTAAAAGTAGTTTTCAATTCTTACTGGTACTTTTTAGCAAAAGGGTGAAGAGAATAAACCATGGAGGTGGTGGATAATCCTGAGAAACGTATGATATTTACTTTATATTTCCATTTATTCCACTTTACAATATCAGCTGGAGTTAAATCCCAAATAGCGCAAGGTAGTGAAAAGGTAGTGCACTATGTAGGGTGTACGATCCCTTGTACCACAAGTAGTGCCCTTGATTAGGGGTTAGAGAGGGATTTGGTCTCAGCCTTCCTTTACCGACAGTACCGATAACATTAATCAACATTGATAAAGTGGTGACAGGATGATGGGCAACCAAGGCTCGTGGCTTTGATCATGACTGCGACGATCAAAGGCCAGCCCGCATTGTCCAATCCCACAGAAAAGTCAATACTGCCTATGACTTACTGGAAAAATCGCAATCAAACATTAAAACGTAACAAACATGTTATTAATCATAATTTGCATAGTTCATTTACCAAACACACAATGCAAGCTGATTTGTCCATTGCGACAAAACTCTGGGAAATGGAGGTATAGCTTTTTGCACAAATTTTACATAATATTTTTGCCATTTGTGCTTTTTAACAATTTTGTAACTCAAAGACAACATGCACAAAATATTATCTATCAGTTTGCAAGGCATCAAGGCATTTCTGCTTCATTTGAATGTTTTTTTTTCCAACAATGGAGTTGTCTCATTTTGCTGTCAAACTACTCATATATAGGTAGGACTGGCCTTTGAAGTTTGTAATGATTAAACACAATGCCTTGTTTTAGCTACAACTTACTCATGGTAAAAATGCTAGTTCTGTACAATTATTCTCATAAAAATTAAAAAGGCAATTTATTACAGGTAATATAGTCAGGAATTAATGCAGAATTTGTCAATAAAGTAAATATTTGTTTTTATTTTAATGCTTTGAGTTAAATAAATATTGTGTAACATCCACCTAATGAGATCATTTTAGATAAGTACACTTGTATACAAACGTATCCATTTAATAGTGAAATATCAAATTATCAAAAAATTGCAATATGTGTCAAAATAATCATAATGTGTTTTTTGTTTTTTAATCGTGCAGCCCTAAAACCGCCTGAAACACATGCGCGTACCACATCTGAATAAAATCAGGGTCACTTGCAAGTAAGACAGAATGAGATGAACACAAACTTAATCACAATATCAAGGTTCGAAAAATGCAGAAACTGCCCTGGCCACTGCAGGGGGCGCTGTCGTATCAAGAGTAAAAAAAAAACACAAGAAAAAATATAGTTTCATAAATATTTTAGAGTTTGATTTAAAAAGGCACAGACAAACATACCCTGTTTAGGTACCTAGTACCTAAAAACATTTCTACGTTTTTGAAACTGCACTTGTTTTCATGCTACTGCAGTTACTGAATAATGCATAGTGTTGTTGCTGGATCTGCACACTGTGATCACTATCTATGCAGCTAATTTGTGCTCCTTTTACAAATGAGGATGCATTTACACCAACCTGAGGATGATAATATTGGGGTTTTATCAACCAATGACCTGTAATGGTTTAAACACTGACATTATCTACTCAGCTACCACACAATCTCATGGGATATACACCGATCAGCCATAACATCAACACATTCAACTTCCAGGTGAACAACATTGATCAGCAACTATTCACCAGTAAACTGGGCAAGAAAATAAATCATGTGACCAGGGTGTGCAAGTGATCAGTCAGATATGAAGCTTGTAAGACAAAGAAAAAACATCTAATAATAAGTCATATTTTGGGGCATAGAACCAATAACTAATTAAATAGTTTAATTAGTTTGTTGTCCATAGTAATGAGGTTAATTTTGGTGGCACGGTGGGTTAGTGTTTAGCACTGTCACCTTGCACATCCAGGGTCAGGGTTCGATTCCCACTTTGGGGTCTGGTGTGTATGGAGTTTGCATGTTCTTCCCGTACTTGGTGCGTTTCCTCCCACAGTCCAAAGACATGCAGACTAAACTAACTGCCGTTCCCAAACAGTAAATACAATGGTCACCATTGGCCTCCACTGTTCCTAGCTGGACTACAGAGTTTCCTAGATGGATGGAGGTTCAGTTTGAATTATAATAAATAAAAGAAATAAAAAAAAATTAGACATGAATATTTGGAGCACTAAACAGATGCAGATAGAGATGGCAGTGTCATTGTGGCACATACCTAACACACTAATACATAGTCCACTGACATACTGTAGGCCTCAAAATATAGTCCCTCTGTACATCATAGCATAATGTTTCATTCAACATCTGCTAGAAAGTAAACATTCATCTGTTCCGTATGAATTTATTCACAGAGTTGCCTGTAAATCCAGTCTTCCTGGAAGATCCATGCCACATGAATCCAATTCCCTGCGATGCTCCATTTCCCATTCAGGAAACTTCAGGCATGAACCACTTTTCGCCAGTTCATGGTGCTTTACCTGGCGCAGGACAGATTCCTCCTGCTGAAGACACGTTGATGTTTGGACAATATTCTCCGCTAGAGGGCGCCATCATGGGTGCACAGGAACACGTTCACCAGGCTAATCATGTGCCTGTTCAGTCAGGTATGACTTCCACCTTTGTTTAACAAATTAGAGTAAGTTTGCATCTGTGAGCTCTTAGATATGAACTCACCATGTCTTTCTGCCTGTCTGTGTCTATGTTTTAGGTGAAAACCAATTCGGGACTCATTTTCAGGTGAATGTTTATTACAGAGGGAAGCAGGTGTTAAGTCAATTGGTGGAGAACGAGGCTGGTTTCTGTCTAGTGTTTAGGTAACACATAAGCGCTTTATATTATATTTCTTTACTATTAGCTGTTTCATT
This sequence comes from Clarias pachynema, assembly GCA_030014365.1. Lineage (NCBI taxonomy): Eukaryota > Metazoa > Chordata > Actinopteri > Siluriformes > Clariidae > Clarias > Clarias pachynema. Next base: position 4,962,030 of record JAQMYL010000006.1, on the reverse strand, counting down.
TTACACTTTGCAAATTATGTACCTTAAATAATGTACCTCATTTTTAGCTGAAAGATTAAGCTTCAGTTTCACATGAGAGGCAGCTGTACTTAATATGAGCACAGCTGTGATGCGGTCTTAGGCACAAGGGCACAGGTACAGTAGTGTAATTAACTGATAGTTTAGTATAATTAATGGGGTGAAAGCAGTTTTCAATGCTTACCGACCTTATAGAGGTAAATGTTGAGAAGATTAAACCATGCAGGTCTTAGGACAGTCCTGAGAAATTTATGAGATTTAGTTTTTTATTTTCATTTTAGAGTATCAGGTAACCTCTGGGTTCTGGGGTTGAATCACGTTAAATGGAAAGCTTGTGCGCTAGGGTGTACAGTCCCTTGTCCACAGACCAAATAGTGCCCTTGATCAGGGGTTAGAGAGGGATTTGGGATTCAGCTTTGTCTTAGATGCTAGTTAGCTTTGTAGCTTGCATTAGCCATGAACAGAGCAACACAGGCAATTTGGAATAACTTCAAAGTCAAATTACTATGGAGACAGATGACAGTGTTATCAGATGTGTTTTCTTGCTGACTGGTTTTGAATGTGGGTTTTGGCAAGCAGCTACTCTGCCCGCTCTCCATTACTGCGAACCATACAGACCTACTTCCACCCATGCTGCGACTGGAAGTTGGTGCAATTAATGATTTTTAGAGCACCTTTGATATGGAGCGATGCATATAGTTAAACATCCTAGTACTGTTATGCTCTATTATCACCACTGTCCAATCAGATTGCTTGGTAACTAACAGATGGTTCAGGGGCAATTCGGAACGACCACAAAGTCAAATTAGTAAGTAGACAGATGAAATAATGTTATCAGATGTGTTTTCTTGATGAAAGTGCTTCCATGACTGGTTTTGAATGTGGGTTTTGATAACGTAGTTCTGACATACCCATGCAGGTGACCGACAGTTAGGGTACTTAACGATTGTTAGAACACCTGTGATGCTGAGTAAAATGTACAGAAGCTAAAGTTAAACGTCACAGTATGCTTCTCGTCCAATCAGATTACTCAGTCAGTACTAACTGTTGTGTAATGTTACATAGATATGCTACACTCTAGATATTCTCTCAGCTAATATTTAAGGCTTTTTTTTTTTACTGGATTCTGATCTGTGAAAGTATTTAAGGTCATATGCAACTTGAAGATCATTTTCTCATGTATTAATTATGGTTAAGCTAGCCTCCGAGGGCGCAGTGGTAAAGTGCTCACCCTATCATCCGGAGATCGCTGGTTCGATTCTAACGGTGCGTGAGCGAGCAGTTCGAAAAGATGCGGTTCAGAGGAAACACGTGATAGTCTTCGGCCCTCCCGGCTGAGTGGTAGTAGAAGCCTTAATGTGGGAGCCCCCTAGTGACGGGGAGGAATTGGACACGACTAAATTAGGGAAAAATTCGGGGAAGGAAAAAAAATATATATATAGTTAAGCTAGGATTCCTGTTGATGTGCAGCTCATAGTGTCTATTAATTGATAAAATTAATTTAATGTGAATAATATCTTATATATCCTTTTCTGCATGTAAAAAATTTTTTTTGCTCTTAGTTTAAAAAAAAATCTATTTTATGTTTTGTGCCAGAACTTTTGTTTTTTTAGTTATTAATTCATTTTAGTTGTCATTTTTTTTCTCCCTTAATGTTTGCCATTTAGCAACAAAAATGTTTGATATCCCAAATGTGGCCAAAAACCTTAGCTAATATGAGTAATTCTTTTTAGGAATGACCCTAACCAACTGCCAAGTACGCTCCCTGTTGTGCAGCTCCCCGGCACAGAGTCTATATTGGATCACACCCAGGCCAACACAACCCAGACAATTTTGGATAATCTGGGCGGCTTGGAGGTGAGGCAGGAGGGCAGCATGCTGTTGGGATATCGTTGGGGAGACAGTCGTATTTACTGGGGACCAGACAAACACGAGAAGGGGCCTACATCCAGAGCGGTCTCCAAAATCACACCTGAGCCAATCTATTCCTTTAAGAAGTTTGTGCCAGGTGAGTAAATGTGTTTAAAGTGTTAGAGATGGAATGAGTTTACCTTTTATTTTGTAAAACATATTTATTCTGGTATCGGTCAATTTTGTCATAGTAAGAAGTCCTGCCTCTGTGACATCCTAAAGCTTTTTAATCTAAAAACTAATTTTGGCCACTGATGTCGAACAACTGAGATATTGTCCAATATTCTTCTTTCCATACTTAAATTAGAGCATTACCATGTAGCTGTAAAATTGTCATGTGATAACACAAGAAAAATTGTCTATGGTAGCTATTATAGTCCAATTTTTGATTCCACGGTCCAGGTTCGATTTCCACCTCTGTGTGCATGTAGATTGCGTGTTTCCTCCGGGTACTCCCACACATCACTCCAAAGAATATGCTAATTGCATTCTTACGGATCAACCAATCCGCACACATCTTGGCATAGGTTTTGCCCGGATGCCCGGATGCCCTTTCTGACGCAACCCCCCCCCATTATTCTAACCAGGCTTAGGTCTGTTAGATTCTCAGATCCTGAGATCAACAACCTAGAGCCTTAGCTGTCTGCGCCTCCATTGCCACCCTATCCAGGGCGTACCCGACTTGTGCCCTAAGTCTCCTTGGATAGTCTCCAAATCCCCCGAGACCCTGTATACAGAATAAAGCGGTAGATGATGGGTGATTGAGAGTAAACCCCAAATAATATCCTGGGGTATGATATTTCTGTCTTCCTACTGACAAGGTGTGTGTGTTTTATGAATTACCTAACTTGTATAGACAGATACCATGAATTGTTATGTGATGGATTTGTTACTTATTTATTTCTCAAGACTAGCGTTTTGTACAAAGCTAACTTGATATGCTTGTGTAGGAGCCCGCAGATGCTCGTTTTCGTTGTTAGTGCTGTTACCTCTGTGTGGCTGCTGTCAGGAAAAGTGACTCTTCAACCCCCGTCTGAGAAGAGTCGTGCGCTGTTTTTCTTTCGTGCTAAGATTTTTGCTCACTAACTGAATGCACAGAGATGCCAAAACACTTAAGTCTACAACATTTCCGCCAGACCTAGACCTCAGACTGAACAGATTACACTGAACTATTGGACAGTTAATGTCAACTCACTGGTACACAGACACACAGCAGATTTTTTTCAAGACGGTAATTAAAAAGGATATCGCATCTATTTTTAAATACCCCAGAATCCCGTATTACTGCCAAACCCTAGTAGCCGTGCAGTACAGTTCTGACATTATATTCTCTTAGATATACAAATAACATTCTTATATTTTATACTAAACAAATGGTTTTATTTTTGTTTCAGGAATTCACATATGTACAGACATAAGCAAATTTTTTTGTGCGACAATGACACTTAATGTCTGTGTGTGTGTGTGTGTGTGTGTGTGTGTGTGTGTGTGTGTCTTTCCACCAGACTTGACGGCATTCATAGAGAGGCATGGAAAGTCTCCTTCATACTCACTCTACTTCTTTCTGGGACAGCAGTGGCCCGACCCCAAGAACAAACCATGGGAGAAGAAGTTTATCATGGTTGAGGTAATGTGGAGACTTAAGCTCTTTTTTTACTTCCAAATTAGGAAATGATCAGTTGCTTGACTAAATTAAGTAGTGGAGATGCTGACATTTTCCCTATAGCATCATGGTTTTACTGGCCCTTGGTGTTTTATTCTAATTAAACACAGGTGTCTTCCAATGAATCCAGGTTTTTTTTTTTTTATTACAGAATATCACATTACACTTTTAAAATGCGTAATAGTCATATTTAATGTTGCAGAACGTTCATGTAAAAAGTTAGTTCCTGTTTTCACTTCAGCAGGAGCAGCTACAAACAGTCATTTAATAGCCCTCACTTCTTTTTTCATCTTCTAGTTAATGAGTTAGTTGGAAAAAAAGGAACTGCAAAGCGTCCTGAAAAATCTCCCAAAAACTTACTGATTATTACAAAGCACTTTTTTATGTTTAATGACATGTTTCGTTCATTTGTTCATTATGTGAAATAATAACATAAGCTGTGAATATAAACTAGGGCTGTCAATATTAATTAATTAAAGCATGTGATTAATCTAGTAACTTTAACGCATTACTATTTTTTAACACAAATAAATCATATTACTAAGTTTGACCTTACCGGCTTGCCGCACGGTTACCCGGCTGTGTGTGATAATGGCACGTTTAACAGATAATAAGGTGACTGAGGAAACATCACCAGGTGTGCTAAACAACAGATTTCATTATAAAAAGCTTCCAGATGAAAGTTTGGATAAAAACAAAGTTGTGTGCTCGAACTACCTTCAAGGGGACGAATTTTTACGACCCTACAGTAAACGTAAGATGTGGGAGTGGTGGCTCAGGTGGATACGGATATGTTGTTTTTGGATCTGAGGATCCGTGTTCGAGCCCCGCTGTTGATGGGATTCCACACCCCGTACTACCCAGCCAGAGAGGTTTTAATTTAACATTTGTTAAATGTTAATGTTTAAGATATTATAAAGCAGCATAATCCATAGTTTCCTCTAACCAGTTTGTCATGCATTTCTTTATTTCAACATTGTACGTTTATAATACAATCAATCTGAGTATTTTTAAATTGTGATCAATCTTTAATTGAATCTACATAATTTGATTTAAATGAAGATGAAGAAATTAGGGGTTGCTCAGGACTTTCACACAGCACTGAATCACTTTTTCTCCTCCTCGACTTGGCAGGTGATTCTCACGGCTCTGGAGAGGCTAAAGATGATGGCTCTGGCAACCGGTGCGACCTCATTACAGTCATCTGTGGAGCTGCAGATTTCCTTAGATCAGATCATGGAAATGGATTAGACGCATTTGAGTCAAACAGCTGGAACATGGAGATAAAAGCACTTTGTAGACCTCATAAACTGTCATCTCCGTGCGTAACTGTCCTGAGATCACTGGAGCGGAAATGTTGAACTTTGTCTACTGTTATTCTGCAAAACATGACAAATGTTTTTCCTCTCTTTGTCTGTTTGTAAGTGAATGAGTTTGTGTGTATGAGTTGGCCTTCAGTGGTTGCTGCTTTTATTTGGAATGGGTGGGGGTGGGGATGAGGTGGGGTGGGGTAGAGTGTTGGCTAGCAGAAGTCTGTACAAAAAGACGGAGAATTTTAGACACTGTTGTAAAGTGTCATATAATAAGGATACTGCACTCATTTTAAAAATGGTTTTGTCTATAAAATACATATTGTGACTTGAAACAAACATGAAAAATTATGTCCTGTCTTATTTCATCCCCCAACAATGGTTTTGTAAAACAGCAAGGTCTGTTATGTTACAGACCTTGCTGTTATGTCTGATATGTTACATACCACAGCAATTTACCAACAATTAAAGAACACGTTACACTTTTTATGCATTCATAATTACAATAAACATCTTCTAAAATAATTACCCCAGATTTTTCTTAATACATAACCCGAACCCTAACCTTAACACAGGCTTTTTGTGTGGCCTTGCAGCTTCTCATGCTTTTGTCTTTCCAAACCACTGGTGAGAGGTCAGTGGAAACCTTTACACCATCAAAACCAAATACAACATTGTTCACACAGATGGGCTCTTTAAACTCCATTATTTACCCAATGGTTATAAGACTGGGGTTAAAACCACCATCATTGAAGTTGTTTTATTTATTCTTCAGTTTCTATATTTATTCATCTTTTTATTGTTTTTTATTCTATAGTTATTCATATTTTTATTTATTTTTCCCAACAACTAATAATTACTCACCAAATTTCCCAATAACCAGTTGTGAACGTTGGTTATCATTGATCTCTAATGTTCATTCATTGACCACAACTGCTGACCAATCAATGATAAACACTCCTCAAAAAATCAGTCATTAAGCAGTTTTATCAACCAACAATCACAGATGACCATTGTTCTATTCTATTCTATTCTATTCTATTGAGTTTCTTTCATATTCCATTTTTATGAACAAACTTTTCAGTTTACAATATAATTATTTTTGTTCACCCATGCTGATCTGTTTAAGAACTCTGCTTGCGTTTTCCCCTTTTTATGTTTTAATTGCTTTCAACTTCACATCCTTTTCCCAGACTCTTTAACCATCTGTTAGGCAAATTAAACTTACTGTGTAGTGACCCATGAAGCCCACATGAGGCTGCTATTTCTGCTATTGATGATTGATCACTGGAAACAATGGCAGTGATAAAACATGGGAATAGATTAGAGGTGGACATAAATAGTTTGGAACATATCAATGATGGTTTCATACTCCTGTTGATAGTGCCGTGCAAGTACCTAAATTACCTATTTTGTCTTCCTGTGATTATAAAAACAAGATGATTATGATTAACCAATTATTGTTGTGGATCTAGTGCATTAATTTATTTTTTCATTGTGCATTATAACAGATCATACAGCCTTATTTAAAATATTTTCGACATTACATTTTTTTTTACCACGGCTATGAGTCTCAACACTGTCTTCTTTAAGTGTCAATCAGTATCACGTCTTCATTCATGAAAAATTTCAGCACAAGTGCCGGTTTGACTTGCCCGCCTCCTTGTACTAACACTACTACTGTTGCACATAATGACCTCAGCAGAACAGAAATACACACTCCAAAAGACCTGGTCATGGGTGTTTTTGCATCAACAGTTGCATGTCACATGCTCTCAGACAAGACAAGTCTATTTATGGTATGGTTTCACAATGCACTGGGCCCATGTGAATGCAATAGGATGTCTGAATATATGAGTCAGTTGTGTTTTAGGCAGGAATTGACTTTGTAATGTTACAAGGACAATAGTGTGCAGGTGTTAACACTAAACATCCTTGGATGTAAGACTGATACAGAGATGAATCATGCCGTATAACAATTACTGTACAGAATTAGATTTCCACTTTAATTTCAAGTATGGTTACATTAAATGTTAAACATACCAGTGCATCTCTTTAAATTCCAATTTACAATCTTTAGTCCTTTATAAATGCGATATAAAAGTATGCAGATTCCCTTTTTTCCCCATTATCCTGATATACGTTCATCCTTTTATGTCTTCTCACGTCTACATTTTCAGTCAGCATTCCCAAAACTTGGATGAAAGCACAAATATTCATTTTCACAAGTTTTTAGATCTTTTTCTCAGATGTTACTAAGTATAAGTACAACCGTTTCATAAGTGTCTGACTGATAGCGCTCACCTTTTGATCTCTGGACAAGCTTTTTTCCCGGATGCCCCAAACAATCAGAAGAAGTATTCATCAGAGAAAATGACTTTGTGCAGAATATCAGTCTATTTTCCTAGAGAGAAGCGGCTTCTTTGTTGCCCTTCTTGAAATGTATGAAGGTCAGCACTTCCTTTACATTTACATTTAGGCATTTGGCAGATGCTCTTATCCAAAGCGACTTACAAAAGTGCCTTGTAGTTTCTGTCACTGGATAAATCCTTACACTGGGTTACTAGGTTACTAACTAACCACCATCAGTCAAGCACTGTTGGAAATGTTTTTTTTGTTTTGTTTTTTTTTAGCCCAAGTGCTGAAAAAACAGATATGTCTTAAGTCATCGTTTAAAGATTGCCAGAGACTCTGTATTGACATCTACAGGAAGTTCATTCCACCACCTATGTGCCAGAACAGAAAAAAGTCTATATGCATGTCTTCCTCGATCCCTGAGAGATGGTGGGACCAGCCAAGCAGTGCTGGAGGATTGGGCGAACCGTAGTGTGGTGCGAGGTGTGATTAGAGCTGAGAGGTAAGTGAGTGCAGGACCATTTTTTGCTTTGTATTTTTGCTATGTGTTTTGATGCGAGCAGCTATAGGAGGCCGTGCATATAGCGTAGAACTGGGGTGGTGTGGGAAACATTTTGGAAGGTTGAAAACGAGACATGCAGCTACATTCTGGATCACCTGCTGAGGACGAGTGGTGGACAGAGGCAGACCTGCCAGGACTGAATTGCAATTATCCAGCCTTGAAACAACAAGGGACAGAAAAAGCACCTGAGTTGATGTTGTAAAGAAAAAATCGACAGGAGCAAGTAATGTTAGCAATCTTTGGAGAACTTGCTCTTGCGCGACCATCAGTCATGTGTCATGCCAACAGTAAAGCATCCTGACACTATGCATGTGAGGCATTGCTTCTCAGCCAAGAGAGTGGGCTTACTCACAATTTTGCCTAAGAACACAGCCATGGATAAAGAATGGTACAAAAACATCCTCCGAGAGAAACTTCTCCCAAACATCCAAGAACAGTTTGGTGATAAACAATGCCTTTTCCAGCATGATGGAACACCTCACCATAAGGGAAAAGTGAGAACTAAGTGGCTCAAGGGACAAAACATCGACATTTTGGGTTTATAGCCAGGAAACTCTCCAGACCTTAATCCCATTGAGAACTTGTAGTCAATCCTTAAGAGACTGGTAGACAAACAAAACCACACAAAACTGCACAAAAGCATTGATTAGGCAAGAATGGGCTGCGCCATCAGCCAGGATGTGGACCAGAATTCGTTTGACCGCATGCCAGAGCAAAATGTAGAGGTCTCAAAAAAGAAGGTTTAACCCTGCAAATACTGACACTTTGCATAAACTTAATGTAATTGTCAATAAACACCTTTAACACTTATGAAATGCTTGTAATTATACTTCAGTATACCATAGTTACATCTGATAAAAAGATCTAAAAACACGGAAGCAGCAGACTTTGTGAAAATTATTATTTGTTTCATTCTCAAGACTTTTGTCCACGGCTATAGAGTTGAAGAAGCTAAAACATTCTCTTAATAAAACTCCACCAGCCAAGCTTATTACATTAAGTAATTTAGGATTGTGACCAAGATAAGTATTACGAGAAAAAACATGTTGCTCTTTAGACTAGAGAGAAATGTACAGCAAATACTCTGATAGAGAATTGACGAGGCATGATTTTCCCATTATGTTGTACCAGTCTCAAAGGGCAAACCTGTTTCATAACAGGAAACAAAACAGAATTCCTGCTTGCATCCAAATCTTCTGCCACCATGATATAGACCAGAGATATAAATAGCAGCATCACTGGAATAGTGTAAACATCGCATGCTGTAAATTCTCAAAGATGGCAGACAGGAAAAGATTTGTTGCATGCATGCAAAGGAAAGACACAAAAGAAAGTTGGTGTATTTTTATAGGTGATCTTTTACAACGGTGGGAAGTTCTGATATTAAAGGTTATCCGCAATTTTGAGAGCTTCCGTCCATCCAGGACATCCACCTCGCCTCATGCAGTGCTTCAGAAATGTTTACAGGTTTGTATGACCTTAGACACCCCAACCACAATGCATTCCATCTGTCACGCAGAACTGCAATCCGAGGGCCAGGAGCAGAAGCTCATGGGCCATCATTCCATGTGGTATATGGAATAGATGAACATAGCAGGGGACGGGCCACAATTGGGCCATAATAATTTTGCTATCTGGGATGGCAGTGGTTAGTGGTTAGCATTGCCGCCTTGCACCGCCAGAGTCTGGGTTCGATTCCCACCTCAGGGTCTGTGTGCATGGAGTTTGCATGTTCTCCCCGTGCTTGGTGGGTTTCCTCCAGGTACTCCTGTTTCCCGCCACAGTCCAAAGACATGCAGATAAGGCTAATTGGCGTTCCCAAATTGGCCGTAGTGTGTGAATGCGCATGTCTTGATGGGAATGGGAATTAATACAGTGGTAATCACCATTGGCCTCCATGGTCCCTAGTTGGACTACAGTGGTTCCTAGATGAATGGTTGGATGGATGGACCACACTACCGGGGTAGCTCAGTGTTTAAGGTGTTAGACTACAGATTGGAAGCATCCCAGGTTCAAACCCCAGCACCGCCACTGTTGGTCCTTTGTGCAAGGCCTTTAACCCCCAACTGCTCAGATGTGTATTGAAGTACTGTATAATGTAAGTCGCTCTGGATAAAGGTGCCTGCCAAATTTACATTTAAAAACTGTTAAATTGAGAATCTTACATGAGATTTTAAGCGGTGATCAGGTAGAGTCCCTTTTAAAATCCTTCAAATGAAAGGATTGCATCATGTTTACAGTTTGGGCTAATTTGCATATGAAAATTTTACCCTGCTCCCAACGTCCAGCAATTTCACCTCATATATATGAACCTGAAATGCAAGACGTAGAAAATTTGTATGAGTGAGCAGAGATACTACATTTCAATAACAATCAACTTGCATACTACACATTAATGGCCATATTCAGAGTTAAATGCGTATTGGGGACTGAAATACACAATGACTTTTTTTTTTACACATACAACGTAAAAAGGTATACATGCCAAAGGTCATAATAATATTGATAAGCTTAGAAGATTACTTAGTCTATCATTAACTTTAGTGTCCCAATTAAATACTGAAAAATATTTTAACCTAAGAGGCAATATGAGTAAAAAAAAAAAAAAAGATATAGTACACCACATTTTTATTTAGGTTTTACAGTAACAGTTTTTTATTGCTTAGGTGTAGCTCTATGTACAATAGAAGTTAGTTCAGTGTTTATGTGAAAGCATGATTCTCATAAGTTCATGAATACAAGTGCAGGTGTTTTCACATGAGCCGTTGCAGCAGTAAGGTGAGTAAGAGTGCTTACAATCTGTCCTGCAACTGACTCAGTGTGCTTCCTGACAGGATACACAGCAGTGCCCGGTGGGCAAAACAAAGAAGTCGGATCTTAAAGACTTTTCCAAACACAAACACAAACACACACATACACACATACTCTTAGAGGCCCCACTGGCACTGGCAATCTTTTCAAAACAGGATATTCTTGTTAAAGATAGACAAAGGTTGAGGCCTTTTATATAACACTGTGCACGAGAGTCAATACCCTGATTCCCTTCACTCCACGTTAGTCACACAATCCTTGCTGATGTGAACACAACAGATATAGCCAATGCACGAACAACAAAACTGCACCTGAGGGTTCATTATAAACAAAATTGTCCTGGTCATCCTGCTTTTTTAAAATACATCCTGTTCCTTTCCATGAATTGATTACATCTTATGACACGAGTCATGCATGTGTGTGTGTGTATATATATATTAAGGTATTATATTATATTAAGTACTCAAACACACAAACAATTGTATTTGCACAATCCTTAGACTGTGGGAGGAAACCTTGTGTACCTGGATGAACCCACCAGTAGGAACTGGCTTTGTCAGGATTTTAGCCAATAATCATCTTTATATAAAGACAGACACCTAGTTTGCGAGTCTCTCTTTATATAAAAATTATTGCATTTATTATTAGCTAAAATCCTGACAATTAACAGAAAGTCAGAGGTGGTGAGTAACGGAGTTACCCAATTTCTACAAGACTTGCACATTTAAAGTATCAGCAACATCAGCTTGAACTGTGTTTAAATGACTGCTTATGCAATAGTTAATTCTGACTGAGCAACCGGATTGGATGAGAGGCATTCCACAAGTACTGATAATTGACTGAAACCACACTGGGACATTTATCTATACGTATTACCCAGATGTTTTAATGACCATTAATTACACTAACGGATTGGCACCCTGTCCAGGGTGTACCCTGCCTCGTGCCCGAAGCTTCCTGGGATAGGCTCCAGGCCCCGCGACCCTGAATACAGGATAAAGCGGTATAGAAAATGAATGAATGAATGAATAATTACACTAACTGTTGGTCCCAGCATGGGTGAAAGTAGGTCTGTACTCTCCTCCAGACTGAGGAGAAAACACATATGAAAATATAAATAAAAAAGAAAAAACACTTTGACTCATTAATAATTGCTTCTAAGTCATTCTGAATTGCCTCCGAACCAATGATGATTTCAATCTCTCAATCTCTAGGGATTGTAAACCGTAGCCCATTAACTTTCCATTTATTGGTATTTGGGATTCAAACTTGGAACCCAGTCAATGGAGCTGAATATCAGCACAGCAGCACAACCTCGAGTGTGATACCAGCACAGCAGCACAACCTCGAGTGTGATACAGTTCCACAAACACCATTTATTATCAACAGATGCGATTTGTGCTGAATATCAGCACAGCTATGATGCCTTCTCCTAAAAACTGCATATTGTTTAATTATCAGTAAGTCAGTTAGATAGATACCCAGACTACTGGTACAATTAGTGGAGCACTTGTACAAGTTGTCCTTAAAGTACATTTTGAGTACAACTTGAGCAAAAATGTAAACTTTTACTTTAACTTGTGGTGGAGTACATTTTTAGGCATATACTTCTACTTGAGCACTGGCTTTGTGTATTTCTGCCGCCTCTTCTGAAAGATGTCTAAAGGATGAATGAAAGATGACTCTGATATTTACCTTTCTAAATGAATGATTGACTAAATAATAATTAATAAATTTGCAACTCAAAGATAAACTCCAGACGGCATAGTGACTTAGTCATTATCACTGTTGCCTTGCACCTCTAGGATCCGGGTTCAATTCCTCTCACATCTCTGGGCTAAGTTTGCATTTTCTCCTATGCTCGGTGGGTTTCCTCCAGGTACTCTGGTTTCCTTCCACAGTCCAAAGACATGCAGATTAGGTTAATTAGTATTTTCAAATTGATCAAAGTGTGTGCATGAGCATGTGACTGTGTGTTTATGTGTGTGTGTGTCCTGTGATGGATTGTACCCTGCCTGGTGCCCTAAGTCTCCTGGGATAGGCTCCAGACCCCCTGCAACCCAGTATACAGGATAAAGCGGTATAGATGTGAGTGAATGAGCTAAACTCCATCAACTTTTAAATGCAAGACTCAGAAAGTCTTCAGTAACTCATTGGTTAAAGTTCTGTGCTAGTTACTGGAATGTTGTTAGTTTAACCAGACGTCATGCCAAAAAGCCACTGTAAAGCCTTGCTTTGCTTTGTGCTTGGATCAGACTCAGCTGGAATGTACTTTGGATGAAAGTGTTTGCCAAATAAATAAATGTTTATTGTGCTGAATTTACAGAGGAATGGTGACTATAAATTATGCATTAAAATCTATTTTATCTCATTAGATTTTATGTATAAATTTATTTTATTTAGCTCATGCGTGTTGATACACTGAATATCAAATCCGGCCATCTACCATCTTTAATCAGAATTGTATGTGTATAGAACTATAAAACTTCAACTTTTATTTTTAACAGATCTGATTACGTGTTTTTTATGACACAATATGTTATTTGAAATATGGAAACAACTCCAGATGGCTCGTGCAGGAAGACTACACAATGGAATAAGGGAGGGAAAAGACGTAGGAGTCACAAGGTGATAAAATGTTCTCATTACGACGGAAGGTTCAGATGACAGACAGTGTATATCCATATTTCTGCATCTTCAAGATACGACCTTGGTTATTTTATGCTTGGAGCAATGTTGACAAAATATGTCTTCAGGAAGTCAGAGTGGATTAGATCATTTCCTGGGAACATTCTGCGTCAACGATATTTCAATCACAAAGATCAGATAAGCCACAAGTATGATACAATGTGACTTTTGAGGAAAACCGGGCATGAGCGACAGAGGAAAGCTGAGGCATATTTTAAGAGCGGGCTTTCCAGCAAGTGAAAGAAGTGAACTGATCTTTTTCAGAGATGCTGCTGGAAAGCAAGCGACAGGGGAGGGGGGTACACATGAGCAAGCGGTCTAGGACATGCCAATCTGTTAGATAAATCTGGATCTGGTTAACAATGGAAAGCAATTGAATAGATGAAAATAATTCATTGTAGTAGTGGGAGGGTATGAAAATTCATGGTATGGTTATATTATAGCATATTACTGTATGTTATGGCATTTGATAAGAAGAACATGGCCAATTCATTAGGTACACTTCTAGTTAACACAAATGTTTAATCAATCAATCACATTGCAGCAACTCGGTGCAGTTAGGCATGTAGACATGGTCAAGATGAGCTGCTGAAATTCAAACTGAACATCAGAATGCAGAAGAAGGGTGAGTAAAGTGATTTTGAACATGGCATGGTGTAGTGGTTAACACTGTTGCCTTGCACCTCCTGGTCCTGGGTTCGATTCCCGCATTGGGTCTATGTGCATGCTCTCCTTGTGCTTAGTGGGCTTCCTCTGGGTTCTCTGGTTCCCTTTCACAGTCCAAAAACATGCAGGTTAGGCTACTTGCTGTTCACAAATTGCCTGTAGTGTGTAAATATGCATTTAAATGTTGGTCCTACCATGATCAGACAAATGGGAATAAATGCAATGGTCACCATTGACTGTCACAGTCCCTAGTTGGACTACAGATGCTCCGCGGTGGATGGTTGTTGGTGACAGTAGGGCTGTTCTTCTGACACTGCCTATCTGCTGAGATTTCTAGATTTCATGCAAAATCATTTCTAGGGTTAACAGAAAAAGATGAAAAAATGTTGCCTTATCTGATGAGTCTTGATTTCTGCTGTGACGTTCTGAAAGTAGGGTCAGAAACCACATGAGAGCAAGAATCCATACTGCCTATAAAATGTTTTCAATTAATACATCATTAATATGATTTTTTTAAAGATTATAACAGCCTCAACTAATATCCACCAACCACTGATTGTAAGAGTGATTGTACTGTAACTTATTAAAAGCTCTACTTATTAAAAAGGATCACTTATAGTCTTTACTTGTTTTCCGAAACAATGTTGAAATACAATTATCTCTGATGTTCACAATGTATTTTTTTTTTTTTGGGGGGGGGGGGGGGGGGGGATCTTTTAATATCATAGCATATCATCATAATTACCATACATAACATAAAGTACATAATAACTCAATAATAATCTGCAAAAAAAATTATTAAAAGATTAAAAGGCGGGCTATTGGTCACTCCCTCCTTTTCACTCCTCCCTCGCCCTCTGTCTCTGATATATATTTCGCTTCAGATGAGGACAGTTCTAAAGACTCTGGCACATACAGTAAAGAAACAAACAAAAAAAAGGTGACTTCCCTTTTTTAAGTGTGTCCCTTCAGAAACATAATGAGGACAGGTGAGTAATTTTGAATTTTTTTCTGTGTATCATGCCCTGCATGTCACATGTTTATTTTTAGTTAATGATGTTTCGCTGGAATGAACAAATTTATTTAAATAATAACAAAATAATTTAAATTATTATCTATACTCATACTTTACCATGACTCATGACTCATCTTTTGGCTTGCAATTTTCATTACACACTTGAGCCATGCCTTTTCAGGTTGAGATGTGTTTGTGTCTGTAAGTGTAAGGCATGTCTGAGAAATATCAGCATTTTTTAACTCTGCTTTTCAGGTTGTTGTGTAATGGAGATGTCTGTGATGTTGTTGCTCTTAATTCCTCTGACTACAGCCTTGGCCTTCCAGCACAAGCGCAGGTGCTCATTTCATTTTCTTCTTCTTTGTGTAACATTTTTAAAATTAGACATATAAATGTTGATTTTGATCCATAACGATAATGATCAAGCTACAGATAATACTAAAGGTGGGGTTTAAAATGAAACCCATGCTCCAGATGACCTGACACTGAGATTGTAAATCATTACCTTAGCCTTTATTGTACATGTGAATATATATTTTGAATGTATTGTGAAAAAAAGCCTTAATGATTACAGCAGCAATTTAAAAAAGCCATCACAATCCAGAAATTGAGGATATTATTATTATATATTTTTTACAGGCCACACACAGACACCCTCCAACCGGAACACAGCATACAGATATCAGATACTGTGCCACTGGCTGCAGCGGTGCACTCTAGTTTTACACACTCAGACCTGGCAAATACACTTCTTCACCAGTCAACATCTGATTCTCTCTTGCAAAGGATCTTAATGCAGTCCAAGAAGTAAGTGCTTTGTTGTTCTTGTATGTATGTAGTATATGTAGTACATACACTATGCGGACAAAAGTATTTATCCAAACCTGCAATGACATTGTATCCATATACTTCAATATGGAGTTGGTCCACCTTTTGCAGCTATAACAGCTTCCACTCTTCATGGAAAGCTGTCCACAAGATTTTGGAGTGTTTTTATGGGAATTCGTGCCCATTCATTGTGTAGAGCATTTATGAGGTCAGACACTGATGCTGGATGAGAAGGCCAGCTCGCAATCTCCGCTCCAGTTCATACCAAAGGTGCTCGATGCGGTTGAGGTCAGGGCTCTGTAATTCAATTCAACTGAATTTTATTTGTATAGCGCTTTTAACAATTGTCATTGTTGCACAAAGTTGGAAACAAAGCATTGTCCAAAAAGTCTGGGTATACTGTAGCATTAAGATTGGGGATAAGGGGCCTGATTGGAACACCTGAATTCCATATTTAACAGGTTTGGCCAAATACTTTTGTCCATATAGTGTACCTCACTCCTACTTTAACTATATTGAAAAAGACAACTGTAGTGTTTAATTAACATGAAATAACTCTGAGTTCCTTTGAATCCACAAATAGTAATCCTAATTACTTAATCAATCAACACCAGAGTTAAACTTATAAACTATTGCACAGTGTATCGTATGTTTCATTAAAACTATAAATCACAAGATATCACTTTAATAGTGCGTCACATTTGCTTCACTTGTAGTGCTCAGGCCAGATTGCGAAGAAGGCGTGCAGCACCCAAAGGCTGCAAGCTCGGCACGTGTCAGATGCACAACCTGGCTAGCTCACTGTACAGAATAGGCCAGGTCAACAACAAAGAGCAGTCCAAAGGAGCAGGAGACCCGAACGGTTACGGACGCTAACGAAAATCATCAGTGATTATACAGCAAACAGTTTCTCAGGAGTAAATTTAAGATCATGTCTAAAAGTTTAAGAAATTATATCAGGCAAAAGCAAAGTTCTGAGAAAAGCTACAAGTATTAACCTTGCCGCTGTCTGATTTCGGATAGTAGGATGTGTTTACTGCATTCTTGCGGTCTTGTGAATTGGTAGTTTGGGTGTTGGTAAAGGATGAGGTTTTATCAATTCCAGTATAAAAATCAGGAAACAGAAACTAATCAACCATTGTGTAACAAAGTCTAATGTCTAGAAAATCACCCCAGTTTTTAGACTGCATTTCAATCAATTTTCTTACCAGTTATGTATTTGTGAAACTTTGTTAAGCATTGCACTTTCAGATTCATGATACAGTACATGGTGTTTCTGTGCTGCCAACAACAGTACAAAACAAAACAAAACACACAAGATGGCATTGTTATACAGTATATTCTGTGTACAAGAAGACATACAGTACTTATAAAAGTAAGCATTCATACATCTACAACTGAGTGCTTGAGGGGCCTTGCTCAAGGGCCCAGCAGTGGCAGCTAGGTGGTACTGGCATTTGACCTCACACCCTTCCTTCATAATCATACATGGTTGTTTTAAAGTAACTTATTTAGCTAATACAGGGTGACATACAGTACTGTGCAGAGGTCTTGAGCACACCCGTACATTTCTTCATATTTTTTCTCAATTGTTTTCACTCTCGTTTTTAGTCCAGTCCCTGTACCTGAGCACTTTCGAAGGAATGTTGTTTGTTAAGCCACACAGTAACCTATGAATCATTCAATCATAAAAAGCATCTAACTGAAGGCATGAACCAGGTGTGAGAAACAGGTGCAGATGATGACAGTTGATCAGACCTGGGATTAGTATACTGGTAAGGCTGAATACTGAGTGGTTGGAGCAGAAAAGAAGGGAAATGTGATTGCTGCTGACATTGTTACATAAACAACAGATTAAATTTTTTTTTGTATCTTATAATCTGTTGAATTAAAAAAGGAGTAATTGCTTTAAATTACTTGAAATAATCTGTTTGTAAATGGCCACTTGGATTTCTGGAACATTTGCAGTAAGACAAATAACAGCAGGGGTAAATACATAATCCTGGGTAAGAGTTTGGTTAAAAATACCATGGTGGATTTGGACTGCCATACCTGCTCTACCAGCTAAAACTGTCCAGTGTAGGGGTTTTCATACCTGACCTAAAAAAAAACAAAAAACAAAAAACAAAAACACAAGACGAAAAAAATTTAACAAAATGTTAATGCATTAGACTAGCAATAAACTAACGTGTCAAAAATTTCACTCTGTGTATTTGTTTTGCTTTGTAGGCCACTGGACTAAATGAGCTTGTTTGGTACTTTTTTAGTCAATTACTAATTACTGAATCACTGGCAAACATACTGTATATATGTGTATTTTTTGCTGCTGTAATTGTACACATATACTGATCAGCCATAATGTTTCCCTTGTGTCACCGGGGTCGGCACCTTTGGTCCCCACAGTCATAAATAAGCATTGGGTGTCCATGATTCTATCACCAATTTACTGGTATATAATTGGCAATTAATGTTAATGTCAATGCTATGGCTGATCGGTGTATATGTATAATATGTATTCTATGGATATTTGACATCTACTGTATATCCATATCTAGATATGTACAATATGTTTATATATATATGATAAAATTATAAATAAAGGCAACATTTTGTTCAATCTGCTTTGCTTGTGCTTCTTTTTCATTTCAAGAATGTGCTATTCAAAAGCATTTTCCAAATGATTCTTTTTTAGGGTGATTATTTATTAACATCTCATTTTATTTCTCACATAAGATTCACATATCTAGTGCCCGGGAACATCCCACAAAAGCTGAAGTTTTGGAGTTGCTCTATCCTAGTTGTCTAGCCATCACAATTTGGCCCTCGTCAAAGTCACTTAAATCCTTACGTTACGTTAATCCTTCTGTTTCCAACGCATCAACTTCAGAAAAAATGGTTTACTTGCTGGATAAAATATTTCTCCCATTTCCAGTCGCCATAGTAACGAGATAATGAAAATGTAGCTACTGTTGGAAAGGTCAAATTGTGGTGACTAGACGACTGGGTCAGGGCAACTTCAAAACTGCAGCTTTTGTGGGATGTTCCTGGTCTACAGTGGTCAGAATATACCAAAAGTAATCTGAGGAAGGAAAACCAGTGAATTGGTGACAGGGTCATGGGGCGGCCAAGGCTCACTGATGCACATGGAGAGTGAAGTCTGGCTAATAGAAGCACTAGCAGTGTAGATCAAATGAAGTAAACGTTTAATGATAAAGGTGGAAGAACACACACTGCATCACTTTTATGGTGGCAAAAGAGGGAACTACTCAATATTAGATGGGTGGTCAACATGTTATGGCTGATGAGTGTGTATATAGCCTAGTTGTTGTGTCTAAAATAAATTACGTTTGTCCTATTTATTGTACTTGTTTGGTTCAACGTGTACATATTTTGCTCGAGTATAAATTCTGTCTTTGATTTAAACCAGTTGACTGAAAACATTACATCACCGTTCAGTCTATGTTGTTAGTGAGAGTTTGGATTGGGACACAGCCGTGCTGCGATACACTCCTTTCACGCGTTCCTCTTTCTTTTGTGTCTGCTGTAACCACACCCAGCACTCGGCGAGCTGTCAGGTGAAGGAATGAGGTTTCTGAACAAATACCGGACTTCCGAAGAGAAGATCAAAGCGACATGAAAAGGTTTTCGAGCCCGAATCGATCGGACATGATCGGTAAGGAGGCGGACGGAGTAGACGCAGAGTCCAAATCCGAGAAAGACCAGGTGAGAGACACCGCGCAGGCTGTGGACAGAACTGCATGGAAGTGTTTTTACAAGATGTGTAGAAATCCCGGCCTCGAACCGGACAAACAAGGAGTTAAACACACACACACAGAGGCGGTTTATAACTTCATTAATACACAGTGAAGCAGCGCGCGCGCTTTAGTGGATACATTGTTTCATTGTTTCGAATAACATTATGTCATACAAAGCTTGTAGGATTTCTAACAGCTCTGAAACATTCCTTTGGTTTCCGTGTCAATTAACAGATGTCTGTTTTTTTTTTTTTTTTCAGGGCTGGATCGCAGCTGTAATCAAGAAAAGAGTGTGTACGACGTTTGTGGAGGATTCCTTCAGGTGAGCCGTAAGGGTTTTTTTTGTTGTTGTTACGACAAACTTTTGTTAATCTATAGAGACATCGTACGCATGCGCACTTCAGGTTTTTCCCCCCACGCCCATAAACGCATTCCTCTTCATATAGAGAGAATTCTGATAGTGCTTATGTTAGGTATTTCTAACTGTCCTGAGATTCCCCAAGAAGACATCAGCATATTATTAGATACACAAGACCTAACGCATGAACATTGTCCCACTCCTCAAAAATGATTGAAAATAATTTTTTAAGATTTGCATACCTTGTATACACAAACCGTTTTGGAAAATCATAAAAAATGTTCCATTTTTAGTATATATGTGCAGGCATTTATTACAATGTAGTCATGGGGAAAAGAAAGTATGTCATCCCTTAATTATATGTTTCTATTTGTCCGGGCTTAGATAACTATTGTGTGATCCACAGAGGTGTCAAGTAACGAAGTACAGATACTT
>JAQMYL010000006.1:4905695-4927032 GCA_030014365.1 Clarias pachynema | reverse complement strand
TATATCTCAGTGTTGGATAACAAAAGTGAATGATGAACACACAAACACTTGGATATGTTTTTGGTGCAGAACGAAGACTTAGAGGCCTTCATGACTGACGCGCTGGTAAACAACAAGCCTCAATTTATACGCCTCTTTACTGAAAACGGACTGAACGTCCTGGACTATCTTACATATGGCCGTCTAGAGGAGCTGTATGAGTCAATCTCAGAGGGCTGTCTAGCCTACACGCTGCTACAGCGTTACCTCGCAGAACGTGAAAATGCTGTCAATACTGGCACTTCTCGCTCCGCTGCCGGGAATAAAAATGACACCTTCAACCCAGTCAAAAAACTGACACTTTACGAGGTGAGAATTTTTTTTTTATTAGCTAGAAAATGAAGGGCCATTTTTTTTGTGCGTGGATACTAGTATACTAGGCTGTATTTTATTTTTAAAAAACATTGTCTTTAAGAAATGGCTCAGTGGTAGTTTTCTTGCCACCCAATGCCCAAACCCCAGCCCCTGGATGCAGTGCCAGTCCCAAGCTTGGATGAATTGCATCAGGAAGGGCATCTGGCATCTGGCGTGTCAAGTTGTGTGCAGATCAGATGGCCTGCTGTGGCGACCTGTTAATGGTAGCAACCGAAAGTTGAACCACAATGTTGGCTTTGAGAAATACGTTAGAGGATTAGAGCCACCATAAAAAAAATTAAATTAAGTTCAGAATTTAAACTGTATGAGTTTTCTCACTGGGGTCTGAGAAGCGTTTCAGAGCACTTTTGGCCTCAGGACCAGACAATTTTTGCGCGGGAACCACTGGACCGATTGCAGACGTGGTCTCGGGAAACAATTCAAGCGTTCCCGAGCATGGAAGGTGGGCCACGCGACTCAAAAATGATTTTTCAAAGCCAAAGTTGTTTTTTTTTAAAATAAAAAGTTGACTCACCTGCAATAAATGGTGGCACTAATCCTCTTCTATAGAGAAAGTCTCTGTGTACTTAACCTCATTTACTGATTAGGGTGTAATTGTAGTTTCATGGATTAAATGTACTTTTACTATTACTACTACAGTGAAAAATAATGACGTGTCAGTGACAAATGATTCCTTTTTTGCAATAACAACAACAACAACAAAAAAGACTGCTGGGAAGTGTGATCTTAGATCATGTCTACCACTGCATAAAAGCAAACAAAGGTTATATAACAACAAATTATAAAGTGTAGTCCTTTAAAGTGTTATTGCCTTTACAGACCACAAAAAGTCATATTTTACTGGTTAAATGGTACACTCCACCTGCACCATTGCTTATCTATCCATGAGCACAATGGCTCCTGTTATTTTTTCTGCCAAGTTTACTAATCAACAATAACTTTATTGTGCATTCACGAAATCCAAAACATTCAAACTAATTTTATTCCATACGGTCCAAGTCAGTCTAATATCTAATTCTATCATCGTTTCCGTCCTAGGTGTCTCAGGTGCTACGATACCTGCTAGGTGATGTGTGTGAGCCATTCTATTATGATTGCCTGGATCTGCAGGTTGTTGCTTCCAAACGCAAAACCTTCAAGGTAAAATACTGAATGTAAAATCCTCAGAATATATACGATCGCATCTTTAAGGCAAATGAAATGTGTGATTGTAAATTGCGTTCAAGTCAAACTGGGACTTTTGATTGTGCAGAATAACAGAACACAGTTATCAGAGTAAAAAATCCATTTATTTTCCTATATAACCCCCTGCTCCACTAATGCACTTATCCCGTGCTTGGATACCATCAAGGTAGAAAGTTTTCTTAGTACCCTGGAGTCAGTTTGTCTCTGATCAGTTTGTCTGTTTCATGTCTGAAATGCGCATGTACGCATCTGTCTGTGAGTTCCTGTAATGTGCAAGTCGTGTTGGTGACAGATGCATCTCAACTACAAGTCGGTGATAAGTTATGTATAGATTTTCAAAGATTAGGCGATCCACTCACTGAATGTTTCTGGGGAAGACTGCAGTGGGATTCGAGCCACCTTGGATCGTCCTTAATGGACGTACAGGCTGCTTTAATCTGTTTGCACCATTCAAATTTTCTACTGCAGCTAAGAGTCTCATCATCGTGCTATGCTTGAAGTGTTCTGTAAATGTGAATCAGTTTTCCAGCTTCATCCATGAGAACGTTCAGCACAAGTCCCAGTTTGAATTCAACCCCCTCATAACTTTGTTGATTTGACTTTGTTCTAATTGAATCTTATTATTCTTTTTTCAGAAAGTATCTATGTTAAAATCGGATGCTGAATATCGGACACATAAATGTACTTTCCCATGGGCTTCGCTCTTCATGTGGGCTGTGCTGCAGAACCGCAGTGAGATGGCCGTTTACTTCTGGGAAATGGTAATGCAGTGCCAGTGGACAGCAAACCCTGGGATTTTCTATGTGTTTTTAGTTGCTAACCTGCACCAGTATTGAAAATCTTATTTAATATTATATAAAAGAGAATTTACATGTTTGTTAGTCATGATATAACGTCTCCTCTATATCACATCTTTAACTTTTGCCAGAAGGAATTGTGTGCATGAATTTGGAAAATATTGCTAAATATGAGTAGTTAGCATTTTGTTGCTATATAAAATGGAAAAACTATTGCTGCGTAGTGAAGGTTAATCCTTTCTTTCTCTCTTTCTCTATGATAGTGCCCAGAGTCCGTGCTGAGTGCTTTATTTGCTTGTAATCTGCTGAGAGTTCTCTCCAGATTAGAGACCGAGACCGAGACAAAACACTCTATGAAGGAACTGGCTCAGAGATTCGAGAACTTGGCACATGGTATGATGTGTGTGCATTTTTACAGGAAAATTGTGCATGCTGGAAATTCGAAGCTGCGCCATACTGTAGGTTTTGCTTCCCCTCATTTCTTTTTCTCACACTCCTTATTTTACTCTGTTGCTTTAAATAGACGTTTTCAGTAAATGCTATGAGAGCTGTGAGAGTCGCTCTTTCGTTCTGCTGAAGAAAAACTCTGACATCTGGAAGGGCACTACGTGTCTGAAGATGGCCATGGAAGCAGATGCTCGTCTCTTCTTCAGTCACGACGGCGTGCAGGTCTTGCAATATTTTATGTTTCTCAAAAGGTCATGGGAATGTTTATATATGTTGACAACAAGCTGCAAATGTAATTCTTGTTTTAGTTTATAACAGCAATCAGAAGGAAAATTTTTGATTTTCCAATAAGGATGTCAGATCCACTAAACTATGATAATCCACAAGCATGGGTTCCACCTCATCTCATCTTTTGAGATTCAGGGATTATGCGGCTGCTGCAGATATAAAGGCTCACTGTCAGGTATTTGGACTGTTTAGTGAGGCGGCACGCCATGGCACATGAACATCTGTCAACATCTGCACACTGGTTCATGCCTTAAGTTAGATGCTTTTTATGCTTGAGTGACTCATCTGTTACTCAAGTTTATCTGAAACTGGTCAGGTACAGGGACTGGTCTGAAAACAAGAGGCAAAAGCATGCCAATTTTGAGAGCCTAAAAAGTCCTCCAAGAAGCCTGGAGATCTATTACTCAAGGTTACATTAAAAATACAAGAAGGTCTGACTACCTGGAAGCAAAATATGTAGAAATGAGGGATGGTTCAAGACTTCTATATAATACTGTATTCTTTGTTGATGTCTAATACTGGGATAATTCAGTGTGTAAAGAAATAATGTTAACTTGACTGGGTGTGCGTGTGTGTGTCTATGACAGACTCTGCTGTCTCAGATCTGGTGGGGGGATATGGACAGAAGCACTGAGGTATGGAAGCTCATCCTGACTTTGTTCATTCCTCCGCTCTGCTACACCAGCCTAATCTCTTTCAGGTAGGAAATGCCTCATTCTTTCTCTCAGTCTCTATCTCAGTATTACTGTATGTAATGCAGTTTAGCGCTACAGACCTATGAGTCACTTTACTTTCATTATATTCATTCATTCATTCATTCATTCATTTTCTGTACCGCTTTATCCTGTATTTCGGGTCGCGGGGATCTGGAGCCTATCCCAGGAGACTTAGGGCACGAGGCGGGGTACACCCTGGACAGGGTGCCAACCCATCGCAGGGCACACACACATACACACACTCACACACTTCATTATATTCAGTTACAGATAAATTATCTTAACCTTGTGTTTTGACATCAAGTATTTAGAAATCTTCTTTTCATTCTAATGTGTATATTTGTTAATGTTGCTTTTCTTGTGATACTTCTTTTATGTCTGGTTTTCAGAGAGGTAGAAGATCCAGATGAGGGGAAGTCTGAGGACGACTCACAGAAGAAGGAAATAGACTGGCTCTATGCAGAAACCGTCTTCTCTTTCTCAGACATGAAACGCATGTAATCACATTTTAATATGACCGGATTCATTTACCCTAAAACAAAGTGGTGTATATAAATCGAACCAGACCTGCATTGATGAATCAGTTTAATTTAATAAGGTTTACATATAGAGGCATTTTCATTCAATAAACACATTTTGTTAAGGCAGTCATAGGACACTTAATAATCTTAATTTAATCAAATGGCTCTCCTAGTGGCAGTCCTAAGCCCAAATAAAATAAGAGTGATTCCTGGATTAAGATAAATTTTAAAGTTTAAGTTAAAAATGAAGGAATAAGTAAATAGGACTCTATTTAAATAGGTTCTAAAGTGTAAGGTAAATTTTTTTATGATAAAACAAATTATTAGAAAATCGTATCAAATTTTTGAGCTTCTGCGATTTCACATATACATTAAATCAGACAGAAAAAAAGTTTTTTGGAACTGTAACTGTATGAAATACATATAATGCAGAGATATAAACCTTATATTTATTGTTTTTTCAGCATTGTCCAGAACTGTAATTATTTACATGAAGTCGATCATGTGATCCCCAATTTGTACACCCTGCTGTCTTAAGTGAAGTGCTTGGTCCTACTTTACATCTCTTCTTTGCAAAACTTCTGTGTCAGCTGTGTTCCTTCCTCAATTATTACAGTAATCCCTAACCATGTGACTCAAGTTTGCTGTTAAATATTGCATTTTTATATTGAAAAAAATTTATTTTTTATTATATTAATCTTTAACTAGAAAAATATTTAAACCATCACTTAAACATGCCGTTGTTGAAATTATAGTACATTTAATCTGATATTTTGAGGTAAAATTATACCTCAATACTACACCTTGTTTTGCCTGGAACATAAAATTTTATTGCACCACCTTCCCATCCAGAGCTGCATAAATTTTAAGTTGAGATCTTGTACTGATGATGGGAAAGTCGACCTATTGCGCAAAGTCTTAAATTTTATTTTGGGAAAACAATCTCAAATGGACATTATAATAAATATTCTGCAAAACCTTTTACCACCGTTCAATTCCAGATTTATCATTTACTACTGATAGTGTGATGCAACGACTATCTGTCATGTAAGAACCTAAAAACCGAAGCACTATTTCTAATACCTAACAGTCTAGTGGGAAGCGTGAGTTTACATTTCTTGCTACAGTTTTTCCAGAAGTCAGGAGGTGTGTTTGAAAGGGTGCATCCTGTTAGTGTTATTACTCAATAACAATTTACAAAAAATCGCAACACTAATCCTCTAATCTGAGGCAAAATACTAATTTGGTAGATGGATGATGGAGACTGAATGAGACTCCTATAGTGACATGGGGCATAAGGGCTAGTATGCTGAAATGTCACTATAGGAGTCTCATTCAGTCTCCTGGACGAGGGCTCTGAGTAGCTTCTGCTTAACATTAGATCACGGTTTCCCAAATTCTATAGAATTTGCTTAACATTACATCACAGTTTCCCAAATTCTATAGAATTTGCTTAACATTACATCACAGTTTCCCAAAATCTATAGAATTTGGGAAACCGTGATCTAATGTTAAGCAGAAGCTACTCAGAGCCCTTGTCCAGGTCCGGGATGAGCGCTTCCTCGTCTTTCAGCACCACGATCACTTCCCATGATCAAGAGGAATAACATAGAATATTATTACTACTTTGTACCTGAGATTTTCTCTCTGTGTTTCTCCAGTCAGGCAAAAGGAGATTCATCAAGTCCTGGTAGACCAAGCATAAAAGGTTTGTTTAATTCTAAACATTCAGACATTATAAACATTATTCTTTACATCACGTTACTGCTATTAAATCGGTTGCTGCTTAATTCATGTTTTACTTCTTATTCATACAACATAAGTTATATTAACAGACGGTACTGTGGCACTGTTGCCTTGCACCTCCAGGGTCGTGGGTTTGGTTCCTGCTTTTGGTTTGTGTGCATGGAGATTGCATGTTTTCCGCATGCTTGGTGGGTTTCTTCCGGGGACTCCGGTTTCCTTCCACCGTCAAAAGACATGCAGATTAGGTTAATCAGTTTTCCCAAATTGCCTGTAGACTGGCACCCTGTCCAGGGTCTAACCTGCCTCGACCCTACCTGACGCTAAGTCTTCTGAGATAGTCTTCATGTCCATGCAACCCTATAAACAGCATAATGCGGTATAGTAGATAAATGAATGAAAAGTTATTTGACGTTAATTCTTATTTGTTTATTAGGTCAGCCAGTCAGGCCAGCTCGTCCCAAGTTGCCTTTTGTCTTGTCACGCTGGAGACAGTTCTGGTACGCACCGGTCACTGCTTTCCTTGGCAACGTGATCATGTACTTCCTCTTCCTGATTCTGTACGCCTATGTGCTGTTAATGGACTTCAAGCCACCACCTCCAAAGGGTCCGTCCGTCTGGGAGCTCCTGCTGTATTTTTGGGTGTTCACCATAGGGTGCGAAGATATTCGTGAGGTAAGAACGCCCCCTGTTGTCAACCGAGTAATATTCCACAATCAGGAATATTCTTTGTAAAAGTCTATGGAGCAAAGGAAGATACTTATAACTCCATTTAAAGGGCACAACCTGTAGCTGGATGTGAATATTTATAGGAGTATCAAAGTAAATTTCAGAAAGATTGGAAAGTAGTGTTTGTTAAAGTCTTTCACCTCTCTTGCTCTATTTTTCCCTCATTTAGACATTCATCGTAGGTACCATGACTTTTAAGCAGAGGATACGACAGTGTGCTCAGGATACGTGGCGCATGTGTGACCTCATTGCCATAACCCTGTTCCTTATTGGCGTGTGCTGCAGGTAAATATGTTTTATTTTCATTAACATTTTATCGATTCTTACTAGGTGGCACAGTGGCTAAGGGTTAGCACTGTCACCTTGCACCTCCAGGGTCCAGGTTTGATTCCAGTCACGGGTCTGTATACATGATGTTAGCATGTTCTCCATGGGCTTGGCGGGTACTTCGGTTTCATCCCACAGTTCAAAGACATGCAGATTAGGCTAACTGGCGTTCCCAAATTGCCTGTAGTGTGTGAATGAGTGTGTGAATGTGTGTATGTGTGTGCCCTGTGATGGATTGGCACCCTGTCCAAGGTGTACCCCGCCTCTTGCCCTAAGTCTCCTGGGATAGGCTCCAGGTCCCCCGCGATGAGTGCTTATTTTCAGTAGTAGTTGAACATTTTCAAGTTACTTTCATCTTACCAAACACTGACACTGACCCTTTTTTGTTTATGTAAAACTAGCGTTGACATATAAAGAGGTTGTAGAAGTAGTTAAAATGTTGATCAGCATCTGGCACATAACTGCTCATAACTTCCCTTCTATTCAACATTTTGATTTAATTTGTTATGCAAGGTCCAGTTTCATAGTGTAGTAGTCTAGCTGCCATTTCTGTGTCTTCCGTATACTCTGTGTATACACGCTAAACTATCACAGTAACGCGTATAGCCACGCCCACCTCGAGGGAAAAAGCGATATATTCATCCAAAAAAAGCGCTAGATGCTGTGTTTATAACTGGCACATAACTGATCATAACTTTCCTTTTACATAACATTTAGATTTAATTTATGTCACATATTTAACTACAGACAAATACCAAAGAACTGCCATAGTTTCATTAAATTCTGTTTTTCCAGTTTTGTGTGATGCTTTAACAAAATTTGACTGGACAGACAGACAGAAATTTTTCGGGGACTGGTTTCTGGTCCTCTAATGTATAAAACGTAAAGATATTAAAAGAGAGAATTCTGACCGATGAATAGACAAAACCTTTCTTTTATTTATATAGATATTTTTGACATTGTAGACACATATGGAATTATGTGGCAAACAAAAAATATTTTATAATTCATATTATTGAAAGTACGTCCACGTTCACCTTGTTTCTGACTTTACACACTCTTGGCAGACAGAAAGTGCTCAATATACATGACACCTTCATCATGACTGTTGGAAAATCATTCCAGGTGATGACCCCATGAAGATGTTGAGTCATAAGCTGATATCAAAGCAAAACGTGGCTCAATACTGTAACAAATTTTGCTTTGTTAACACTTTAATTTCATTTAATTCATAATTCCATGTGTTATTTCACAGTGCTTTCAGTATTGTTTTGCATTGTGTAAAATAGTAAAAATAAACAACATCCCTTGAAAGACTAATCGTGCCCCAACATTTGACTGGTACTGGGGATTTGCTTTGCTATAGTCTTGAATATAAAAGAAACCCCTCTTCATGGTACTCCTATAATAATGACTTTGTGCTTTGCTGGATTTTCTATCTCAGGATGTTCAAGGAAACATATTGGTTCGGCCGTGCTGCATTGTGTCTTGACTACATGGTGTTCACCCTCAGACTTATCCACATCTTTGCCATTCATAAGCAACTTGGGCCAAAAATCATCATAGTGGGCAAAATGGTAAGTAACACATGGAACCAAATATTGTGTTGTAGATCTAAGATTAATCAGAAGCATTAATGGCAGTGCCTGGGTTATCGCCCAGGTTTACTCCCAGCTCCCAAAATCATGTTGGTGAATTGTCATTGATTATGCGAAAGTGTGTGTCTGATGGCCTGTAATGTAATGTAATGTCCTGCAGTAATGTCCTACTTAATCTGCATAAGTAGGCTTATGTCTACAGTTCCTGGGATAGGCTCAGTACGCACTATATTTTAGTCTCCCTATATTATAATCGTATCGGATCTCATGCGTTTAGAATTGGCGAGTCTGGCAATTCAATAGTTTGTGCTTGAGTTTTCTTCTTTTTAAGAAGCTCAGTTTCGATCCATGATGAGTAGGTAAGCACTGTACACTTAAGCCCTTTTCATGCATAAAGGAGTCCGACGGGAAATCTTGTAGAGAGCAATTTTTGGCGAGGAAATAGGCATTCCGTGACCTAGCCAAGTTTTGGATTTGAGTTTGGATTTGAAGAATGCTTTGACGAGCACTCTGTTCGATCCTGCCAACTCTTTCCTGGATTATGTAGCGCCCTCGCCAACACTCATCTTATTTTCCTCAATCTCGCCAGAACTCCCACCAAGTTCTCACTGAACTCGTAGAAATTCTCGCAGATCTCCTCTGCGATGGTCCTGCATCCACAAGATCAGGAGAGCCCCACATTTCCTCAAAGGGAGTGCCCTGGCATGCCTCAGGATTGATTCTGCAAGTGAAAGGAGAGTGCTATGAGAGAATTGTATCATTTTTTTTTCTTGTAAAAAATCTACAGAAAGAATTGAAATTTCGAGAGAGCCCAGAAGTTACAGGAAATCTTCAGGAGTGCGCCAATTTTCTTTCCAAAATTGCTTCAAGATTTCTCTTTCGACTCCTGAATGTATAAAAGGGTTTTTGGTAGGTTGGCGCAAACTGTTTAAAAAGCCTCCTGCTGGGGGTTTGTCTCACTTAAACATGAAAGACAAACAAAAGTTTTGATGTTGGACAAATAGGTAGGAATCACAGGTGCATTATTTTGTACTGCTATACAAAATGTATTGTTGTCTTTTGTCTCCCATATGAAATCAATTTTCTGCCTGTTTCCTTCCAGATGAAAGATATTTTCTTCTTTCTGTTTTTCCTTGGCGTGTGGTTACTGGCCTATGGAGTGGCCAATCAGGCTCTAATCTACCCCTACGACTCAAACGCTGATAGGATACTTCGCCGTATATTTTACAGGCCGTATCTACACATATATGGACAAATTCCTGTGGAGGAAATAGACTGTATGTTGTCATTCATCGCCGTGATCTTGTGTTCTACCACAACTAATGACGAATTCAGTGTGTTGGTGTTGGATTCATTATGACTGCAATCTTTCTGTGTGTCTTTAGCTGGATTTCATTGGGATGCCAATTGTACAAACAATGCAACACTAATCAACGCAGGTGTAGAACCATGTAGGGATACACATCATAACTGGCTTGTGGTCATCTTACTCGTCGTCTACCTTTTGGTCACCAACATTCTGCTTATTAATCTACTCATCGCCATGTTCAGGTAGCCAATCATCCATCCATCCATCCATCCATCTATCCAGCTGTCCCTATTGCTGTTCAAAATTCCATTCTTTGTGCCATGGGTCTTCTTTGATCCCTGGTCCTCTTCTATATTTTTCATTCTTTTGTCTAGTTACACCTTCAACAAGGTGCAAGATCGGAGTGACACCTACTGGAAGTTCCAGCGCTACAATGTAATTGTGGGGTATCATATTCGGCCGTGCCTTGCTCCACCCTTAATCTTTATCTCCCACTTCCACCTCTTCATCAAGCGGAATATCCGCAAGCTGCCATCTGAGAAGGTGCACCAATTTGGTGAGTGTGTTTATGTTGCCCATCCTTAGTTTTTTTAAACCGATGTAAGAGATGAGAATTTAAAAATGAAGTGATTAATGTGCTCAATACCGGTAAAGATCATTTTTATAAATGCAAGATCTTTTTTTCTAGCTATGGATTTAAAGCCTAAAGCTAACAACCGACTAATAACATGGGAGAGCATTCAGAAAGAAAACTTCTTATCTGCTGAGGGAAAGAAGCTAAGAGGAAGTGACACAGAGAGGCTAAAGCGCATGTCTGTGAAGTGAGTGCTTTTCCTTTTATACTGCACACAAGCCATTGAACTGGCTTACAACAAACTCAACCGACTGACTTGCTTACTTACTGTATTAAAGAAGTCTTTAGAAGAGATGGTTGTTATTACTTAGTTGTGCATTATGGTTAAAAGTGAGAGAACTTTCCTGAAGTTACTCTTGCAGAATTAAATGAATGCACAAAGGCTGACCAGTCATAACATTTTTAACATTCATAACATTCCCAGTATGGTAGAGGTTCCTCTTATGCCACTAAAAACAGCTCTGACCCCTAAAGGGGGGGGACTTCATGAAACCTCTGAAAGTGTGCTGCGGCATCTAGCACAAGGTCATTAGTGGCAAATCCTTTGCTGCTATATGTTGCAAGAGGGAGCCTCCAAGGATCAGATTTGATTGTCCAGCACATTCCATTGATGATTGATTAAATTGAGATCTGGGCAATTTGGAGGCCAGACTGAAGGCATTAAGTTAATATGTGCAGTAAATGTATGGCGGCGGCACAGTAGCTTATTGGTTAGCAATACTGCCTTTCACCTCTAGGGTCCAGGTTTGATTTCCCCTCTTGGAGTCTGGGTGCATGGAGTTTGCGTGTTCTCCCCGCGCTTGGTGGGTTTCCTCCGGGTTTCCTCCCACAGTTCAAAGACATGCAGATTAGGCTAATTGGCGTTCCCAAATTACCCGTAGGGTGTGAATGCGAAAGTGAATGATGGACAACCGGCGGTCCTACCACAGTTGTACAAATAAGAATAAATGCATTGGTCACCATTGGCCTCCACGGTCTCTAAGTGGACTACAGAGGCTCCTAGATGGATGGAAATGTTTGGTTTCATGCAAGTAACAAATGTTTATTTTGCCCAACAAACCATAAATAGCATGGACAATACAGCACTTAGACTATTACTCCACAGGGTTATTACAAATAAAGAGGGACTGCTAACATACACCAATCAGCCTTAATATTAACACTGATTATCAATTATGTAGTAAACAGGTGACATGATCATGAGCACCCATGACTTACCCACGCCCGTTCGGACCAAAGGCTTGCCTGTCCAGTCTGATAGAAATGCACCAGGACACCCAGTACACTAAAGCCCGCTGTGCATGGGGCTTAACATGGAAAGAGCCCAAGGCCCCCGAACTCCTCAGATCCCAATCCAATCGGGCAACTATGGAATGCACCAGAAACACATGTCCGACTCGCAGTGGCCCCAGCCCGCAACCCAAAGCACCAAAGGGATCCATTGCCCACGTCCTGGAGCCAGATACCACAGCACATCTCCAGAGGTCCTGCTGAGCCACTCCCCAAGGGAACCCAAAAACTAGGTGGTTTTAATGTTTGTGTTTTCAGTAACTGATCAGTGTGTGTGTGCTTGCACTTGTAGAGTGGACGATGTTCTGAAACAGACAACT
Organism: Clarias pachynema; assembly: GCA_030014365.1. Taxonomy (NCBI): domain Eukaryota; kingdom Metazoa; phylum Chordata; class Actinopteri; order Siluriformes; family Clariidae; genus Clarias; species Clarias pachynema. The sequence continues at coordinate 4,914,714 of JAQMYL010000006.1, read as the reverse complement.
GAGATCAGGGATTTGGATCGCAGATTAAGAGCACTTGAGTCTGAGGTTAATGGTCTGCTTGAAATTGATTCAATATAACATCAATTCATTCAGAAAATCTTGTGAACTACCTGTTTTTGTGCCAATCCCTTACTTTTTCACTGTCACATTTCCCCAGATGGAATTCTGTTCATCTACACTTATATGGATGGCTGAAGCTCTCTCTCAGGGCAGTGTGCTAAAAACCACTAAGCCTCCTCCCACACGGAAAGGTGACAATATTATTAATACAATTTCTAATGCATTTTTAATGTCTTGACTCTGATTTATATATATGCAATGTCTTAATGCATCTTTCATTTCTTTTTCTTGTTTAGTGAACACATCCACGACAGAAATGTGACAACGATTCCCTTATCTTCTGTCATCACTCCTTTACCCTAAACACACAGTGGCGTAAAAGGCAATGCATTCCTGTTTGTACGGTCTATTTCATGAGAGTGTGTCAAAGTAAACTTTGTTGTGTTGTAGTGTCCTTGTCTTCATCCTGCATCTGTGTTTATTATTCGAAAGGAAAAGATACGATTGCAGAATAAGAGAATGAGCTCAAAGTAAGACAAAATACAGCAAAATAAAAGTTTCCGGTTGTATACTTGGTCATTTTCTTTTCTTTTCTTTTCTTTTTTTTTACCCCAATGTGGCCTTTATATTGTATGTACAAATAGATTATAAATAGATCTATTTAATATGTTTGTAATAAACCACTCTTGAAGGAAGTCCATTTGTGTATTTGTATCCTTTTTGTAAGCAGTTGTAATTTATTTTATAATGACTCAAAACAGGAATAGCCAGTTAAATAGAAGGGATTGCCTTACAAAAACAAACCCCAAACACAAATCAGATGGTAGAGATAAAGAGGATCAGACCAAGTAGTAGTGATGTTTTTTTTGGTTTGTTTTTTTTATTCATAATTCCAAGTGGTTTGCTGGTATTAGACTACAACCCAAGCTGAACATAACCAAATGAAGTCTGGTGTTATCTCATTTTAATTCAGGTAAATGTAGGCAAATAGACATCATGCAAATGCTTTAAGACATCATTCAAATGTTTAAGCAAATAAAAGCAATTGGAGATTTATGCAGGAACTACTCAACACTTCAGTTTTAATGGATTTTGGTAATTGAGAGGCATTTCTGGATCAAATTGTTAAGAACCTGGAATACTTTGCAGTAATGTTTATTTTATGGTCTGGGATACGTATAATTTAAAATTTAATTTAATTTATAATTGAATACAATTTCTTTTTTTTACATATAGTGGTGCTACATTTTTGCTAAAGCAGTCTCACTAGATTTTATCATCCGAAATAAAATAATGCAGCATTTTACTTTAGGTACCATTAGTTGTCATTCATAGTAATTACCTACAATCACTACTGGCCCAGAGGAATAATATTGTAAAACAACATCTGTTCTATTTGTAAGTATGTGTAATGGACAGTTTTATAAAATGAGGTGAACCAGGGTAGAAGTTAACACATGCAGGCATGTAGACGCTCAAGCGGTTAAGGCTTTGGGTTACTGACTGGAAGATTGAGGTCAACCCTACAGTATCTGCTCCAGGGGCGCTGCATCCTGGCTGATCCTGTGCCCTGACTCCAGATTCCTTACTCTGGTAAGAGGATTTTTTTTTAAATTTTTTTTTTTACAGTACTATAAAGTACATGCGACAAAATTTAATCTTTACTTTTTATTTTCTAAAAACAGTGTACACACACACACACCATGCTTTACTCCATGTTGGTTTTCTGCCTCTTACCTCAGAGAAAATATGTACTTGCAAAGTTTATTAAAAGTTAATTAAAAGACATTGAAGCTGTTACTTAACTGTATTTTTCTTCTTTTTAGAATAATTTGTAATGTTAAAAATTCTATGTTATATGTTTTATTAGAAATGTAAAATTAAATGGATCCTCCATAAATGTTCACTACATTTTACTGTATTTAATACAGCACTGTTGTACTACTATACTACTACTACTATTACTAATAATAATAATAATTATTATTATTAGAAGTAGTAGAAACATAAATATTATATAAAACAGATGTAATTCCCACTGCTATTAAAACATTACAATTAGATTTTATAGACTAATTTCTTTATTATTCACAAAATGAAGATTCTATTTTAAAAGTGTACAGTCAATGCAAAATTAAATTACTCACCATAGAACTATATTTCAAAGATATGCCTAATGTTAATACAGTACATACAGTACTGCCTGGCCAAAACAGTCACTGTTTGAATTTAACAAAATACTTAAGAACTTTGACAGAATATTTATTTCACTGATAATTATGTTTTAATATTAAAAATGAAACTAATAAAAATTAATGCTATAATAATAATAATAATAATAATAATAATAATAATAATAATAATAAAATCATAGCTAAGATTAATCTCAGCTGATGACATTGTAGTATTAACTAAGTAAATGTGGAGATTTATTTATTTATTTATTTATTTTGGCCCTCACACAATTTGCCCAGCCCTTACCACTGTGATAAATGTAACATCTGACTTGGTATTTGTTAATTTTGATTGCCCTGTTCACATCTGATTGCCCTGTTATCACATGATCACACGACATGATCACCACAAAATACAAGCCAAAAAATAACATGGACTTGATTCAGAGTAGGAGTGTACAGACTTGTGGTAATAACAGAACTCGCTATGTTGCAGAATTAAATAATTTAGAACTGACCTGCTTTTACTTAAATGTGTTCATTACTGTGTAATTCCAACCTGCTAACATGGTCTTACTTTAAAAACAGCTAACTAACCCATCAACTATAACAATTTTTTTTTTTTTTTGCTTGGAGCATTATTTTAACCTCCTTATTGTGTATATATGAACAAACATGCTCACATTTTCCAAGCAAAATGGATTGGAACACATGAGTGGGTCATGACACATCATGATGACATATAGGAATCTTTAACAAGTGACACACTCATCTGGGAATAATTAAAACATATCAGATAAAAATGTCAGGGGCAAGGGCCTTAACCCTATGTCTATATAAAATACTCAGCCGCTGGTGATGCAGGGCATCCTTAAGCCCAGTCCCAAAAAGACTGGAGAGAAAATTGGTGGGTTGTGGCATGAAGGGCATCCAGTACCAACAACTACTGACCTGTGCCAATAATTTGAAAACAGATGACGTCGACTCTGAGAAAGGGATAACCCCGAAGAGTAAACCCTCAATTTTAGACCTACATCTATGAAACATGATAGATGTTTGGCACACTTTCCAAATCACAAGCATGCAAATACGTATATTATTATACTTATTGCTATTATTATTTTTAAATGGGTCTCATTAAGAAATTATTTTTTTTCTCCCTGTTTTTTAGTTTAGTGTTGGTAAGAAAGTATATGCTATAGATGACATTTAAAGAAGAAGGAAGTTGAACAGAGAGATGTGGATTCAGTTTCAGTGAATGAGCTCAAGGTTAGATTGTGGATTGTTTTGATAGCTGCTTAATATAGCGTCCCAATCACCTGTCGAGCTCAGTGAAGCTCTGTGCATATATGTGTGACAGGCTGTAGCTGACTGTGGAGACTAGATGGTATGTGTGTGTGTGTGTGTGTGTGCCCTTTTCTCTCGTGCTAGCATGCACACCATGTTTGCTATCCTTCACACTCACATAGGCCGCTTGAATAGAGGACATCAGAAGAACAGCCTTACAGACATGTGGTCTTGTCAGTCATCTCCCCACGCTTCCTTGCTCCATTTTGTTCTCTGATTGTTTGTGTGTGTGTGTGTGTCAGTGTATTTGCATGAGTGTACTTGTGTGCAAGTGACAGAACTGTCGTAGTCACTCCCTGCATGGAAATCAAACAAAACGCAGACCTAGTGCTGTGACTCGGGTTGGGAGAGTTGTTTACTTTCTTTTATCTAGTGCAAAGAAGTGAAGTTTTAACTGCTTTTGGGTGGGGACGCCGCGTCAGACAGGAAGATCCGGTTCCTTCTTGCGTGAAAGTAAAAAAATGGCAGCTCGGCATCGTGGCCTAGTGTGCCTGCTGCTAGCTCTGCTGAGTGTCGGAGTATGGACACAGGAAGCAGAGCAAGAAAGCCAGGATGAAGCAGAGGAGCTGGGGGACTTGAGCACAGGAGAAAGCGATGAGGAAGATGAAGAAGCACCTGATGAGGGAGCACAGGATCTAGAAGAAGAAGAAGAAGAAGTAGCAGAAGGGGATGAGAAAAATGAGGAAGAATCTATAGAGGATGATACTCCTGAGGAAGAAGATACCACCGAGGAGGGTGAGACTGAGGAGGAGGACGATGTCGAGGAGGAAGAGGATGAGGATGAAGCTGCTAAGGAAGACGAGGTTGAAGGAGATGAAGATGCAGAGGAGATTGCAGGTGAGGATGCGGAGGACGATGACACCGAGGATGAAGAGGCTGTAGATGATGTGGAGGAGGATCCGGAAGAGGAAGATGCTTTGTCCGATGATGCAGACGACGGTGAGGAGGATGATGATGAAGCAGAGGACACGGATAACGAAGATGATACTGCAACTGAAGGGGATGATGAGGACCAGAACTCCTCACCAGGTGAAGATGAGGAAAAAGCAGAACGTATGTATTTACGGTGTTGTAAGTTTTAAAGCTGATACTTATTCACGCTGTCGCAAAAACTAGACGTTTAAGCAACTATGCAATTCTATACAATATTGGTTACTGTTTCGTATTTCAAAGACAGTGTATTGATTTAAAGTATCAGGGATGCAGGATATATTTACCATCAGAAATCGTTAGTAAGAATTAGAAAGTTTTATTTATTTTTTCATTTTGGAACTGTGTGTTCTTTTGTTGTCTCATTTCTGACACACGGTTCTAAAATAGTCTGCAGCGTCTGAGCACTAGAAAGCATCTGAACTGTTTAAAACATTTTAATCCCCCCCCCCCCATTCACGCTGTCACAGTGGTGGGGGTGCATTTTGCTAACCGCTTACTCATATACAGGCTCACAGACACTAATTATTGGTTAGTGTCCATCTGATTAACTGAGAATCATAAATTATTATAAATGAGAACATTTTTCTTTTACATTTTGAAAGCATGATTTCTGTGACTGAAGAACATTTGGAGCTCAGAACAATTCAAGGCCCTTGCCTGAAATAATTAGAATTAATAAAACAAGACATGCACATACAAGCAAAAAACAAGCACACGAAAAACATAAAGTGCCAGAATAACAATGAGCATCAGTGTTCCGAAGCTTAGATTCAAGCAGATTGAGATCGGGTAAATGTGAAGGCCATAGCATCTGATTAACCAGATTTTCAGTCTTATTAAACCCTTCAGTTTGTGGTTATGCATTGTGGATAGGGGTGGAGTCATCCGGGAAGATAGCATTCTCATTAGATAACCATGTTTACTCAAAGTGGTAGCCAGAATAAGGTAGTGTTCATTTGTTGCGACATATCGCTCCACAGTTTTATTCCCCTTTAAATTGTGAGTTCTAAGAAGAACTGCAGAGCCCTTGATCGATAATTATAGATGAAATAAAAGTTCAGTGCAGTTTTCAGTGCACAAAACTTCCAGAAAATCAGGATGGTTTACAGTACAATTAGTTTTATAATTTTCAGAATTTCAAACATTTCAACTGCAAACTTACGATCAGTGTCAGCAAATCAGTATCACCAAAGATTGGTGAAAGCATCATGCGTGTTGAGAAACAGTAGTGGTGCATGATGCGCAACAAGTCATATTTAGTTCTCAGTTATTATTCTAATTATTCTAATTATTATTCATTATTAATTATTCATTCATTGTCTATACCACTTTATCCCACATACAGAGTCACATGGGGCCTGGAGCCAATCCAAGGAGGCTTAGGGCACGAGACAGGGTACACCCAACCTTGTGCACACACACACACACACACACACTACGGTCAATTTAGGAACGTCAATTAACCTAATCTGTCTTTGGACTGTGGGAGGAAAGCGGAGTACATGGAGGAAACCGACCAAGCGAACTCCATCCACATTCACACAGACTCGAGGCGGGAATCAAACCCTTGATCTTCTTCTAATGCCTCAAATGACCACAATCTATACATATAATAAAACTTTAAAGTTGGCATGTCTAAACATTGAAGATATTTGCAGGAACAATATTTGGGGGATGTACAGGTAAGATGAGTAATAAAACACATCCAGATGGTTTTTGGTCTGTTTGTGCACAACATCACGTAAAAACTACTGAATGATTTCACAGGTGTATTTGTTCGAGCTTGAGGTAATATATAGACATATAGGATTTATAAACTTGTTTCATCGCAATCGGCCCACAGGAGGAGAAGATACCAGTTGATATCTGAAGAGAAGATATGCTAGTTTAAAATTTAAATGGAAAACGCCGTTATTTCATAAAACTAAATCTACTGTACCTTGAAAAAATCATTAGTTCATCTCAAAATTCACCAGATGGCCCTGTACATTTTCTAAAACATGCTTTTGACGTACAATTAAATTGTACGTGAACGAACTTGCGGGTACAGCGAGTATATTTTACAAAGCATTAATAAAATGATGGTTAAAAAATCTACTTCAATATTTGGTATATTGAAGCAAAATTATTTTATTGTACATTAGATTATTAATTAACACATCATCTCCTCTTAATAAATCTCATTATGAGCATTCACCTAAAAGTTACAAAATACAGTATATCTCCTACAAAATATATGGAAATTTCAATATCCACTACCATAGATTCAAACACCCTAATGAATTAAAAACAAGAAGAAAAAAAAAAAAAATCCACATATAATCACAATACCACAGAGTTCGTGCTCAATGTCGCCTCCTAGTGGATGGATCAGTGTACACTGCGAACTCTACACGGTCAGGGAAGGGAGGCACTCCAGGAATGCAGTTTAACACGTCAACTGTACACCTTTAGGCCAAACTCAGACACGAACAGAGTACAAGCACACACTGAACCGTATCCTGAGCTTAATGATGGAATGTTTACGGTCACTGAAAAGGAATAAAAGATCTCTATAAACTGTTTTAACAATGATTACACTGTTAAAGTACACATCAGGTTTTGTGCTGGTATCATACTGCAAAAGATTACATAATGATTGATGTTTGCCCTGGACACGCTTTCATCTATTCTCTCCGTTTATCCTCGTGTCATCTGAAACACCGGTCAATGTAATAACAGCCCCCATAATAGTATAATAGCAACTGCTATTATATTTGTGAGGTTATTAATATAATTAGAATAGAATATAATTTAATGCTGGGTATTTGTATTACATTTGTGATTTATTACATTTTGAGGCTGTTATTACGTTGATGGGTGTTTCATCATCATCATCATTATCTCTGGTAGATTTATCAACTATTACCTTTTTCTTGAAGTCAGTTTGAGACGATGTGTATAGTTAAAACATCAAGTTGAATTAAAAACATAAAATAATTATTTGCCCGTAAGGCGGATTATATCTTGAAAAAGCTTAGGCTATTAGATAGTGCCTTGCAAAAGTATTCATACACCTGGAACTTTGGCACATTTTGTTACATTACAAACACAAACATCCATATGGATCCACATCTCATCATTGTTACGTTACAAACACAAAGTGCCACATAAATGATTAAATAATAAACTGTTTAAATTTTTTTTTAAATAAATAAAATTCTGAAACGTGTGTTGTTCAAAGTCAAATTAAAATACGTAATCATGTAATGGAGTATATTGATGGTGATGCCAGCATGTATCTCTCCTTTCAACTATACAATTTAACATTTAAGACATAATCTGTAATGATGATGAGTTAGATGAGGGTTTCTAAATTGTGTGTCATGTCTTTTCGGGATATTTAGCCACACTCATTTCCAGTGCATGTAGATTTTACATGAGTTTACATGTATGATTTTTCTGTAGAGCACACTGGTGATGATGAAAAAGCTGAGGCAGAGACAACATCTGCATCAAAATATCACGGAGGATCTCTATGTAGCCTGTGCTCCATCTGTGAGGTATGACATACATGTCACATATTCCATAAAACCCATATATAGTAAAAACATGAATGCAATAACATTTTTGAAACTAGTACGAGTGCTCAAGTCAAAACTATATAAAATATAAAAACTAATTTTATTTCTCTATATAATCTAATGCTACTGTACAATATAGATTTTTATGAAGTTTCACTAGTGCTTGGATGTCAAGTTACCAGTATGCCGGAGCTGTAATTGGACTGCCAGAAATGATGGCACTCCAAGGACTTTGGGTCGAGTTCAGGATTGTATGTGTAACAACTCGGAGTTAATTTCCTATAATGTGGAAGTTCCCACAGTCAGTCTTGTCTCTTCCACAAGTCATCAACAAATTATCCATCGAAACAACTGCATTGGGCTCCAAACCACCGAATGGTCATTTACAGCTGTACAGCCTTCTTTAAAATGTTATCACCATTCAGATATCAGTTCAAATCACCATACTGTGCTTGAAGTGTTCCGTAAATGTCACATGTGAAATTACATCACATGTTCTGGGTTTGACTTAAACACCTCTCCAACACACCCATCGTGTTTCTTCAATGATGGAATGTTGTCCCTGTTTGATTTATTCCTTTATTTCCTCATACAATGTGTGAGACTTTGAAGATGTCGCTGCATAACTTATACTGCACTGAAAGGAAACAACATATTTTTCATATGAAACAATTTATTCATATACAATAATAAGCTCTACATGGTTTCTGTTGTTTATTGCATGTTTAGTGTTAAATTTTGTTGCAACCATGCGACTGCTTCCTGACCTGGCCATTAGTATGATTTGAATTCGTTGCTCTTATGTCAAATGGATGTTTTTAGGGTATCTAAAACATTTTAATTTTAAACATTAATATATATATATATATATATACAAACCGGATTCCAAAAAAGTTGGGACACTTAACAAATTGTGAATAAAAACTGAATGCAATGATGTGG
>JAQMYL010000006.1:4889288-4902972 GCA_030014365.1 Clarias pachynema | reverse complement strand
AGAAAGTCGGCTGAAAAATTATTACTCCAGTAAAGTATAGATACCCAAAATTTCTACTTAAGTAAGGTAACGAAGTACAAATACTTGACACCTCTGAGAATTACAGTAATGAAATACAGTCCTCAGTTTCATTTCAGTTGCAATAGATTGTTTCATTATAAAAAAAAGTCGTATTACATTTCATCAAAAGTACATCATTTCAATAAAGAACTAATAAAACACATGATTCAGTGTTACTCTGTGTGTATTTGATCCTACCTGTACATTCTCAAATGAAATTCTAAGTTAACAAAAGTGCTTTACTGTAGCTAACAAGTAATTACTGCATTGAGATTTAGAGAATTGAGATTTAGTGTTCAATAGAATCAATAAAGGCATAATTATTTAAACAACCGTACCACATTTTTACTTTTACCACATACTAATGCCTTTACACTGTTCAGCTAAAATATAAGTCAATCTCTATGGGTGTCATAATACTACAGCAGGCAAAAACATTCAAGGCGAATTATGTTGCCTAAACAGAACCTAAATGGGCCTAAATCCAAACACCAAACTTCACTTTAGTACATGTTTAATAGTCACCATTTAAATCTACATACTGATAACGATCAGTCAAATAAGTGCTGAGCCAGGAGACTGCTGCTCTCCTAATTCCTCCTACATTTTGCAGTCTATAAAGGAGAATTCTATGATCAATGGTGGCAAAAGCTGCACTAAGGTTAAGTAACACAAGCAAAAATAGGCAACCCTGATCAGAGGCCAATAGGGGGTCATTTACTACTGTAACAAGTGCTGTCTCTGTGCTATGATGAGGCCTACAGTAAATCCTGACCATTTATATGTAGATATGAACATACGGTAGCTATAGATATGTAAATATAGATATAACACAAACTGATGTGCTGCTTTTCTGGGATCTGATATGGGCATGTAGTTGGTCAGCTGACTGGGCTCAGGGTCAGGTTCCTTAATTAGGGGTTTAATAACTGCTAATTTTAAAATATTTTGGTATGTACCCATTGCTGAGTGTAAAAGAGTTAACTATTTTTAACAGAGGTTCAGAGGTTATGTAGTATTGACAGAGCATTAACATCCTCATTGGAAAACTGAGCTCACTTCCACTACCTTGCATACACCACAAACATATTGATTGTTTTACATAAAACAATTCAAGGTGAATGTTCAGAAAACAGAAAATGATTATGTAACACAACAATAGCAGACTGCATATGATGAATGATACTGGGTAATTATCACAATATCATGTAAGCCTTCAATTCTAGAAATACATTTGAATGCAGTAGTACTCTCGCAAAGATTTTTGCGATCCCCTTCAAAACAGCCAAATGTAATTTTACATTGGTATGTTTTTTTTTTTTTTTTTTTACTTTGGAATTTTCAATATTGTGTAAGACTGAGGCACTCAGTTCAACTTTAGGGTCTGGCCTAACTTCTTATAAAAGTTGGCAGTCCTAGCAAGTCTCACATTTGATTACCATCCACAGTCTAGTTGACAAGTGGAATTGACTTACCAAGAAATTTCTGAGGATATGCCAAATTCCTCCTGTGGTTTAAATACACCAAAATTTCTCTGCACCACATGCCTACATATTTTTTAGCCATCCAGTGTGTACTTGGTTACATGCTGGAAGTTAAAAGGGTTAGGTCAGTCCTATAGAAAACTAACCCTAAAGATTCAAGCAACTTTATTGTTTTAGGTAGATTAAGAAATTGTGGGCTCAGAAAAACATGTAGCTCAGAGAAACAAGGAACTTGCTCAGCAAGACTGAGGAGAAACCCCACAGTTTTAAAACAGTGACTGCAAGGGTTATCTACCAAAGACCCCAGAAATCCTTAAGTTCAGTGCAAAGAACATTGGCTCATATAAAATGCTTCTCTGCACACATGTCACAACAGTATAAGCTGGATGTCACATATATAACTGTCATGCCACAGGCATCCAGCATTCTTCTTCCCTGGGCATCAAGGCCATCACCCCTTTACCACTAGCATCTTACATTCTCACTGCAAAAATTTAAAGTTGGAGTATGAGTACATAATTGAATAGGAAGGCTACAACTCTGAAAAACAGTATTAGATTCTGGTGATTGGTTGTTTTACATCCCAGGGACCTTTTATGTCTGTGTTTCCTTCTGGCCCTCCCTTTAAGTTATGCTATCATTGTTAGTCCTGTCCCTGATTAACAACGACAGCATAACTTAAAGGTAGAGCCAGAAGGAAACTCAGACATGAGAGGTCCCTGGGATGTAAAACAAACAATCACTCCACCATCAACAAACCTGAGTGATCAATGAGAGTGGGGAAGACAGCATCCAAATCTATTCACAAAAATGCTTTGATAAATAAATAGTCTTTTTTAGCCTAGACTTAAACACTGTCCAAAACATTAATTGGCTATTCCAATGTTGGGGTAAGAAAAAGTATTCTTTGACTGAAGTAGGCATGGCAATATCTACATGAGCTTCAAATGACAGATTGGAATCTATAATCACACCAATGTCTTTTACTGTTGCACTTGATAGAACAGAAAGACCATCCAGGTTTACTGTGTGACCAAAACACTTAGTTCTAGCTGCATGCGGTCCTAGTACCAGAACTTCTGTCTTGTCAGGATTAAGCACAAGGAAGTTACAGTAATTAACATCCAATCTCTTATGTTCTTCATACATTGCTCAACTTTATTAAGTTGGCTTTTCTCATCTGGCTTTGCTGAGACATATAACTGTGTGTCATCTGCATAACAGTAAAAACTAATACTATGCTTATTAATTATATCGCCCAGAGGAAGCATATAAAGAGTATAAAGCAATGGGCCTAAAACCAAACTCTGTGGAACACCAAACCTCATTTGAGAAAATGCAGGATAGTCACCACTTAAATAAAAAAACTGATTACAATAAGTCAAATAGGATCTGAGCCAGGAGAGTTTCATTCCCTTAATTCCTACTACATTTTATAATCTATGAAGGAATTTCCTTCATCCCTACTACATTTTATACATTTTATAATCTATGAAGGAGAATACTATGATCTACGGTGTCAAAGCTGCACTAAGGTCGAGTAACACAAGCAAGGAGACACAACCCTGATCAAAGGCCAATGAGGTCATTTATTACTTCAACAAGTGCTTCCTCTGTGCTGTGATGAAATCAATCCATCAGGTCATGAACATCATTATTTTGCTCACTGTGACTTAGCAAGAATCTAGTGTATGTTGTCAGTCATCTCTAAGTTGGATTTATGAGCAGTTTCATGAGTATGACATTTTATCAAAATTTTTAAAAATAATGATTATCAAAAGGATGACACATTGAAAACAGACTAACAATCATTGTTCTCAAGGTTTTTTGTCAACATTAACAGCAACAACAAAAAAATTAAACTTGGCTTGTGGATTAAACTTTTGTGAACTGTTTAAATCGTGTAAAGTATTTATTTTTTTTATTTAAGTTATATTTTTGTTGTATTTTTCTGTTTTAATTTTTTTAAAAGGTCAGGTCAAGTAAAGTCAAGTGGGTCATTTCAACCATATGCATCAGTGACAGCACAAAGCAAAATGAATCAATGTTGCTACATAAAACAATATAAAATTACTAATAACACAAGGGCAGTGGTCACAGAGACAGACAATCAATTGAAGACCAGTACAAAGGTGCAAAATAAGGATGAAAGCAATAAGTGTAAACATAACATGCAGCTTGGTACCCATATTACATTTCACAACACTACAGTATTTTATAGTGTATGCATGAGTGTTGGAAGCCTATAGTTTGTGGGAAGTAACCAAAACACAGGCTAGTTGTGTGTCCGAATGCTTCAGTATCCTCTTTTCCAGATAACAAGCTTTCACCCGCAATGCTGGTGCACATGTGTGCACATGTCTCATCTTCTTGAGGGAAGAGAGACCCCATTGATCTTCTCAGCTGTTCCCACTATCACAATACTGAGGTGCAATTCCCAAAGGCTTGGCTTTTTAATTAGGTGCTGAGGCATGATAATGCTAAAACTGAAACCTAAAAACAGCATTTGAATATTTTTGTACTTATTGTCCAGTTGGAGAGTGTTGGTGATAGCATCTGTTCTTCTTTGAGTAGGTGGGACAATATGTGAATTGCAAAGGGTCCAGGAAAAAGACAGCAGAGACTTGCTAGACCTCATGAATATCCTCTTATAGCACTTCAAGAAGGTGGGCATAAGTACAACAGAACAGTAGTCCCCGAGGCAGGAACCTGGAGATCTTTTGGGTACTGGAGTGAGATCTATCAGGCTTCTGTGGGCTGACTCTGAATATAGTTTTTCCTCACATCAACTGTGGTAAGATTGAAGAATAAGAATACCTGCTCAGGAGCAGTGGTCTTCCTTATCACCAGCTTGCTTTTGTATTCTCTATATTGGTCAACTAATGTATATGACTTCACATAACAGTCATCAGCTAAATTAATTAATTTATTAATCTTCAGTAAATTAAATGCAAAGCACCTGAAAGCCCAGATGCAGTTTTGGTTGGGCAATTCATCAGTGCATGTACCGTAGTTTGGCATTGTGGTTAACACTCCTACATTACACCCATCCTTTTAAGGGTATGGAGTGACACCACAATATTTGCTAAGCTATGGAATAACGTGTGGTATGACTCCACTAACCCAAGAAACCTCTATAGCTTTTTTTAAGGTCAGTGGGAGCTGGATAGGTAGTGATAGCGTCAATGTTTGTTGGGTCTACCCCCACTCTTCTGTCTGTGACCAGGTGCCCTAGAACCAAATGATTGTCAGATGAATGTCAGAACTTCTGGGACACTGCTTTGGAGTCTTGCAAATATTACTCTTGAGATTGTGAAAATTAAATTCTAGTGTCAATGTAAAACAAAATATAATCCCCCTTAACATTTTCCATCGAGCATTGGAAGGTAGTTCCAAAGTTCCTAAAAACAAGGTGCGCAACTGGAACAGGCCCTGTTTGATGATCACTTTATTTTGCTATTTGTAAAGAATCCACATGCCTGTTGTCAGGAGTTTCATGACTATGACATGTTATCAAAATTTTTTTAATATAATGATTATACAAAGCATGACATATCAAAAATAGAGTAAACTTGATCTTTCTCAAGAATTAATTGTCAAAATGAACAAAGGGGATGTATTTACAGTAATTTGTATTTTAAATACATCTCTGTATTTTTTTTTAAGGGTCAGGTCAAGTAAAGTCAAGTGAGACATTTTAACCATATGCAGCAGGTACAACACAAAGTAAAACGAAACAATGTTGGTAAATAAAACAATATAGAATTACTACAAATAACACAAGGGCGGTGGTCTCAGTGACAGACAGTCCAGTTAAAAACAGTACACAGTTGCAATACAAGGCCAAAAGCAAAGTGTAAACTTAACATGCAGTAGCTACTGTATATTAAGGGTCATGACACTACAGATCAGGAGAGAAAGAATGTTCCAAATAGATTCCAAAATAGTTTAGTTGAGTTTGTGTATGTATGTGTGGATGCATACACAAATTCTGGTATTCAGGTCAGACCAGTACCTTAATATTCAAGAATCTGATAGCTTGTGGAGAGAAACTGTTACAGTCTATTTGTGTGCGTCAAAAAGTTTCAATATACTTATACCATATAACAGGAGAATTGAACTCTTGTGACTTGTGTTTGTGGGTCATTCACAGACGTGCTCAGGCACAGAAAGCTCATATTTAATCAGGTGCTGAGGTATGATTATGTTAAATGCTGAGACTGAAGTTTAACAGCACTCAAATATATTTTTTCTTATTTTCCAGGGACTTGAGGGACAGTTAGAGCATGGAGGTGATAGCATCTGTCATTCTTTGAGCGAGTGGGACAATACCTAAACTGCAGGGAGTCTAGGGGGCAGCTGGGACTTGATGTGCATCATGAAAAGCCTCTCATAGCACTTCAGGATTCAAGTGAGGTCCAGCAACCTTCTGTGGGTTGGCTCTGCATATAGTTTTACCTCATATCAACTGTGGTTAGACAGAGTACCTGGTCACTAGGAGGAGTAGTGATCTTCTTTAGGTTAATATTCCTGAGAGTTCAGGATCCTTCCCATCTGTTAATTTATTTCATATTACTTTGTGCAAGTTAATGTTTAAATTTTGTTTGGACTATATTAGTTGTCCTATATATACCTGACGTAATTTCCGGTCAGTCTGTGCTGCTCCCTCAGACCATGTTTGCGTGCGTCTAGTGGTGTTTTGAGTCAGTGCGGAATACAAGACTCCCTAGATGAATGGGGAATCCCCAACGATGCGGTAGAGGCTGGCTGATAACAAAGGCAAATTTTATTTATATAGTGCTTTTAACAATAATCATTGTCGCAAAGCAGATTTACACAATCAAAATAAAATTATGGAACTTTGTATGAAATGTAAGAAATGTGGATTAAATATTATTAGACAGTCCCTGATGAGCAAGCCAAGGGCAACGGTGACAAGGTAAAATTCCCCAAAATGGCAATAGGAAGAAACCTTGTGAGAAACCAGACACAACAGGGAACCCATCCTTCATCCATTTGGGTGATAACGGATAGCAGGAATTGTGGAACTTCAATATAACAGTTGATGTCTTTAAGTTAAATGGACTCCAGTTTGTTATTGAAGGCTCAGGTAAACTGTAGGAAATTCCAATCCTGAACTATTATCAGCCGGAGCCAGGACCATCTTGATGGTAAAGTGGAACTGTTTTCAATCACCACATGTATCCCAAGCAGACAACACGGGGCATCTATCTGACGAGATTTCCAACCAGAAGTGGGACACCAGGATGAGTCAGACAGGTCCAGGACGTCAGTCAAGGTCTGAGTGGTCAAGGAAGACAGCATCTAAACATACCAGTTCACCATAATACTTTACGTTCATGAATCCCACAGGTCTGCTTCTTTACCTAAGGAAAATCTATTCATAAAAATCCTTGGCTAAATAAATAGTTTTTTAGCCTAGAGTCCCGAACATTAATTGGAAGGCAAGTCCATAACGTAAGAAAAAGCTGTACCCAATAATATGTGGTACTTACAAGCAGCTTGCATCCTTTGATCGAAGTAGGAGTATCGGCTTATAAGACACTAGCTGTTCACTCAGATATTGCGTTGCGAGACCATTTAATTCTTTATACTTCAGTGTGTATGTAAAATTTCACTGGGAGCCAATGCAGTGAGGATGAGGTGTGATGTGCTCATGTCTTCTGGTTCTAGTGAGCACTCTCGCTGCTGCATTCTGAACTAACTGAAGCTTGTTTATGCACCTACAGTAGTTAAAAACCCAGACAGCAAGGCATTACAGTAGTCCAATCTAGACGTAATTAAAGCATGAATAATTTTTTCTGCATTGTTTAGTGACAATATATTCCATATCTTGGCAATATTTCTGAGATTTCTAGATCCAATAACTGGAATCTATAATCACACTAAGGTCTTTTACTGTTGCACTTGATGGAAAAGAAAGGCCATTCAAAGTTACAGAGAGCTTGCTTTTAGCTGCATGTGGTCCTATGACTAGAACTTCTGTCTTGTCAGGGTTAAGCAGAAGAAAGGTAATTAACATCCAGTCTCTTATTTCCATGGTCTTTAGCCATGGTAGACATGGAATGAAAACATAAAATTAGCGGATGCATCTGTCTCCAATACTACAACAGAAGAGGATGGGCTCATATAAAAAGGGTGTTTTGCATACACACGGTGCAAAAGAAGCTTCATAATGCAGTGTCTTCTCTGTCTGCCAAAACAGATAGACACTTAAGCATATACAAATTCGACTACTAACCTGAGGAAACATGTTGTAGTAAGTTTGGCTGTTTCACTGAATGTTTTCATATATTTAATTATTATAATAATATATAATATACAATATACAGGGGTTGGACAAGGAAACTGAAACACTGGCCAATTTAGTGTTGAAGGTTTCATGGCTAAATTTGACCAGGCTGGTGGCCAATCTTCATTGACTGCACATTCCACCAGTAAGAGCAGAGTGTGAAGGTTTAATAGCACTGTTTTGCTTAAAATATTGCAATGCACACAACATTATGGGTGATATATCAGAGTTCAAAAGAGAATAAATTGTTGGTGTGTGTCTCGCTGGCGCATCTGTGACTAGGACAGTAAGTCTTTGTGATGTATCAAGAGCCACGGTATCCAGGGTAATATCCAGCATACCACCAAAAAGGACGTACCATATCCAACAAGAGTAACTGTGTACGCAAGAGCAAGCTGTCTGAAAGGGATGTCCGGGTGCTAACCCGGATTGTATACAAAAAACATAAAACCGCAGCTGCCCAACTCACTGCAGAATTAAATGTGCACCTCAATTCTCCTGTTTCCACTGTTCGTCGGGAGCTCCACAGGGTCAATGTGTACATGGCTGAGCTGCTATAGCCACACCTTTGGTCACTCATGCCAATGCCAAATGTCAGTTTCAATGGTGCCAGCAGCAAGAATCTTGGGCTGTGGACAATGTGAAACATTTATTGTTCTCTGATGAGTACACCTTCACCTTCTTTCCAACAACCGGGAGAGTTACGGTGTGGAGAAACACCAAATAAGCGTACCACCCAGACTGTTGCATGCACAGAGTGAAGCATGGGGGTGGATCAGTGATGGTTTGGGCTGCAATATCATGAAATTTCCTAAGCCCAATACTTGTGCTAGATCTGTGCATCACTGCCAAGGACTAGCGAACCATTCTTGAGGACCATGTGCACTCAATGGTTTAAACTTTGTATTCTGTAGTCGGTGCTGTGTATCAGGATGATACAGTAATGCACCAATACACACAGCAAGACTAGTGACAGAGTGGTTTGATGAACATGAAAGTGAAGTTGAACATCTCCCATGGCCTGCACAGTCACCAGATCTAAATATTATTGAGCCATTTTGGAAGGGTAAGGGTATTTTGGAAGAGGAAGTCAGGAAATGTTTTCCTCCACCAGCATCACGTGGCTGAAAATGGCTCAAAATCCCTCTGGTCACTGTGCAGGACTTGTATCTGTCATTCCCAAGACGTATTGATTCTGTATTGGACATATAATAATTATAATATGTTATTTTATATAATAATAATAATAATAATAATAAATAAATAAATAAATAAATAATAAATTGTATAAATAATCAAAAAAGATCTGACATTAAAAAAGTTACTCAGTACTTGAGTAGTCTTTTCACATAATACTTTTTTACTAATATTATTTTGTAATACAGCTACTCTTACTTGAATAAATTTTTTGGCTACTCTTCTCTGGAAACTAATAACGAGCCAGGAGAGGGCAGTTTCCTTAATTCATACTACATTTTCTAATTTGTGAAGGAGAATACTATGATCAATGGTGCCAAAAGCTGCACTGAGGTTGAGTAATGCAAGCATAGTGACACAACCCTGATGAGGAGCCAATTGGAGATCATTTACTACCTAAACAAGTGCTGTCTCTTTTCTATGATAAGGCCTAAATCCTGACTTAGAAATAGTTTGCGTATGCTATATTCATGTAGATATGAACATACTGCTGCTGCGCTACAGCAGCTATGTTTCCCAGAATCTTAGAGATAAGTGGGAGGTTTGATATTGGCCTTGTAATTGGACAGCTGCCAGGGGTCGAGGTCAGGATTCTTAATTAATTGTTTAATAACTGCTGATTTAAAAGATTTTGGAACATACCCACCACTGAGTGAAAAATAATTATTTTCAACAAGGGTTGCTGGTACTATCTGCTTGAGAAAATGTGTCGGTATCGGACCTAATCCACAAGTTGATGATTTTGCAAAAGAGATGAGTGAAATCTGTTCATTCTCTTCAAGGGAAGTAATGTATTCTAGGTTCTGATCTGATTAAATTGTCTGGTTTTAAAGGCTGAATTCTTTGCCTTATATTCATAATTTTGTCATTAATAAAAGTTCATGAGGTCCTCACTACTAAATGTTCTTGTTGTAGAGATTTTTGTAGTGGTCCTATTCCTAGTTATTGTAATTTCAGAGAGTGAAAGTCTGAGTCCGCCGGTTACACACTCTTTTCTGATATCCACGAACGCGAATTGAGTCAGATAGTCAAGCAGGGTCGAGAGCCGGATAAATCAAAGAGCGTCTCTAAATCCAAAACCGAGAGTGCTTTCTGTTCATTAAACAAAGAAGGGTCATTAATGTTTGTCCAGCAGCGACATGATTAATGGACATGATACCAGGGATTATATCTGGGAGACATGGAAAAAAGGGTTGACGCATTGTATTGTGGATGGCAAGAGTAGCCTGACGGTGCATGGATTGATAATTTTGGAGATGGTGAAGAGCGCAATGTGCCTGGTTGGAGCAGTTGAATGGTGACAATTTGCTTGTTGCTTAAATTGGGAAATTGAGTAGCTCTTGCCTGTTCTTTTCCAATGATGCACGAAGGCTTGGGCCAAGCGACCCACTACTTCCTCCTCTTGGGATCGAAATAAGGGAGGTTGGTAGCCAAGACATCACTGAAATGGTGAGAGGCTGGTGAAGGATGTGGATTATGAATGTGTGCATATTCAACACACAGTAACATGCGGCTCGGCTCTAGAAGTGTGTGTATCCTTAGAGGTTATACACCGAATGGCGATCTTAAGGTCCTTATTGGCTCTCTCAGTCTGGGTGTTGGTCTAAGGGTGATACCCAGAGGAGAGACTGGGATGATGAGTTTACAAAATGCAGAGGATTGGGGTCCATGGTCGAAGACAATGTCCATAGGAATGCCATAGAGGTAAAATACATGGAAGGTGAGCAATTCTGGCGTTTCCTTGGCTTGAGGTTACACTTTGGAGAAGCGATCAACAATGGTTAAGATGCAGCTATTGCCAGGGAGTCTTGTAACAAAGTCCAGAGTGATGTGAGACCATGGTCTGTGGGGAACTGGAAGTGGTCAAAGAAGGCCTGCTGCAGGTTTATTGCTGGTCTTTAATCAGACACTGATGAATTGATGAGTAACTTCTCTTAAAGAGGGCCACCAAAAGCGTTGTTGAATGAGTGCAAGAGTGTGGGATCCGCTGGGATGACATGCCAATCACAAACTTTACCTTCAGTCTAGACTTGTGGGAATACTAAAGGTGGTATGAAGATCCTGTCTGGAGATGTCTCTGAAGGACCAGGCTCCTGATCCAATGCCTCCTTGATTAGGGCCTCGATATCTAGCAGGGTTGCCCAGATGAGACATAGTGGCCACAGTATGGTTGAAATCATCTGTGATGGAACTGGAGGGAGAGATCTGGCTGCGTGAGGATAGGTGCTGAGGTGAACTGGTTCTTTAGTTTAGTAAACGAGTTCTCTGTCTGATCAGACCAATGAAAGAGGACCTTAGTAGAGGTGAGAGCAATTAGTGGGGCTGCCACTGAGCTGTAGTTCTGATAAATCAGTGGTAGAAGTTGGTAATCCCCAGAAGACGCTGGAGGTCTTTTCGGATAGTTATCTTGGCCAGTCAGTTACCGCTTTTAACTTAACTGGATTAATTTTGATCTTAGATGGAGTGATGATAAAGCCAAGGAAAGAGACTCAAGGTGACTCTAAAGAACATGCGGCTTATGCTCCTCCAGGGAATGGTAGAAGATGAGGATCTTATCCAAATAAACAAACAGAAAGTCTCTGAGAAATTTGTTCACTAATGATCGGAAGAAAGCTAGTGCATTGGCTATACCAAACAACACTACAAGATATTCGTCTATATGTCCAGACAGGTTGTTAAAAACTGTCTTCCCCTTCTTGATTTTGATTAAGTGTTGTGCAGGTCAAGTTTGGTGAATACATTAGCTCCATGCAGGAGATCGAAGGCCATGGACATAAAGGGAAGAGGGTATTGATTCTTGACGGTGTTTCCATTCCATTACTCTGTAATCTGTGTTTTTAATCGGTGTTTTGATTCTGTTTTCATTACTCTGTAATCAATACAGAGGCTGCAAGGTCTTGGTCTTTTTCGCCACAAAAAAGATCCTTGCCCCAGCAGGAGATGGAAAAAGGCAGATAATCCCAGCAGCAAGAGAATTAGAGATTTACTTGTCCATGGCCTCCTTCTCATTTGAAGGCAAAGAGTACAACCTTGTATGTTATGAGGGCATCATAAAGTGCTTGTCCGTCGCAGGTTGCAGATGCTGCCAGAGTACAGAACTCAATATCATAATCATATTGGCGGAGCTCCAGCAACTGTCTGGTTACATCTCTGCCAGAGTTGGTGTGATCAAACATCCTCCTCATCTCCTCTTTGAATGATCTGAGAGTTGAGCAGAACAGGCCATTGGTGTCCCAAACAACAGTTCCCCATTCATGCACTTGCCCAGTGAGTAGTGTGATAATGTGTGCCACCCTTGTTAGTTCTGCCCAGTTAAATCACTGGTCTTCAATTTTGTCAAACTGAGGTAGTCAAACAGCTCCACGGTGGCAAAGCCCCGGGGATTGACAAAATCTAACAAAAAATGCTAAAGGCTCTGTGTGTTGAACAGTGTGTGGTTGACACACATCTTCAACATTGGCCTAAGGAGTGGAAGACTGAGGTGGTGGCCCCCCTCTTCAAAAAATTGTGTGCCAATTACAGGGGCATCACACTACTCAGCCTCCTGGCAAAGTTTACTGTATGTCAATTAACTGTCCTTCATGCCATTGTTTTAACTAATGAAACTGTCCTTTGATATGTACTATTCTTGCATTATGATTCAGTTTTTTTATATGCAGAAACAAGCCCTGGTATACATTATTGAGAATTAAGGTGTTTGCCTGTGTGATGTTGCTGTATGTTTTAACATATCCACACTATCTGCGCTTATGTTTGACTGAAGACTTCACCCTCCAGTGATGCCACACACCTATTCTTCTTGTTATACTGCAATGTCTTAGGCTTTGTATACTGTGAGGCTTATTTTAAAAGCACCTATAACTTCTTTACACAATGATTCCTTGTTCTCATTATGTAGAATCTCAGATTTAAAAAAAATATAATTAAATATAAATATAATATAAATATAATTCCCACTTGAAAAAAACAACCCTAAATATACCTTTTAAAATTTTATTCACTTTAGTCAATTTTCTTTAACATCTCTACACTGATATTGATATTAAGATTTTATGTCTTTGGGTTGGCATTAGATTTAATTTTTTTTTAGTATTTCAATCAATTTCAATATTTTGTTAATTCCTTTAAATAAATAAGTGAAGCCCACTAACATGGTTACTAATGAATAGTAACTACTGTAGTTCTCAGCATGGATAATAATATGTTTCAGCATGATTAAACTACTAAAATTTACAATTCTTTGTCTATTGATAGTTTTATTGGTTAGATAGTTTTATTGGTTAGGTAACGTGAAACATATCAGAGTGCTAAAAGACAGCTTATAAAGGTTCTATGGTTATATCTAAAAAGCAATCATCAATTTCATCACAGTGCACATGCTAAACCTGTTACTGTTGATCTGACCTCATAAATATTTTCATTTCTAGGAAGCAGTTGTCTATCTTATCACAAGAATTTGCAAAGAGATGATAAATCTTGCACTATCCATGTGCCTGGCACATGACAGCTGCATATTGAGTCACTGATTATGCAGTTGCTTATCTATGTCACTCATCAGATCTGACGGAACAATGACTCAAAAAATCTGTATGACGCACATGGGTTTCTTAATTATTATTTATAACAATAT
>JAQMYL010000006.1:4839342-4859760 GCA_030014365.1 Clarias pachynema | reverse complement strand
GTGTGCATTATAATCACAAAAAAATATCTTTTTTAATCCCTCTCGCGACCCCTTGAAATTATTCCGCGACCCCCAGTGGGGTCGCGACCCCCAGTTTGGGAACCCCTGACCTAAAGCATAATGATATACATTTTATTAGGAATACTATATTAATACTGGGTAGGGCTTCATTAACTTTGGCATGGATTCTACAAGATTTTGGAGACATTTTTTGAGATTCTTCACATACACTCTTAATAATGTGCTGAATCTCTTGTTCTACTACATCCCAAAAGATTTCCATGGGTTTCAGCTCCAGATGGGATTAATTTTTTTCAAGCTGGATAATGCCATTACAAGATAAAATTTTGACCATGACAGAATGCATACGGTCAACAACAATACTCAAATAGGTTGTTTCACTGAATCGATTAGAATTAACAGGCCTAAATGTACCAAGAAAAAAAAATCCCATACCATTATGAAGCCACCTCCACCAGCCTGGATTGTTAATACAGTGTAGGTTTGGTCATTTAATTCATGCTGTTGGTAGCAAATTTGGACCCTACTGTCCACTGGACCAGGCTATGTTCCACTGTCTAGTTTTGGTGAGCCTGTGCACACTGCAGGTTTAGTCTTCTGTTCTTGGCTGACAGCATAAGAACTCTACATTTGCTGCTGTAGCCCATCTGCCTTGAAGTTAATTACAGTATATTGTGTATTGTGAATAGCTTCTCTGTTTTGTCATAATTGTTCAGCATGGAATAGAATGGTTGCTTAGTGCTTAGTATTGTTGCCTCTCAACTCCAGTGTCTGGGTTAAATTTTCGTCTCGGGGTCTATGTGCATGGAGTTTGCATGCTTGGTGGGTTTCTTCCAGGTTCTCTAGTTTCCTCCCACAGTCCAAAAACATGCAGATCAGGTTATCTGGTGTTGCCAAAGTGTTTGAATGAGTAAATGAGTGTATGTGTGCCCTGTCGATAAATTGCTACTCCTTCCAGGGTGCGGCCCACCTTAGTACCCTAAGTCACCTAGGATAGGCTCCAGGCCCCCTGCCACCCCGTAGACAGGATAATGAGGTACTGTATAGACAATGAGTGAGAGTGAGAGTGACAGCATGGAATGTATACTCACTCACTGAGTGATAGAATAAGAAATAGGAAGAATGAGAAATTCACAGCAATTAAGTACACCTGAAAAATCTACCAGAAATCGTATGATGCAACCATGATACCACCTGAGTTACTGCAGCTCACATTTTCCACATTGAGTGTGAATAATATGTGACTGGGCTGTTTCTGCATGATTGTATGCACTGTGATGCTGCTATATCATTGACTGATTAGATAATTGCAAGAATCTGTAGATGTGGTCCAAATAAAATGCTCAGTGAGTGTTTTAAGCAACTCGTTTCTAGCAAATAAAATATACTTTTCTTGGAAGTTTACTATTAAACGTATCCTAAAAGTATCCAATTGTTT
This sequence comes from Clarias pachynema, assembly GCA_030014365.1. NCBI lineage: Eukaryota > Metazoa > Chordata > Actinopteri > Siluriformes > Clariidae > Clarias > Clarias pachynema. Next base: position 4,858,301 of record JAQMYL010000006.1, on the reverse strand, counting down.
GTTTGTTGTCACGGAACGCCAGTAGAGGGCGCCATGCGCAAGGACGCCATTTTGTGTTTCTTTCTGTTTTCTGTTGTTGAACTCCGTCTCCCAGAATGCACCTCGGTCAGGTGATTGGAGCACACCTGATTCGAGGTAGCTAATTTAGTTCATTATAAATAGTCTGGTCTTTAGTTTTCCCCTGGTCTTGCATTTGTGAAGTTACCTAGTTAAGTTACCTTGTTGTTGTTATGCTCTGTGTTATGCTTTCTTCCGTGACTCCTGGTTTGTTGTGTTCTTGTTTTGTGTATATTATGTTAGCTCCTAGCCTGTTTTGTTAGCTATCTGTTTAGTTTATCTCCAGGGTTTAACTTATGTTATGTTAGCTCCTAGCTTGTTTAGTTAAGTGTTTATGTTTAGTTATTTAGGGTTATCTCCTAGCATGGTTAGCTCTTGTGTTTAGTTTTCTGTTATGTTTATCTACTAGCCCATGTAATCTCCTAGTCTGTGTTATTTTCCTAGTTCCGATGTTTCAGTTCCTGAGTTCCTTTGTGTGTCTGTTTATGTTCTGTTTCTGTGTTTATCATTAAAAGACTCTGTCTCTCAGCATTTACCCCTGCCACTATGCCTCTTCCTAAGCACACACACCGTTCCCGTAACATTTGTTTGGTGGCATAACATTTACATTTACCTTTACATTTAGGCATTTAGCAGAGGCTCTTATCGTGGACAATAAGAGCATCTTTGGGTACTGTGGGTTGCGAGGTGGGGCCTCATTGGCTGGGTCTATTTACTTTTTTGTTAATTCATGCTGCATGGGCTTTTCTGTGGTATTGGACCTGCCAGGTTGGTCACTGCAGGCATGAGAAACATCCTTGAGCCTGTAACTAATTTGTTGTTTAGTTCACCTGGTGGTGGTGTTAGTAATTGGGTTGATCTTTGTATTTGATATAATATATTTGTATTCATATATGTATTTATATACTGTATAATCATTATGAGAGGTATTAGAGAATCCAAAATTAAAAGGAGATTTTTGTTAGCTTATGTAAAGGACAACTAGTTGAACTTTTATAGGATTTATATGGAGGTTTCATTATTGCCAAAAGATTAGCTTATTTAAATTTTTGGAATTAGGTCAAATGGCTAGAATTTTATTATTAGTAGTGTTAGTACCTGTTGTTGACTGCTAAAGAGTTTGTAGAAATGGTTTTAAATTTCAAGCTAAAAATAAAGATTCCCTCCATTTTATGTTACCTATAAAATTAGTTAACCAATATTAGGTTACAATTTTAACTTTGTATATGAATAAGTTGCATAATATTTAAAATTTACACAGGTTTCCAGTCCTAGAGTATTTTCTGTTTTGTACATTTTTAGGTTTTTCTCCTTTACTGTTAATGGCTGTTAATTAGCCAGTTTAGTAGTGATGGGATGTACTGTGCCGATGCTTTGAAGCGTGTGTCGAGAAATCCAGGAACTATTTAGTGGAACGCATTTCGAGGCTTGCATTGTTTTCGCCGACTGTCGTCATTTTTTTCAGGTGCTCTGAATGTAATTTCTGATGTATATTTAGTATTATAGGTCTTTTGCTGTGTTGCTTTTTGTGTTCCCTGTCCCTGCCTTTATAACAGATAGAAAGCCCAAGGAATCTCTGCATAATTCATGGGTAGTATTGTTTTTAAATAAAAATGAATAAATTGTCTCTCAACCACCCCTCAGCCACCAGTTGCACATGCACTGCCCTCCCCTGTCCCTCTCTCTCATTTGACAGACATAACGAAATATTAATGTAATAAAGGAGGGTCACTTTGGTATGTGTGCTACTGCCATGGAACATTGATCAAAATGTAACAGAGATAAAAGTACACTATATTCTATATATTATCTTATATAATAACTCTATTTACAAAGAAACATAAGCATGTTAACAGGGGGAGACAATAACAGATGGTTTAAATGGGCTATTTAAAAATGGACTAATTTTTAAATAGAAAAAGTATAGTTTAATGAAAATTATGTATTACTTCCATGCTCAACCAGGGCAAGATGGCTTTGAGAGGATCACATACAGTAGCGGTAAAATGACTATGAACACATCTGCCCGTCTTACATTCTTTGACCAGGAGGGGAGTTTGTGTGCAAATGAAGCCTCGAGAAATGAACCCTTTTGTGAACCAATTGGCTGGAAGGCTTCAGAGCTTCATGAAGCTTCATCTTGCCATCACTACCAGTTAGTTGAGGTGTGCCAGTTAGCCAGGTGTGTTTGGAGTGGGAAACTAAATTGTATAGGACAAAGGTATTCCAGGAAAAGGCCTAGAATCCTAGCAGGACAATGATAGAAATTCCAACTCTCTTCTTTAAGTCTAAATACTCAGCTTACTTACATAAATTGCTCATTTATCTAGGATCCTTGCAAGTCTTTTTTCAAATGAACAATTAGGCTGATACTTAAATCATTTAATAAAATTTTACTATACCTTCTGTTTTACGCAATACCATACTTTTACAATAACTTTATAAAATCAATTTAAATACACTAGCCTAAATGTAAAAAAATTAAGTGAATATTTCACCTCTTCAACATTTTTATATTGTTTTTGTCTGTGCTTAACTTTAAAATTAAAGTTTTAATAATTTTACTTTAAAAAAAACTACTTTTTTTTCAAATGACAAATCACCAATTGTGTCATACTGTTTAGTTAGCATGACTAATGCAGCCTGCAACGTGCACTAGGTTGATAGAAAACACCAGCAGCCAATTAACAGGGCGGGGCAAAGCTTGGGCTGGTGTTTAAAGTGGGAAATCCTCACCGCCCCCATAAAGGAGACTAATATGGGCAGTAAAATGGTAATCTTTTCAGTTTATGTAGAAGCATTGCTAGCATACACAGTAGTACGTCTCCCCATGGTTTTTTGCTCTCAGTTCTCAATGTTGCTAATTGTAAATACTGTATGTTTCATTTTAAATTGAGCTCCAGCCTGTATCTATTTTATATAAGTCTTTGGTCGCCTTCTGGTCACATCTCCATTTCAGAAATAGATTTTTTCTTTAAAAAGTGTAAAATCAACAACTTTTAAATTATTTCCTGTAGGGTTTGTTGCTTCTTGCACATCTTGTGGCTTGGTTGTTGCCTGTGGCTGGTAGTACTGACTCGCAAGGCAAGTGACAACTCTTTTGAGTCCATAGAAATATACTCCATTGTAGATAATTTGAAGTTCTTGATAAAGTGATGTTTATTGATGATTGGCTCCATGTATGCTTTTTATTTTCCTTTTGGATTTTTTTTGCCCTCACTTTTTGCTCTCAGGTTGGTGCTATAACTTTCTATCATGCAGTGAGTATCCTTTTATTCAGTGCATCATGGATGTAATTGGAATATTCTTGTGACATTTGTATATATTTTAGAGGCACTGGTTTCATTATAGCCAACAGATAAGCTGTTTTTTTTTTTTTTTTTTTTTTTTTTTGTATTTGATTCAGGGAAAGTCAAATGGCTAGAATTTTATAAATATACTAGTGTTGGTACCCATTGTTGATCGGTAAAGAGTTTGTATAAATTGTTAAATGGTTAATGCTAAAAATGAGTTGATCAGCAATGATATTTCAGGTTGAAGCCCACATACTGTACAAGTCTGCCTGTATTTCTGTATGGTGAACTCTCTGCCTAACTTATTAATACAAAGAATATATTTTGTTGAATTTTACATGCCCTCACCTCAGACTGCTCCAGATATGTTTGCTTTAACCATTCGTGTTTTATCTACTAGTAGAATGTTTTATTGCATACGATAAATGTAGTGAAATGTAGTGTAAGCAATGCTGCTGTGTTTTTGTTAATTGGCAGCTTGTACTGCATGTTTCAGATGAATATACCTGGCCTTTAATCCCCAATGCATACTGCAGTGGAAGCCACCAGTCACCCATTAACATTGTGACCACAAATGTTGAAGCTGATGTCAACTTGACATCATTCAGCTTGACTGGTTTTGATGATGGCACAGTCATGACTGAAATGACCAACACTGGCAGGGGCGGTATGTACCTAGTATACTATCTGTCCTTCCATATTTTTTGTATCCATAAAAGGCCAACTTTTTCATGTATTCATTTAAAGTCCGTTCAACTATGTTTTTTTTTGCATGAGTGTTGAGTAACTTTCACTTACAATTTTCAGTTGTAGCTGCAAAGCGGTTACCTAATATTCTCTATTAAGTGTGTCATTAAAATAACTAGGAAGTGCAAAAATTGTTTCTCAATGTCATAAGCAGGGTATTTTCACCAAATCACTTTAATTTGTATTCTTTAGTTATGGTCACATTGAGCCATGAAAAGATGATGATTGAAGCTGGGGCTCTTCCAGGCATTTACCACAGCACGCAGTTCCACTTTCACTGGGGCAATGGAAGTTCCATGGCTGGATCTGAGCACATGATAAATGGGCAAAGATTCTCTTTGGAGGTTTAAAAATGCATATGTTCAACTTTTTCACACCTTATTGCATCAGTCTATCTTTCCATTTGCCTGATACTTATTTTCCCCTGTTTCTACCTAGATGCACTTAGTGAATGTTAAAGAAGGATATAATTCAACTCAAAGTGACGTTCAAGATCCCACAGGGTTTGCTGTTCTAGGATTCTTTCTTAGGGTACACACTTTGATGTGCATATAGCTAATCCGTAATGGCTGTAAAAATTGTCCTACGTAATTACTAGGTCACTTGGGGGTGTGGCATAAAGTGGGGTTGAAACAATCAAGGATGTTTCAATCTGGGGTGTGAATGGCCTTTATGTAAATAGCAGTGAGCATTTTTATGGTTCGTGTATACAAAAGTTGGACATTGTATGTGGGTTGTTTTTTTTTTTTTTTTTGTTTGGTTTTTTTTGTTTTGTTTTGTTCAGTGGTGCAATTTAGGGTGAATATCACGAGAACATTAGAATAAGGTAATATATTAATGCTGGGGGGGATTTCATGGTTAAATGCAGATCATGGGTACAAGTCAAGAATATAGGGACAAAAAAAACATCATCCATTATGTTAATTTATTTTCTCACAAAATGTATTACAAAGACACCAACTGTCACTCATGTGTAGGCAACCAATGACACTGGTAAACCTAACAGCTGGAAGACCTTGACCTCGTATCTCTCCAGTATCACAAATGCAGGTAATTGGTTGTAAGATTGAATTTTCCTGCAGATGATGGCCCAAAAATTACTATGTTAAAATATTTAGGAGAAATCGGCAGCATGTCTCACTGCCAAGATTATTTGAACAAAATGCTTTTCAGGTGATACAGTAGCAATAACTCAGCCCATTACCATGGACAGTCTGCTTGAAGGAGTGGATCAGACTAAATATTACCGTTACCTCGGCTCTCTGACCACACCACCATGCAGTGAAGCGGTCATATGGACCATCTTTAAGGACCCCATTGAAGTCAGCCAAGATTTGGTAAGTACTGTAAAGGACAGGAATGAAATTTTAAAACAATTGGATATTACTGTACGCGTTTGATAATTTGGCTGAAAAAAAATCTCTCATTACTAGATTGATCTTTTCAGCACTAGTGTGTACTTCAACAGCAGCATGACGCCATACTTGCTGACTAATAACTTCAGGCACACCCAGGCCCTAAACAACAGGGTTGTAACCACTCAGGAGAGAAGTACCAGGGCAAACTGGGCCTCAAATTCCGCAGACCGACAGACTTACAATGTGTACTTGTTTATTGCAGTATTCCCGTTTGGCTTTTGGCTATAATATTTGCACATGGTGAGTGAGAACACATTTGCTTACTTTATGGTATTTGCTGCACCAGCCAGGTCAAGTGTAGACCTCAGCTGCTGCTAGGGGGAACATGGCACATTTGACTTGGAAACATATGGTGCCATTGTTTTATCAATTTATTTGTGTAAAATGCTTTTAAAACTTAGCAAATTTATTGATCATAGTTAATGGCAATGTCATTAATAATCTTGTTTAAATATGCTGTTTAAATATTTGACTTTCAGATTTTTGGATTATAGATCATTGCAATAACCAAGATGTTGCTGTATTTCCTACCTGCATAAAGAAGAATGGGGGAGGGGTTGAAATGTAGAAGTTTTATACGTTTAGTAATTTAAATAATGTGCACAGATTGTTATAAGGGTGTCGGACAAACAGGAACTTTCACTTGCGCACACACTTAATGCAATTGTACTCTATCTGTGGATGTTCTGGTTCCAAAAGCATAAATGTTTGCACCTTCTGAATAAAATTACTTGTAACTGAATCCTTGTGTGTTTGATGCTAAGAACAAATGTGCAGTTCATTTGTTTTATAAAGTTGATGGGTCCCCTTATTGAAGACATTTATATTGGTACTATATTCTATATTGGGTGTATTTCTTAATGAAATGTGACAGGATTGGGCAGGCAGCTGTTCTCCCTCACCTACTGACCCATGAGTACCCCATCTAGTTAGTTTTAATATCATGACTGAACAACATACGTTCTCGAATAGTTTTCTGTACCTACGTGGAAGTTACAGTTTAGTCCAAGCCTGCATTTTTTTTTTCTTTTTTTTCTTTCAGATCTATTAAGTTGCTAACTTATCCAATTCTGATCCAGATACTGTGTATAGATGGAACATAATTCATCAATGTCTTTGCCATTAAACCCTCGAACAAGTGTTCTCACAGTTTAATAGTAAATAGGAAGATGCACAAAGCAAAAACAAACATAATTAATTAAAACCTTGTGTAAAATGCTCAGCTGTGGGGATTCTGACCTGCAAAGTTCCCCTGTATGATAGCTAGGCTACATCTGATACATTTATCTGCTAGTTGTCTTGTAAAAACATTGTCCCTGTGAATACATGGGACATGTAATGGAAACAATGTCCATTAATAAAACCAGAAGTTCAGGAATAAATGTATCTTGCAGAATTCATGATACCTATGAACGATCAACTAAAAAGTTGCACTTCCTATAAACAGCATATTAATCATGGTAATATTGTATATACAGAGGGGCCCCAAAATGTATACACACATACCTTTCTTCTGACAGTGGCATATATCACCAACAGTGGTGTGAATACTAACATCTTTAGAGGAAACGTATAATGCACATTGCTGCCATCATTCAATTAGATTTTTTCAAAGTTTTAATAAAGAGCATAGATAAGGACTGTTGAAGTGTTTGTCATTTTTTGGGACCCCCTCTGTACACACAGACAAAAAAGGGAGACATTTTACACTAAAATTTTGATAGAACTGGCCATGGTAAATCAGTTCATGCTTTTCATTAACTCTTCAAAAAGCATTAGCAGAGGACTGAATAAAAGAATAAATACATATGTATACTTGCATATTTAAGGATCTTAAATACTTTGTCACTCAATTTCTTACGATAACAAATAATACATTTAATTTAAAAAGGTAGCATGGTTTTTCCTATTAAAACATCCAGAATAAATCAATATGAAATGACAAATGTCTAGATTTACACACACACACCCCTTATGAACAGAAGATATTTGCAGATTGAAACATGATAGGCTTAAAAAAGTGACAGCGCTGTACTTTGCTGAATGTAGGCACTTTCATTTGACATATTTCCAAATGACATTTATCATAAACATACTTGATTAAATTGATTAATTGCTTCAAATTCTTTGTAAACATAACTCTATGCAGTTAAATAGCATACACAACAACCGAAAATCGACAAATTTATTCAGTAATCAGCTTAGTCTAAATCAGCACTCGAACACTTAGAAGCAGCATTGAAAGTATTAGCAATGAAGGTCCAGTGAATGAAGACCTATTGTTAATGCCACAATTGCATTTGCGGTAATTAGGGGTGACCGGTAACGGGCCGGCTTTTGAAGTTGGACAAAACATCCAATCAGTTGCTGTTGATTTAGGACTCACTACATCCTGGTCCAATCCCCCACTCTTTAGAACCCAGTAGGAGTTGCCCTTGAAAAAGTATGTATCTCCCGCTGTAGAAAAAAGATGGCAAGATTATTTCCCAGATTTATTTGGTACTCTAGAAGAAAGATCTGCATATAAGAAAAGCTTTTTATAAAGTGAATTATCTACAACATAAGCATAAAACTAAAAATACCTTTCGGTCACACCTTAATCAATTACAAAAGCATGAGCACCATGCAGTCATGAAGGTGAGGCAAAAATTCAAAGAATAAAAATGGGTGTGACTTGGCTAATTAGAAATAAGCAATAACTGCAATACTCTACAGTGCTGTCAGAAGGTATTCACAACACCTTTCATGTTCGTGCTCTGACATGCAATGTTAACTGTGGGACCTTATATAGACAGGTGTGTGTCTTTCCAAATCATGTCCAATCAACTAAATTTACCACAGGTGGACTCCAATCGAGTTGTAGAAACATCTTAAGGATGATCAGTGGAAAGAGGATGCACCTGAGCTTAATTTTAAGTGTCATGACAAAAGCAAACTTTTTTTCACATTGTCATTAAAGAGTATTGTTTGTAGAATTTTGAAAATTCTACATTTAATCCATTTTGAAATAAGGCTGTAACATTGCAAAATGTGGAGAAAGTGATGCGCTGTGAATACTATCTGGATGCACTGTATATATTTAATAGAGCAGCATGGTGGCTAAGTAGTTAGCGTGATCATCTCATAACCCCAGGGTTGAGCATTCAAATCTCACGTAATTGTATTTTTCATATGAGTGGTTACTTTTCTTACGTTTACGCAGCCATATATTAAAATAGTTTTTATATTGAATAGAAACTAGTATATTTTTCCTTTATGTCAAACAATTTACATTGACTCCACATCAATTTTCGAATTAGTTTCATCAATACATCCTTACTATATGTAAAGCATAACATTTCAGTATTTACAGTATACAGTGGTTCCAAAAGTCTTCAAAATAAAATTCAAAAATGTTTTTTTTTTAATCATGAACATTAAATATCTTGAATATGTACATTTTCAAAATGCCTCGCTATTTCTAGGTCAATGTTTAAATGTAAGCACATATCTCCTAACTGCTTCGCACAAAAGATCAGATTTTCCTAATTCCTATTCTCTTCTATTGAAGAACTTGTCTTCTTGTTTTATTGTCTTGTATTGAAAAACATATGTTTTCCAATAGTTTTCTGTACTTGAGTGGAAGTTCAGGTGACATGTCAAACAGGTTTGATCCAAGCAAGCTTATTGAATCCAGCCAGCTTGAATGCACACTGTCATTTAATCAAAACAGGGATGTACAGTATCACACCCTAGGAATCTCTGAAATTCATGTAAATATTTCAAAGATTTAACCCAATACTTGTGTTTTCAATAATATAATTCATAATGGAAGATTTTGGATGAAATTATTGCGATCCAAATTATTGTATTATTTTTATGCACCTTGGCCCAAAAAGTCTGGAACCATGGGGAAAAACAAATTAATGTAAATATTGTAGCAAATGCTCAACTTTTATGGTCTTTGACTTTGTAGTACTTGTGTAAACATTTAATATTTCAATGTTTTCTTAATATATCAGACTGGAATGTTAAATGTTAAATGACTTCTACTGTGTGATGGAAGCTAAAGTCAGCATTGAATGCTTCTGTATACAGTGGAACCTCAGACTGCGAGTAACGCGGTTTGTGAGTGTTCCGCAAGATGGGCAAAGATTTAAAATAAATTTTTACATCGAGTGTCACATGATCACAATTCACAAAACACTTGTATGCGTGCATGTAAAGCAAAAAGAAAGTCTCAGAGAGGTTAAAGATCCATTTACTGTCTCTCTTTGTGTCAGCCTGCACTGATTCCATTATGTGTGTGCGCATGCCATTAGACACTGTGCCCCTTCACACACACCCTTCCTTCTCTCGCCTTTACACACACACAAACACACACACACTCTATCAGAGATACTGCTCTGTCACGATTCTTTCCAAAGGTAAAGTGCAGGTTAATTTGTTTTATTTTTACTTCACACCATTCGGTCTTTTAGTGTGCGCTCACTCGAGTGTCAGAGATGTTTCTTGTTAATTTTCCTGATAAGGCAGTGTTTCCGTCAGTGTTTGTGTGTGTTACTGCGCGCGCATGTGTGTGTTTTTTCAAATGTAAAGTGCAGATTTCATTATTTCTTAGGGGAAATTTGCTTTGATTTATGAATGGTTTGATATACAAGCCCGCTCCTGGAACAAACTATGCTCGCGATCCGAGGTTCCACTGTATTTACATCTTCCAATTTTTTTCACCAACCAGATGACAATTAAATAAATCACTAACCTCATATTCTAGTAATTAAATTACAAGCCATTTAGTGCCTTTTGAGTATTTGTGTTCATACGCACAAAAACAAACATTTGCTACTGAGTTATATAAGGACTGCAAACAACTACAGGCATAAATAAGTTAAGCTTAAGCTTAACACTTAAGCTGTTACGGGCCAAAATAAAAATCTAAAAACATAGTTATATTGGCTGATTCTTTCTCCAAACAAAATAAATAAGTCACTGGTATAAGCATTATATTGTATTTGTAATGTTATTTAAATCATGCTACATTTTAACAATGGGCATGATTACCTAGGCCACACCTAAACTGTGGAAATGAGCAGAATTCACTTGTTTCCATACAAAGCTATTCAAAGTATGATGCAACAACCTTTTTCCATTCAACCATAATTGCATTTACATACAAGTTATTCAAATTGAAACAGGAGATATCATATCACTACAAAATGATGTGTTGATTGCTACCAAGTTAAAAGCACAATACTGTAGATTAAGTAAGATAACTTAATACAGAACTATTTTTCATAAAGGCGTTTAGTTAAATCTCTTGTTTTTAAAAATATTAATAGTAACTCTAATAATAAAATTCAATCTATAAGCAATAATCACAAATCCCAGAATTATCTTAGTCATCATCCATTGAGTGAGCAGTAATCACTCACCCTGAATGATACTCATTTACATCTTATACAATTTATGGTACCCAATCCACCTACTTGAATCCAGAAGATAACATATAAGCACGGGGACCTCCAATACAAAATTCCACACAAACCTGAGCTCAAGAACCTTGAGCTGTGAGGCACCACAGTCCCACTCTTAATAACTTAAAAACCTAAATACAAAATTATGTGATTCAACTTAAGGTTACCTAAGCCCCTGTCATGTGCATGCTTATACTGTGTTCTTTCATTTTCCTTTTACCTTTAGTTAGGCATGAATACTTTAATTTGCATTTGTGTATGAAATGTGCTAGAGTGGCTTACCTTTACCCCAGCTTATGATATCATCGGGACTGCTGGGCACCCCCTTCCAGAGGGAGGCGCTTCTAGGGTAGTCCGCATCAGGGTGTGGCACAATTTGTCCCTGATTTTCAGTGAATCTCCAAAACTCTTCACCACTGAACATGTACGTGTGCCCATTGTGGGCCCAAACGAATGCCGCATCAACTCGCTCCACCATCCTCCCACCACGAGTTCTCATGCCCCATTCAGACAAAGGGCGTGGGTACCCAGGCATGGCCATTGTGTCCTTAAAAACCCAGAACTGTGAACCTGAGAGGCAAATGAGGACAACTACAATATTTGTTTGTTTCCATGCAAACCCATTCAGAATATAGCACACTTGAATAAGTAATTTACATTCAACCATGAGAGCATTGACATACAAAATGTATTCAAACGCAAACTGGAGATGGAAACAAATGCGCCATAAAATGATGTTGCTCTGTCATATATTCTACCAATCAAATGTTATGACACAACTGTGGGTTGAATAGTTTCAGTCTGGAAATGGCCCATATATGGGTGTGGTGTTCAGGTCACCACATACTTTTTTCCATATAGCATATACACACAGTACAGTATAAAGTATGTAAGCTATTACATTTAGTCTGATGGTTAAACTAAGTTAGACTGGTGTTTAAAGTAAGGTTTTTTTTTTATTTTATTTTTTTTACAGTAGGCAGCCTTGTTGTCTCATAGTCCCATTTTCCCCATTAGGTGGACTGGTGGCTGTAAATGACCCCTAAGTATGGTAATATGTTTAAAGTTTCATCTAGGATAGTTAAATTGTTGCCTCGCTTAGTGTTGTCAGGAAAGACACTGAATCCTGCACTTGCTGCAGAAGTACAAATAAACAATTTGTTTAACATTTTTCTCGCATATTTATTATTACATAGTATGGATGTCTTTGCTCTTACTTTAAAATAGTGAAACATATTAAAAAGCAAAGTGAAGAAGAGAAACCACAGGTGTGTCCAAGCTAAGTTAGTATGTATATATACGTACACACTGCATATCCTGAATTTACTGTATACTTACCATTTAGAATAAATAATATATTTTTCAATCATACGCATCTCAATATTAAAAGGTAAAGGAAAAAACAAACATACATGAAAATTGCATTGAATTGTCAGATTATGATATTTAGAATACAAACCCTCACCAGGTCACTAATCTCCCTCTCATATAAAAATTATAGAATGCCATTACTGTAATACGCAATATACTTACTGACCTATAAAGAAGATGATGTGACCGTCAGTCTTCTTCTCATAAACAGCATCTATCTTTTTTGTGCCAGGTGGCAGTCCAATCCAAAAGTTTTTAATGAAAGCAGGAGCAAGTGATACCAAAGACCCCGATCGCTGTATTCGCCAGAAATAAGGTCCTAACATCATCCAAGACCAAAAACAAATATTTTTTAAACAAATTTAATTGAAAGAATTAATTTATTCTGATGTTATGAAAAATTGCATTAAATCCTAAAGCACACCTTTAAAAAAGAAGACTTCTCCTCTGATGTTGGCCACTGCATCAAATCCTCCCTCACAGCGATCCGGGTAGCCGGGATTGGGTCTGAAAAAAAAAGAAAAAGAAATTAATTTTATTTATCATTTTATTTCTCGCAAACATACAGTACTACTTGCGTATGAGTTCAATCATGGTAAAATATTTTGTCTCACACATTCATACAAATTTACCTTTAGCTGTCTTATTGCTCACAAAATTCTTTCACATTCACTGACTTTAGATCCCATACTTAAATTATTGCATGTGATAAATTGTTAATATAATAACAGTTAAGTTTGTTTTTGTAAGCGCATTTTGTATTTATGTATATCTTTATGTATTTATGTATTTATGTATATATAAAGCAGTGAATGTGAAAAAACAATATTATATTATGTCCTAGGTCACAGATGTCAAACATATGGTACAGAAGCCAGGATCAGGCCAACAATACTTTTAGATTTAGATAAAATCAACTTATGGATTGCTGTTGAAAGTTTGAAAGTCTGTGTTCTTTCACCAGTGGAATAAAATATAGCAATAAAATACATAAAAATACATTTAAAAACTCAGATCCATCAACTCAGTGGGTAAAATACTCTCACTCACACATTCTCTATACTGCATACCCTGTACAGGGTGGCCTGGAGCCTATCCTAGGGGACTTGGGGTTCTAGACTAGGTACACTCTTGACAGGGTGTCAGTCCATTGCAGGGTGCAATTACAATACTCTCAACTTTGGAAACACAAATTAGTTAATATGCATGTCTTGGACTGTGGTAGGAAACCCACCAAGCACTGGGAGAACATGCAAACCACACACACACACACATACATACACCAGAGGTGGGGTTCAAACTCTCGACCCTGGAGGTGCGCGGCCACATTGCTAACCACTACACCAATGTGCCTGGGTTAAATACCCAACAGTTTAAGTGGGTTGAATAGTTTCGCAAATATATACAGTGCATAAACAATCTTATAAAATGATAATATTCAACTTTATAAAACTTATAAAATATTCTTTGGCATTGTGATATTTGGATGAATTTGCAATTTTTTTTATTCACATATATTTATAGAAAAGTTTAATATTCTCATCTTTTTTGAGAATATTTTGTTGTCAATTAATTTGTATTAGAAATATGGACTTTATTACCAGTTTTAATTGGCTAGTTACTTTTCACCCACCCTGTAGTTTTGTTACCTACGGTAGAATGACCTCTGGTTGAACTGTTGCCTCAAAAGTAGAGCATGCTGCTTAAATCCATAGAATCAAAGCTCAAAGTACTTTAATGCTGTAAGGCAATGTTGATAGCAAACGTTAGTCCTACAGTCAATTTCCTGCACATATTTGTGTTTCACCATACAGTACTGAAGCACCTGAGCCAGCTCCTGCAGCCAGCATGAGAAATGTCTTCAATGTCAATACAGTCTATCATCTAGACTTACAGTTATGAGACACCAGTGAAGTGAGACACCGGAAAGGTGTGGAAACCATATGTTTTACATTGTTCTGTGACAGTTATACCCGATCTGTTCAGTTGTCATTCACATTAGTACAGGAAGTCACCACACCTCTTTCAGTTGCAAGACTGATATGGAGAAAGAGTTGTGGTTTTCCCAAGACTGGTATAATGTGCAGTTATGAATCATTTAAATAAAGGTTGTGATTCACTCACTGTACAGTCCCTCTAGGTGGTCTTGCTGTCTTGGGTAGCTCAGGCAAACGTGGTGTTAAAGGACCACTAGGGGGAATCGTTGGTCTGTTCATTTTGACTCCTACACACACACACACACACACACACACACACACACACACACACACACAGAGTCCAGTAGAATCATGATCATATAGAGAAAACTGAAACTGTAGTAATTTTGTAATGAATAAACTTGTCAATGTAATGGTAAGAGCAGAGCATACTGATATTAATAAAATTATTAGATACATTCATAATGGGATTTAGCATCATTTAGCATCTGTTTAATATGCTAATATGCTACTATGATATGTTATTTAGAAAACCATGAAATGGTTTCTATGATCGTCAGAAATGCTTACATGGGCAAAAAGTTAATACCCAAGTAATGCACATTGATATGCCTTTAAGAATCAATGGTTTCAGAAAGCGCTTGATAACAGACCAGTGTGGTGTGATTAATAAATTACACAAGAGGATTAGGATCAACATAAAAAAATAAAAAAAGAAAGAATTCTCAGTGTAAAGTCATAATTCTGAAATTATATAATTAAAGTATGAATTTTGCATCAGAAATAGAAAATATTATTAATAAATAAAAAACAAGTATTTTTTATGGCGGCCTTAATCCTCTTCTAATATTAAACACCACCACTACTACTAAAACAAACAAACAAGCAGAAAAAATCCAATTGCCTCAATTATAGCCATCATCTTATCATTACTAAACAAAAATAATTTTACAATATACAACATACTTTTATTTTTTATAAGTTATTTTACAAATTTTACTTTAATAATACAATTAAAAGGTCCCGCCCAATGCTAACCACTAATGCTAACATGGGAGAGAACATTAAATGTTACTAATGAATAGTTAGAATAATCTTAGCTAAATAAAATTTACCTAAATAAGTCACCCCTACAATATTATTTGAGTGAATAAACGATACGCTTCGTGCAGTCAAATTAGACTGCTAAAAGAAATATGTCCCACAACAAGATTGAATGCAAATAAACCCTAAAGGATTATTGGAGACCTTTAGCACAAATCTATTTATAAATTAATAGAGAGGAAGTTGTATTGTAACTTAGACCTATACAGAAATATCATATTTGTATATTTACAGTATAGACTGATGGCAAAATTTCTTTCAGACAAAGATAATTATAATAACTTTTAAATTATGTGTACCCTTAAAATTCATATTTTGCCCTGGAGAGAAAGTCTTCTTAGGTTCTTAGATTCTTAGGTTTTTTTTATGTGCATCATTTGCTGATTGTGTAGTGGAACAAAGACATTTTGGTACATTTTGGTCCCAGTCTGATCACAAGACAATGCCGGGTGTAGTTCTACTGGTGCTAGGTGAGGTTCAACCTTTAGAAAACTGACAACCACCAAGAATCAGTAACAATGTGAGATCTGATCTCTGCCTCTCCCTCATTCATGATCCTTCCAAGTAAATACAGAGACAATGTGCTTCCTGTTCAATTTACAATTACAAACCTTTGATCAGATTCTGCTTAACAGTATTTTATGTAATTTCGTTACCCATAAAATGATTGATTTAGCCATAGAATGATTTGCACAGGTCAACAGCTCAATTTATTTTGCTTGAATATACCTTGTATTCTTTTGTCATAAGATATGTGTGTTAAATCATTTACTTTCAAAGGAGAGGTCATGTGACAGAGAATAGAAAGCAATTATTTAATATTTGATATTTTAAGAATGCATATAGAGAATACAGTTCCTATTTTGGAACATACTCTGTAGTTTAAAGAGATAGAAGAGATTACTTTTAATATGAACTTCTAATGAGACTAGTTTAGAAAAAAGCTAATATTGTTTGTGTGGACAATTTAAAATATTCTTAGTAAAAGTAAACAATGTTTGATGATTTTCTGTGACAGCTGCCAAAACATCTGGAGAACAGTGGGCATAATTTGTTAGATAATCATGATTTCTCATTGTTACTAGTACTCATAAATGAATTGCTTTATTTATTCATAGCAAAATAAGTGATTTGTAATTCTCTTACCATACAGTGTCTGGATGGCTTGCACATCATCCATGGGAAGTATGTAACGGGTAATGTCTCCCACTGGACCTTGGTAGTATGGGCGCATAATGGAGGGATCAGCAGAAGAGTGTGAGAGACCTAGTGCATGGCCAAACTCATGCACGGCCACAGTGAAGAGGTCAGTGCCGACTCCATCTGGTTCCCCGTACGTCCATGACTCCTCATCATCGAAGTGTGTGTCCCCATTAATCTCAGCCTGGCCAGGGAAGAAGGCGTGAGCAAGCGTGCCTCCCTTCCCATCAAAAGGATAGCCGTCATCATGGAGGGAGCGTTCAAATGAAATTCGGATTTCGGCGTGTTTAGCCTCATCTTTGGAGGTAGAGTGGAATTGGAGGTTGGTATTATCACTCCAGACTTTAAGGGCATGAAACAGAATTGATTCCACATTACTCTGTGAGAGTGTAGAAAAAAGCCTGGGATAACTTAGGACACTAGGAAGGAGGGACAAGAAGAAAAAGATTGATGCAATGTAGTTATCAACGTGTAATAGTGCATAAAACAGCAGCATAAAACAGAACATAACATAGTTCATACATGAACATACAAACCTCCATCTAAGATTAGTCGTTTCCCAGTTGGAGCCAGCGAGAGTGTAACGTTTCTTCCTTCTCTTCCTTAGCCTGTCCTCGGAGCTTACAATGTCCGGCAGTGAGCATCTTGGCATTGACATCTGTTTTAGTGTGGCCTCATCTGGATCGAGAGAGAGAGAGAGAGAGAGAGAATGAAAGAGCAGAAGCTGAAGAGTAAAGATCAATATATCGATTGTAGTAATGGAAGCTTCTAATGCACCGCTGACAGAGTACACTAAAAGCATGGAGCTAGACTAACAGATTATGAATGAAGAATTTCCACTAACAGTGCAATTTTGTAAAACCATAGTGTGTATTAAAAACATATTAGACAACAAAAAGAAATAATCAGATACCAGGAACCAAAACTGTTTAGAGTTCTCACAATGTTGAGTAAACTGCTTTTTTGATTAATGAACTTACAGTATTGATATAGGTTGAAACATTTCATAAAGTGTCCTGCAATTAAATGTAAATATTCCAGCAATATGTCTATGTCTTAATACACACATTAAAAATGTGCACTTACTGTATGCCAGTTCCTCAAATATCACATGAGAAAGCTAGTGTCTTATTGAAAAGAGCAATGCACAGAATATCAAATTTACCCAGTTTGCCTGTCTCCTTCAGGCCTGCAAACCTCTGCATCTGCCTGATGGCACTTTCCATTCCTTCTTTGGTCTGCAGTCTTCCTGTTCGTGGATCAGGGGGAGGAAGGTACCCATACCTGCTCAGCCAATCCTAAAAAAAATAATAATTCAACCTCATTAAAAAAAAAATCTAATATTAAATACACATCACTGGACACGACCCTCAAATCAGGTATGTTCATTATGTGCAACATTAATAGACCATCTTTTTAGCCAACACTTTGCCAAATCAACGTATGCATACCCAGTGATCTGTTGTGGCAACCCCTGATGGGAGCAGCCAAAAAAAGAACTATTACACAACATGATTTATATTACCTGTTAATATAAATACTATACTTATTTCTACTGCACTCAGACTTTCCTTTTAATGTTTAATGAGGCTAAAATCATTTAAACATTCACTCACTCACTCATCTTCTATACCACTTTATCCTGCATTCAGTGTCGCAGGGACTTGGAGCCTATCCCAGGAGACTTAGGGCATGAGGCGGGGTACACCCTGGACAGGGTGCCAATCCATTGCAGGGCACACACACATATACATACACACTACGGGCAATTTGGGAACGGCAAATATCCGAACCTGAAAATCTTTGGACTGTGGGATGAAACCAGAGTACCCAGAGGAAACCCACCAAGCACGGGGAGAACATGAAAACTCCATGCACACAGAGATGGGAATCGAGCCTGGCCGGGAATCGAAACCAGACCCTGGAGGTGCAAGGCGACAGTGATAACCACTACACCAACTAGTACGCCTTAAATACGCCATCTTAAGTACGCCTGTATTTAAACATTCAGTATCTTTTAAATATATTATGTTTCAGAATCTTAAACATAAGCCTCAAGTAACTAGATGAATAAATCGTCCCAATTAAGCTAGGTTTGCCTCTTCTATCTATTTATCTATTTCATAATTGCATATACATCTATTTATTATTATGGCACAATGTGGCACAGTTTGAATTAACACATCATTAAAAAGTGGGGCTGAAGATGTCATCGACCAGACTTACCTTGAGAATTGAACATGTACACTTTTGATTTTTATGTCACTTAGTAATAAAAGACATTATTAGTTATACCTACAGTGCAGGGCTTGACATTGGCACCCGCCCACCCGCCAAATGCGGGTAAAATTCGGCTGTGGCGGGTAATAACTTTAGTCT
>JAQMYL010000006.1:4806166-4822800 GCA_030014365.1 Clarias pachynema | reverse complement strand
TTATTATTGTTGGTAAACAGTTAAACTGAAATTGACATACATATGAAAAAGGAAGGATCTTACCGGTGCTGCTGTTTCCGGTAGGCGGGCCTGGGAGGTGAGGTGAGGGGTAAGAAGAAGGCTCAAAGGATTGTGGGGCAGAAGGGGAATGGGGCAGCATGCAAGGATATGATGGGGCAGACTACCCAGACAATTCAATTTCATGCCATAAAACAGAAATTCACAATAAAACATAACCGGAGTGAATATTAAGGAATAAGGAATTAAGGAAAGAGTGGGATAGAGAAAAAAGTTTTTCTTTTTAAGAATGAAATGTATTTTTTGACAGAGCAATGCTGATTATTTGTTTATCATTTATTGTTTTTTTGCCATAACTCTTTTGCATCTTTAACCACAAGAGGGCATCATTATCTTACAAACATTACATGCTCAGAATACACTGTATGGACAAAAGTATTTATCCAAACCTGCAATGACATTGTATCCAAATACATACTGTATACTTCAATATGGAGTTGTTTCCCCTTTTGATGCTATAACAGGTTCCACTCTTCTTGGAAGGCTGTCCACAAGATTTTGGAGTGTTTCTGTGGGAATTTGTGTCCATTCATTCTTTAGAGCATTTTTGAGGACAGGCACTGATGTTGGACAAGAAGACCTGGCTCGCAATCTCCGTTCCAGTTCATCCCAAACATGCTTGATGGGGTTGAGGTCAGGGCTCTGTGTGGTCCAGTCAAGTTCTTTTACACAGAACTCATCAAACCATATCTTTATAGTCCTTGCGTTGTGCACTGGGACACAGTCATGTTGTTATAGAAGTATAGCATTGTCCAAGATGTCTTGGTATGTTGAAGCATTAAGACTGCCTTTCACTGGGAATAATGGGCCTAATTGAAAGACCTGAATTCAATAATTAACAGGTTTGGCCAAGTACTTTTGTCCATATAGTGTATGTATAATATCTTTCCTCAGGTGCTTATAGTACATGCCACTGAAATTACACTGTAAACCTGCATCCTTACTAATTATTAAATAATGCAATGTAATCATGACATCACTAAGGACATCTTGTATCTATTGAAATGCAGTGTCACAAATGCAATGTATTCAATTTTTGTTCTCTTATAATGATTATGTTTAATTGTAGCTTTGGTTCTGCAGGATATTAATCAAAATAGCACTATATAAATCAAATAAAAATTACCTGTACTCCAGAATAAACAGAGAGGGAGCTGTAGCTAGGAAGAGATGTCTCACTTTGATTTATCATGGAACCTAACACACACACACACACACACACACACACACACACACACACAAATACAAATACAAAGCATTTTGATCAAACATTTATACTATACAAATATCATATCCAATTTTGAATGCTAGAATAGAATGACCAGCACTCTTTACTGAAAGTGAGTATGAGTAGTTTAGTGTTGTAGGAATACACACCTGCAGTGTTGCTGTGCTGCTGATAGAGGGCTGAATTAAAGGACGTGCTAAGTGGAGTAAGTGTTTGGGTGCATGAAGTTCCACTCCCAGATTTCTTCTGGTTGCGCAGCTTCTCTTCCCGCCTCCATTTGGCTCTTCGGTTGGAAAACCACACCTGTTAGTAGGTCGTGATGTGGAGAGACATACAGATGTGGCACATAAGACTTATGAGTTGTTGCGTTAAAGCTACTGTACATGTGGTACTTCTCAAAGAGAAGTGTAGAAATTCTGGTTTTAGGAGAAGCTTGGTCCTTTGGCCCTTTTTTTCAGGCTTGATTGCATTATCATGGCATTGACATAACCATAAATTATAATTAGACTAGGAAATGCAAGGTCAGAACATCATACTTGGATCCGTGCTTCTGGGAGATCTATTTTATTTGCTAGACGTTCTCTTGCAAAGACGTCAGGGTAGTGTGTCCGCTCAAATTCTGCACAAAAAAAGAAATGAAATATGAAAGAAGGTCTGACAGAGGAGCTCGCAACATCCAGGTAAAACATATATGAACAAGTGCTTTCTTTTACTAAAATCACTTGAGACATGTACAGTAATCATTGCACTTATTCTGGTATTGTCCTCGTTGTACAGTAATTCCATTATCTTCTTTCATGTATTTACACACATTATGTATGCATGTGTCTGTGGGGTGGGAAGAATGCTAGAATAGTTACAAAATGCCAAATCAGATATTAAATCAAACATAATCAGGTCCATATGTATTTGGACAGTGACTCAATGTTTATAAATTAGGCTCTGTACACCACCATAATGGATTTCAAATGAAGCATGTGATTGACATACATACTTTCAGTTTTAATTCAAAGGGTTTAATAAATGAATTTAAACATACTGCATTAACAGTTTAGGAATTAAATTTTTTTAGATTGTTTATTTGTTTGCTTCTCCATTTATTAGATTGTTCCTCCATTACATTTGTGGTAAATTTGTGACATTATCCGTCTGTACTGTCACATGCTGTCCTACCAGTTTTGCAGCTTTCGATTGAATCTGAGCAGATAGTCTCTATACGTCCAGTTCCAGCAGCAGGCATACAGGCTCATGCCATAAAACAGCCTCCACCCCTTGTGACAGATGAAGTGGTATGCTTTGGAACTTAAGGCCTTCTTGAAAAAACTAAACAGCCATGAAGTGAGCATAGCATTATTTATTTGGTCAACATTTTCTAAATATTTTCTTTTTATAATTTTTTCTCATACAAATACATATAATACTTTTTTACTTATAGTAATTCTTTACTATGTAACGATTTTCTCCCTAATTTAGTCGTATCCAATTTCCACCCGTCACTAGGGGGCTCCCACATTAGGGCTACTACTCAATCAGAGAGGGCCTCCCACCCCACCCTGCTGAGAGAGCTTAGCCAATCAGCTCTCTCCAGGGCCCCAGCTGTGGGAGGCTAGAGTATCAACTGGGAATTGAACTTGCGGTCTCCAGATAATAGGGCGATCACTTTACCACTTTACCACTTACATGTTACCTCCTTAACATTTTGAATAGGTGTGGCACAGATATGACAGGGACACCCAGGGTTCAATCTAGGAGCCGCATTTTTTATATGTTCCAGCAGGCATTGCTTTGATGCAATCAAAGATCCAGGAACTGATACTGGAGCATGTGATTCTTAGTACAATGCTCTGCATAGATCCCTGCCCAATATTCTTTCTATCCCTCTAATAGTGAACCATGAGATTGATACACTTAGACTGTCCAGTGAATAGGTATGGAGGGTGTCAGTGAAACCCCCAACATAAAATGCATTCCTTCACTGCTGCATCAATGCTGTTCCAAGGGGAGGCATTAAAATTTAAAATCCTACTTACTGTTCTGCTTCTCCATAACACCATGGCTGTTTTCAAGATGCATGGGTGTTGCCATGATGGTAATTGGTATTAGAATATAGCTACCATATTTGGACCAGGTCCTGTTTAGCCTCACCATGAATCATGCTTTCCTAACTTGAATCTCATTGTAGCACTTAATCTGACCCTTCTATGAACACGGGGCTAAATTTATCACTCTATTATACTTTATTGGATATTATTGTGCTTGTCGATAATATTCAGCCAGGATACCCTGTGCAGTTTCAGAATCTGTCGAGAATGTTATGACTTCTTAAGGCGTTACAGTTTCTGGACCAGAGGTAGATTACAAGTATATGGATGGACTGCAAACAAAATGGACACGAGCATGTCCTTACTTGAGTGTCATGCGTTGCCAACAATCTCTTGTTCAACTTGGAGTGTAGCAGAACAGGAATTTACAATGGTCCTTTTCACCCTAAAATTCTTTCTAGTTCTCAGATGTCACAGATGCCATTTAAGTGATTGACCATAAGGACAACAGTATGAAAGCTATTACAGACATCATGGTGAAATAAGCATAAACAGTATCATCCTGACAAAAGAAAACTTTAGATGAGCCTATCTACACATTTCTGCTCTTCCAAGACTAACTCATCAGGTATCTGGACCAGATCTGGCATTAGACCATGCCCAGTCAGCTTAATGCCATTCTGATTCTCAGTCTACTTTTCCCCCCTCCTTTCTACAATAATAATTAGGGCACAGAATCCTGTTTCTGGGTGTTTCTGCACAATGGCCAAAAGGACTCAGTAATAGACTGAGGACTTTCAGATGACAAGATATGGCAGCCTCAGCCAAGACATCTATGTTTGTGAGTTTGACCCTTCAGCCTCAATTTCCAGGTGTGGACTAGTAGTCTAGGAAATAGTTCTGAATGAAAGATCCCCAGCACAATGGCCTTGTACGCCCTTCAGTTGGAGTTGAAAATGATATTTTTCTCTTTGACTGGATCCAGTGCATTGCCCATTGCCTTGCCCAATTCCTAATTCCAATTCTTTTGTACAGAAAGCCTTCTATGATTGGCGTGTATGTGATATAATCATTTAGGATAATCACTCATTGCTAATATTATAAATGGAGACCCGGCAGTTTTCTAGGAAAAACTTGCCAAATACCCTATCATTATTGTTCTTACAAAAGCACAGATTACCACAAAAAGCTAAAATTTGACAATAATTATATTATCTATTATATTATAAACTTTGTCAATATTGATAGTTTAGATGAGAATGATATGCATTTGGCATATCAAAATAAAGGTCATTATTACTTTACGACAGACATCCAGGGTAGAATTCACACTGACATCCCAAAACAGAGACTTGTACCTTTCTCCAGAGCTTCAATCTGCTCTTGAGTAAAGCTGGTCCTGTTCCTCTGCAGTTTTCTCTTTAGCTGCAGCCGCAGTTGTGATTCTTCACCCTCGTCCCTGTCCATCTGCACTCTTCCTCCTCCTGTCCCCATCCCTGTGTTTGTGTCCACCATGCAGCCATCAGACACTACAAAGAAGAGGTTTCGTTTTAAAACTGACACTTTTTCCCAATTCAATTATGCATAATCAGTGCAAATTACTAGTCAATCATTTTAAGTGAAAAATGTTGACAAAAATGCAAAATTTGTTAATGGAGTGCAATATACTACATAAATGCTCTTATGCAAACAGTTTAAACCTGATGTGCTTTAAACACATTAATTTCAAATGCTGTTAGTAAAGTCACCTGTGCTGTGATGGGTGGCAGTGGTGTTCTGCTGATGGTACCAGTCACTGGGCATGTTCCAGTTCGAACTACTTTGCAAATTCAGCATTGTTAACTTCTCGTACATCATACACTATGTCCTTCAAACTAGAGAGAAACAGAAATGAGCATGTAAGCAACAAAAACTAGCCGTGACCTCTACCTATTGCGGACCATGTGTGTGTGTGTGTGTGTGTGAGAGAGAGAGAGAGAGAGAGAGAGATGGCATGAATCTACACAGGTCTGGCATTAAAAAGAATTAGCATCATCCTGACAGCAAAATCTGGAATGTGTTATGTGAACAGAAAGATTCCTCTCATGTTGTGAGCATGTTAGAGCAGTGTAATAATTTAAGTAGGTTTTAGTAGAATGTGAAAATGTGGCATCATTAATTTATAGTTTTTTTTTTTATTAGTTGTATATTATACAGGAAAATACAACCTGTCTAAATAACATTTAGGAAAACAGGCACAAATGGACAAACCTGCACAAATAACTGAAATGGACTAACTGAAAATAAGGGTGTGAATGCAATAGTAGAATCATGTTCAGTAGTCCAGGTCCAATGTTTTTTTTTTTTTTTTTTTTTACATTGTCACTTTCCCATGACTATCCCGACAGAAAAATCAACATAGTCCTTTAATGACAGTAAAATACAAATGAAATAAAAGTAAAAACAAAAACTTACCAAATGTCGATTTATGCACAACACGTAGAGTGTGATACCAAAGTCATTGCTCTTTATAAAAGACAGAAGTTTTATCCTCCTCGTTCTGTTTGTTGACAATGGACTGTATGTTTGTAAGATAAAGAGTGAGATATCAGGGCAAAGAATGGAAGAGAGAGAGAGAGAGAGAGAGGGAGAGAGAGAGAGAGATGGAGTTAGACAGAGTGGAAGAGAGTGAGATGGAGGGAGGGCTCCAGAGAGAATTGCGTCTGCGGGCACTTATGTCCTCAAAGCAAGAGAAAGAGAAAGAGAGAGAGAGAGAGAGAGAGAGAGAGAGAGAGAGAGTAGGTGACACAGTGAGTCAACATCAGTGTCAAGTTTAAACTTAATGTCACAGAGGGGAGGAAGGGAAGAGAAAGAAGAGCAATGGAAAAACGAGAGAGATAATGGAGAGTTTCAGAGGGGAAAAAGATAAAATTGGGCACTGAAAAATAATTCTAAATGAATATTTAACATCCTTACTAATCCATTAGTTATATACTGTAGCAGAGTCTTGATAGGGTAGCACATGTGTCTAGAATTTGGGGGGGAGGAAATGTGTAGATTCCACAGTATAATACCATGTTTGTGTATTGAGATATTTTAAATATTTTTTTTTTAGATACGTGTCTAATCATGTGACCTCTTAGAGTAATACTTAACACTTAATACGGCAATTATGTATAAATTTGTTTCCAATAACAGAAGCAGCCATAAATAGAATTGGGATTAAGCAATGGTTATTCATTATTACACAATAAATATGTGCTCAAGTTAGCCTAAAATTGTTAGTATTTTTCTAGTTAGCTGTGCAAAAACCTACAGGTTAAAAAGCTATAATTAATCTTGTCATGCTTTATTGAGGAGATGCAATATTGAGGTCATAGCAGGTGATATAAAAAAGGGTTCGCATTTGCATACCCTTCACATGTGTTCTTCTTGATGCATCATTTCATTTTTCTACTACCGTTAAGATAAAATAAAATTCCTTTTTCAGGTTTGTTCTGTATAACATCTGTCTCCACATAACATCAACCTATGTCCGTAACAGCACATATACAGTATGTCTAGTATATGTGCATATATATTGGGTATATAAAGTTACAATATATATGAAGTTACAATATATGAAGTTACATCAACAGGATGTACAGTAGCAGGAATATCATTTGTTAACTGGCAATATGTCACAAGATCAAATGTCTGCATTTGATGAAAAATGTCTACCAGATGATGTTTGGATGATGAATCCAAGCTAATACTATGCAAATTAATAAAAGCTTGCTGACACCCAAAAATAGCTTCAGATTTCACCCCCTTTCACCATCCACAATACACTATTCTTGCAGATCAACATTTACTGTACTGTGTTAGTTCGTCCTTCTTCCCATTGAAATGCTTATGTGGGCATTGGGTTATGGGCCTTGTACAGTGGCAAGACTCAAACCAGAGCCAGCACTGCCCGCTTCCCAATTTTGTGTGTATAGTGAAGAGAGACTTTCACATCGGACAGAATGCCATCAATAAGAAGTCCACCACAAAAAGAAGCACGAACAATAACAGTAAACTGTAGGTAGTACACATCACACTCTGGCTGAGCCACCAAACAGTCCAGATTCTCTTCCTAAAAAAATATATAAATATCAATGAGGCTGGTCTCTTTTAGCCAGATTAAGGGGTTTTGTCTTTGGGTGACTGGATCTTAGAAAAACGCAAATTCTTTGTGCTTGCTTTGTGGGCAGTATCTGTCTGCCCCGGTGATCAAACTATGAGGTACAAACGAGATCTCACAAAAATACGAGGTTGAGTCAAAAAAACTTTGTTTTGAGGTGTTAAAGCATCCTCACTAGTCCTGATCTCGCTCTCTCAGACTTTCAGCTGTTTTGTCCCCTGAAAGCAGACCTACGAGCAAGAAGATTTACTTCTGATGAAGATGTGAAGACAGCGGTGCATTCATGACTAACAGCTCACCCTTTAACATTTTGTAATGAATATGAAAGCTTGTTGACAGATGGACATAGTGTATTGAAGTGTATTAGTGACTTAGGATTTATTTCTTAAAGTTATTCATTGTTCTTTGTAGTGCATTTACTTTGAATTGATATACTGTAACTAAATAATGCTTAGAGATACAGCTAACAATAATAATAATAATACTTATTGTAATACAAAAAAAAAGAAATGAATGTATACATAAACATAGTCACCCACCTCAGTAAGAAAGAAAGAAAGAAAGAAAGAAAGAAAGAATAATAATAATTAAAAAAAATAATAATAATACGATTTATTTTATTTTAATACTTTTTTAAATAATTTATTTTATTCTATTTTATCCATTGTTGTATGGATTTGTAACGCTGCTGGACGTGTCTTTGTGTGCTTGTGTGACTGTGTAAATGTGCGTATGTCTGTGTATCTCTTCACAGAGCTGCATATAGCTTTAGGGCATGCAATTTTTTTGGAACTCGTTAGTTCATTCCTGTCACCCTCTTTTTCTCTTGCTTCATCTCTCTCTACCCCTCGTTCACACACACACACACACACACACACACACACACACACACACACACACACACACACACACACACACACACACACACACATCTTTCTCTCTTGGTCACTTGCACTATTCATATTGTTTCTCTAATTATTCTGTGATCTCCCTCCCCTCTTTATCTGTCATTATTAGTCACAACCATTTTTTTTTCACATTTGTCCTCTCTCTTGTTCTACAGAATCAAAATGATCTTATTTAGCTACATTCCTCAGCTTTAATAGATTATTGAATATCTATTGTCTTTCTGTCTTGCTTTCTCCTATTCTATAACTTTTGCACATGTGTGTGTTTGAACGTTGGGAGTGGTTGGGAAGGGGGGTTGGTACTGTATTATGGACAGAAGAGGCCAATCACCATGGTAACAATGCCATGGCAAATATTCATCAAGTCTTTAAAAGCAAAAAAGAAAGGAAATATCTCACCACATAATGTGAATAAGTAACATAAAGTGAATCAGATCCACATTCTGCATCCACAGCCTGCTGGGTCACATTCCGTATATACAGAATGTGTCTACACGTGCATGTGGTTTACTGGGCTTCAGCACATCAGCTCATGTCATAAAAAGATGTTACTTTCCTTTAGTGGCGGGTTTCACAACTTTTTTCATCTTCCTTTCCAGAACTCATTCTTCCTGCTGTTGTTTCTCTAGCCCTCTCCCTTTTGCTTCCTCTTCCATGATTGTGTTGCTGCAGGCGACACCGTTGTGCATCGTCCCTCGCCTTCCCCTTCACCCCCCTAATCCCCCCTGTCCCTGTCACCTTCAATTGGGTTGTGAAAGAAGATGCAGAGCCTGGGGCTGACAGAGAGAGAAAGAGAGAGAGAGAGAGAGAGAGAGAGAGAACATTGTAGAAGAAATGTAAGCAGAGCTAGACCAATATACACAGCAAAAGGTACAAGAGAAAAACAAAAAAGCCAGTGTATCTATTGTTTTTTTTTTTTTTTTTTAATCTTTCATCTGTTACTGCATATTTTGTTAGCCCCCCCTTCATTTACAATGTATATCTCCAAAGTGCACAGCTTACCTGATAAAAAGGCAGTATAAAAGAAACAAAGGTGTACAGGGTAAAAATCTCAGCGAGAATGACAAGTAATGGCATGGTGTGTCGATCTGCTCTGATCTACCATACCTGCTAGGATTAAAAAATGTCAGAAAATATAGCTTAATTAAAAGCAGATTAAAATCAATAAAAATAAATATGCGAGAAAATAATATATGAAAAAGAAATCCTATGATGAAATGAATAGATTCCTTCTCCTTATGAAAGAAAATAGCATATTAAATCCTCTCAAAAATATTCTGTGGTATGTTGAAGTTTCAACATGCCCTATAAGTTCATCCATAACAACATAAATACATTATAGTCAGCTGCAAAACAAGCCTGACACATGGCTATTACATGTGGCAGTACAACAAGGTCCTCACATGCCTAACATGAGAGTTGAAAAGACAGAGGATGCACAACAACCAGCAGACCTTGAACGGTGTAGCTGGAAAGTCTACCAACTTTGTCTAAAGTCCCCTGACTTGTAGAGATAGGCCTTAGCCTTTTCATCAACTAGGCTTCTTAAATGTTTGGGGGTACTGTATGAGGCCAGATGCTTTGGTAAGCCACCAAAACCCTCTTGAACCTGGGTTGGGGGTAAGAGCTGCTGACATTTTTGCTAGATTAGTCTCCTAAACATTCTCCTAAAAAGACTAAGTATTCTTCTCAGTGATAGTCATCCGAGCTGTGGAAGTACCTGGACAAACACCACTTATTACCATTTCTATACAGAAAGCAATGGATTCTGGAATTTTTTGGATGCTTGAAATAATCAACAATGATCTGGTATCAGATGAAGGAAGCCAAAGTAATAGAAGAGCATTCCATTTGGTGCTTCTGAATCTTACCAACTAGTCTTTGGGTCAGCTACCCACAGCTATACCACTTTATCCTGTATTCAGGGTCGCGGAGGCCTGGAGCCTATCCCTGGAGACTTGGGGTACACCCTGGACAGGGTGCCAATTCATCGCATGGCATGCACACACATACACACACTATGGGCAATTTGGGAACACCAATTAGCTTTGGAGATTTGGGAACCCACCCGAATCGAACCCGGACCCTGAAGGTGCAAGGCAACAGTACTAACCACTACACCACCTTTCTGCCTGTATTTAAAACAGATATGCAAAAAACAAAATTATTATTATACATACATACATACAACATGCAAAACGTAACGATGCCCTATAACAATTTCTAATTTGTTACAATTACATATACAAATTAAGGAGAATTTAATTAACCAGCTCCACATTGAGCATTTCCATCTGAGGAGAGAGGGCCCATGGGCAGGGTCAAATGGTAGGCCTGCCAGTTTTTGAAAGAAAGATTTCTTAGGCTGCCATAATATCTGCACCATAATACTTTCCTTACCAAAAAGTAGGGTTTTCCAAAATTAATATGACACAATGTCATATTACACAAAATGTTCATTTAGTGATAGTAAATGTTCATTTGGTGATAGAAAATCGACTATTATTGAGCAACATAAGGCTAACCCAACATTTTATACACCCTTATAAGCTTTTTACAGTCAGTCCCCTCACAACTATTCCCAGACATAACATATGACAAACCCTCCGGGCCTCTGAGAATTTCACACAAGGCCTTAATATTTATACTTGCTGCCGATGAATCTTCTACCACTAGGTGGCAGAGTAAACTCATTTTAGCAGAGTTTGACATTTTTAAAAATGTTGCTACACAGGAACACCAGGTCATAAAAGAGAGATGCTCTTGCAGGCGGCCATAACATCTGCATGTGTAAAGTGGATTGGACTCGTCTGTCCATCATCTTGTTCACACAGCTCATGGAAATAGACCAACATCCTATTCTATTAAGAAACAGGAGGTCAAGGTGTCCTAGCAGCACATTCACTGGCAACTTTCAAAAGTCCTACCCCTCTCTATAGTACTTATATTAACTTTCATTAAATTAAAGTACTTACTTTAATCTAAATTTAATTGGTTGTATCGATTGACAAAGAGTTCAAAGCAATTCTGCAAGTCACTCTGGATAATGTCATCTGCCAAATGCCAGAAATGTAAGACGCAGGTTGCTTGCCATTCTTCTCTGGACAGCAAACTGCTTTGTTGGACCTCCAGTGATTAACAGTAAGAGGCTAACAGCAGTTGTGGCCAACCAGCCTGGGGTTTCTCAATCCACTACAGTCTCATAGACCTTTACAATGCATTCTGCTTTAATACATCATTGGGGTGAAACAAACAGCAAGAAACCCAGGTGTTGGAAAGAGGTGAGAGTCAAACTAACTTGTTATTCAGAGCATAATAGATCATAGATAATGATTAATAGATAATAGAGCAACACATCACCTTAACCACTTACCTAGCTCACCTCAAATTGTAAAACGAAAAGGTTTTATTGTGAATTTTATTATCTTCATCACCTTAACCACTACACCACTCTAGTATGGGCTAGGCTACTATGGTATTGTAAGGAGCTCACTGAAGCTGTTAGCTCTGCGAAGTAGCATGACGAGGCATGGGACTTGCCTCAAAAAGGAGGTCATGTGTGATATTTTGCCAGGAATACGAGTAATGATCAAAAACCACATTGCTGGTCCATGGAGGTCGAAATGTTAAGTGCCCTTCCAACTTCACTTAATTTACTAGTGTTTGGTGAGGGACCCAAGACTTGGCTTTACATTCTTTCTTTTTTTTTTGTCAAATAAGTTTTTTATTGAGAGACAAAGATTTAAAGATGGATTAAAAAGCTTGCAGGTGGCACAGTGGTGTAGTGGTTATCACTGTCGCCTTGCACCTCCAGGGTCTGGGTTTGATTCCTGGCCAGGCTCGATTCTCGTCTCTGTGTGCGTGGAGTTTGCATGTTCTCCCCGTGCTTGGTGGGTTTCCTCTGGGTACTCCGGTTTCCTCTCACAGCCCAAAGATATGCAGGTTAGGCTAATAGGCGTTCCCAAATTGCCCATAGAGTGCGTGTGAGGGTTTATGTGTGTGCCCTGGATGGATTGGCACCCTGTCCAAGGGTATACCCTGCCTTGTGCCCTAAGCCTCCTGGGAAAGGCTCCAGGTCCCCGCGACCCTGAATACAAGATAAAGCGGTATAATAGATGAGTGAGTGAGTAAAAAGGTTGCATAGTTTGAGTCTTTCCCATACAAAATACAAATTAAACTTTTAAAAAAGAATAAATCACAAACCCGTCCTTACCAGACGTGTTTACTTGAAATGCAAAGTATGATTGTGAAACATCACATTAACAAATAATGCATTAGTTTCCACCAAGATATCAGAGAAACAGATTTTGTCAAACTGCTCCAGTTTGCCCTTCAAACAGTATCTAATTTGTTCCAAAGGTAGAGTGCAAATCATTTCTCCAAGCCATACCTTGACTGTAGGAGTCTCCTTTTTCTTCCAGAACAATAATAGTAGCTTCTTGGCTGTAATTAACCAATTGTGTTGTGCATATATTCAGAAAGTCCCAAAATAATAATTTATGGGTCTAGCTGTATTTGCACTCTTACTCATATTTCTGAAAGGACATCAGAAATTCTATTTCAATAACTCTGTATCTTGGAGCATATAATTAAACTATGGGACAAATCAGCATCTACTACATTACATCAGGGACGACATTACATACAAGGATGGCATTTAGGCCATAGGGGTTTAACCTAAAGGGAAAATTCCGTTTCCACAAGACAGGATTAGTCGTCCTTACTCCCCTTATTTTATGTAAGACAGAGAAGGAGAGATATTAACCCTATACAGTTGTAACTAACACAACATTTTGAACCTTGAAAGTCCAGTCAAAATGGTTAGCACTGTGGCCTCACACCTCCAAGGTCAGGGGTTCAATTCCCACCTTGTGTATGTGTGTATGGAATATGCATGTTCTCCCCATGCTTGGTAGGTTTCCTCCTGGGAATTTGGTTTCCTCCCACAGTCCTAAGATATTCAGATTAGGTTAATTGGCAGTCCCAAATTGCCTGTAGTGTGTGTGTGTGTGTGTGTGTGTGTGTGTGTGTGTGTGTGTGTGTCTATGTGTGTGTGAACCCTGCAATTAATTGGCAACCTGTCCAGGGTGTATCCCACCTTATGCCCTAACTCTTCTGGGATAGGCTTCAGGCCCCTGCGCCCCTGTGCACAGGATAAAGGGGTAGAGTATAGAATATGAATGAATGAATGAATGAATGTGTTGTTTTTTATTAACAAGTCACAAAAACCCCAAGTTGCTTCTGTGTAAATACTGTTATCTGTTGTATAGATATAGTCTGATACTGGAATGTGTGTGTGCATGTGCATGCACGTGTACATGCAGGTCTTTTGCATAAAGAGTCAAGTAAGGCGTATTTGAAATGTGGTGCTGTATGTTGCAATATGACAATGGTCCTGGAATTACGAGTCTTCTACAAAATACTGTATATCATGTTCCCACTCACTCCCAGATGGCATCATGATACAACAGATGTATGTCTAAAAATAAAAGATGTAATGTACTGTAGGCCTCATCATTTTGTTATTCTTACTTTTGGACAATATTTATTTTGATACTGTGGTTTGCAGCCACTGATAATATGAGGGACATGTGGGACATTCTTGGAAAACATAAAAAAAAGACATTTACTGTAAGTTTGAGACACTTCCTCTTCTTCTTCCGCGAACGTTTTATTTTTTCATGATATTAATCTGGCTGGTGAGTGTATCAGGCTCTAATGGTGATGGATGTTTTCAGATTTTGTACATACAATATTAACTTAGAAAACCCAGTTAACATCTCTACTGTATGGTAAGAACGTCCTGTTTATGGATGTGTCTTCATCTGCTGTAATGCCACCACATGTCACAATAATATTTGACCAGCAACAACTTAATGGAGTTCTCCAGGGTTGACGGTCTGAAATCTGCCATAAATTCTGTCTCATACTGTCACTGATGTTTTCACTCCAATCACACTTTCATGGTGTGTGAAGAAGAGACACCCTTTTTGTAGATTAAATTTATTAAGTATTTTTTGAAGGTTTCTCACAAAAACTAACAAAATATCTTCACGGCTCAGTTGTCAGCTGATTTTCAAACTTGGTCCCTGGATAAATTGGCTCTCAATTAATGAATTTTGCCACATTCCGGCTGCTCCACATTTTTTTATGTCTACTTGGCCCGGTTTAATCCGACTGTGATTACGTCAAGAGTGTATAGTTTAAAGACCTTAGAATCACCTTTTAACACTTATAACAGGAAGATATTTTCTTTTAGTCAGAAATTGATGCTACTTTTACTTTAAGTGGTTATGAAGAATATGTCCTGTTTTTTAAGCAAAAAAAAAAAAAAACCTTCTCAGCAATGATCCAATGTTCCAATCATGGAATGGCTTGTGTTGAATATCTTACCCATAATTACACTTTCTGGACATTTATTGTGGTGTCATTTAAGGTGCTATCATTCAATTAAATTTTATTTATATAATGCTTTTAACAATGATCATTGTCGCAAAGCAGCTTTTACAGAATCAAAAGAAAATTACAGAAATCAGTATGAAATGTGTGAAAAAATATGAATAAATCAAATTTATCAGAATATCCCTGATGAGCAAGCCAAAGCCTTTGAGACTTATGAAATGGTTGTAATTATACTTCAGTATACCAGAGTAACATCTGACAAAAAGAAACATCTGTTTTAGTTTCTGCAGTTTTAAATGCAATTTATCTACTGCAACAACACAACCCATCCCCCCACCCCTCTTTTTTTGAGGATAAATAAATAAAATAAACAATGCCCTATGTCCCCTATCATCAGTCACTGTAGTATAGAAAGTTGGTGATTGATGTTTTAGCTTAGCTAAAATGCTAAGGTGATCAACATTAATTTATATGAGGCTTTGCATTTGATTGAACTCTAACATCCATAACTTATACTTTGTCCCATGAATAAGAATGACCTCTACAAGGTCTACACAGCCAAGAAGTCAAGTTTACTGATTCCAGCTGCTTACATAAAGTGATGCATAGCAGACAGCTACTGTAGCACTCTGACACCTGCAATTATGTGTAGTTGTATTTCTTAATGTAATTTTAACTGATGAGTTACAGATAAAAATGCACCTAAGTACAGTTGTCATGAATAGGAAATCTAGCTGTGTACCACACTGAAAACATGTTTATTCTTGTTGAAACATTGGACATTTTAACCTAGTGGTCATTCAAGGAATTGCATATTTTGGCACCCATTTTTGTATGTGGTATATTATCATACAGTAACACTAAGTCTTCACAGGGTCTAGAAAACGATCGTAGCAACAAGCATGATACATAGTTGGAATGAATAGTCAGCTAGGGGTGATGTTTAAAATATAATAATTCTAGCCATTAACTGGTTATATGCCCATTTCATTTTTTTTTTTTGGATGTTAAATTATAATTATCATCAAAATCCCAGTTGATTTTAATTTTTTTAAAGGCCCACATTTTCCATTTTGGACAAGTAAGCTTAGCTATTGGGCAAGTGAAACATCTCTTTAGTATAGGGCTAAAGACCTTAGTGCCAGACACTGCTTCTTTCTAAAAAAAAAAAAAAAAAAAAGAAGAAGAAGCTAGCTGAAAATGTTAGCCACCGAACATCCTGTTGAAATGAAACTAATTACTGTGGGTTTTATAGCTTCTTTCAATTACGTGTCAGGAAACATACAGCTGCTGCATGTTCTTCAACATGCTTACTTCAGGTGGGGATGCATTATCAACCAACCAGTAGATGTATCTGATAAAAGTCATCGAAGTGAAAATTTGTATTATTATAAAAAGCGAGGCATGTTTTTTTTTCTTTCTTTTTTTTTAATGTATTGTTTTTTTTTTTTTTGGTTGTTACAGGCAATTTACAATGCACAGTATAGTCAATGTTACTGAAGGATAATCTGACTGCAATTGTATATGGTATTAATAAGAACATTTTTTATTGTTCTGTTTTATTTTATTGTTTTATTTTATTGTTTATTGTGGTTCATGCATGGTGATCCTGTATGAAACATGAGAACAATCAAATACATGTTTTTTGTTGAAACATTAAGGTTTATGGAATTTCCAGTGACTTGGAAAATCTACTTTTTTTTCTTTTTATATATTGTATACAATGGGGGCATTGGTGACTCGGTGGTTAGGTTGTGTAAGAGCCATATCACATTTGTTATGTAAGATGGATCTGTAGAATTTGTTGTTGTGTTTATTTGTTTGTTCTAGTT
>JAQMYL010000006.1:4583914-4600731 GCA_030014365.1 Clarias pachynema | reverse complement strand
CCTGAGTGTCAGAGGGAGGAAAGGAGAGAGTAAGTTGGGTGTCATCTGCATAACAATGGTATGAAAATCCATGCGATAATATGACCTTCCCAAGAGACTGGGTATAGAAGTTTCATACCCCAAGACCAACAAGACAGATTAGTTCACACTGATCTGATGCACACCTGCAATTTTACCCTATTTAGGTCTGCGACACTGGTCTACAAAATATTTGATACAACTTACTAGCTGTCAGAAAAAAAATACTGATGTTTCCTAAGAGATTAAATTATCTATTTGAGGATTTTGTCAGACACCTCTATCTGGAGTGATTTAAAAATTTTTATCTTATTACACATATGAGCAGGTGAGGGTTAAGGGCCTCACTGAGGGACCCAATAGTGGCAATTTGATGGTACTGGGGCTTGAACCCAGGACTTTCTGAATAGCTTAACTCCTTAATTATTAAGTTACACCAATAGTCCAGCAGTCTAGGCCTTGTTGACAAAACAGTTCTGGATAACATGTGTTATAGTTATGCAATATAGATGTATAATTTGTATTCACACACTCACTCATCATCTATACCACTTTATCCTGTACATAGGGGCCTGGGGCCTGTCCCAGGAGACTTAGGTCATGAGGTGGGGTACACCTTGGACGTGGTCTAACCTAATCCACATGTCTTTGAACTGTGGGAGGAAATCTGAGTACCCGATGCAAACTCAATGCCCAAGACCCAAGGCAGCAATAGAACACAGTTTTCACCACTAAGCCACCATGCTGTCTGTATAAAATATAGCTCCATATAAAAACAGGACAGTATTTGTTTTGGGAAATGCCATATATTTTATGTGACAGACAGCTTTTCAGCTGTGGGATGGGACATTCCTGGGAAAACCGGGACAGGTGGCAACTTGTATTCTGTATCACAACTTCTAACAATGTCACACAATATTTTTTTTTCTTTATACAGTACGTTGTTGGTAATTCCTCTGGGAGTTGCAACAAGCTCTCCCCTATTATGACATGAAAGAAAATCATTCGTTTATTTATTTACCCATTAGTTCTTGTTACTGCAATAATTCCATCACATGCAGTTTGTTCGCCTTAGTTTCTTGATCCTGTGTTCCTTGTTATTTTTAGTTTCACTTAATGTTTGTGATTATGGGAATATTCATTTTTGACACTACACACATTGATTGTCCCTTATCATGGTCTTTGAATTTAATTACTGAATTGCCCCTAAATACTTTTGTAAATACTGTTTGATTTTTGTTTGATGAACTTTAAGCAACACCATTAAAAAAAAATGTAAACAAATATCTTCTATTTTTCATGCAGATCATCTAGTCTCAACCAGTTGGCATTTTTACTTGCTCCATTAAGTTTGTTTAACAGTGGCTTCCTTTTTACCCTCTCTGTGAAGAGCCTGTGTTTCTCTCAGCCCTCTAAATCTTCCTCTATATGCTCGTTTACTTACTC
This sequence comes from Clarias pachynema, assembly GCA_030014365.1. Lineage (NCBI taxonomy): Eukaryota > Metazoa > Chordata > Actinopteri > Siluriformes > Clariidae > Clarias > Clarias pachynema. Next base: position 4,599,267 of record JAQMYL010000006.1, on the reverse strand, counting down.
TTGATCTCCACTGCTCTCTCTCTTCCTTTCTCTAGCTCTATCTGTTTATATCTCCCTCCCTACCCATTTTCCTCTTACCCATCCCTCAGTTCTGCTTTTCCGTTTAATCTTGTTTGAAACTTATTGTTTCTTTAAAACATAACTTTAGATTTTGTCTCAAAATCTGAAGTAAAAATAAACTTGAACTGTCTATTCCTATTTAAATGGTTCACATGTATTTGAAACTAATTACTGACTGTTTTTAAGCTACACTCTTACTATAGGCAATGGGCACAATAGTTCAGATTACCAACAATATTTAGAATTAGCTTAAAAACCATTTTTGAATGAGTAACCCTTATCTGATAGCTTACTAATTAATGATTTATGTGGAACATTAACCATACCACAGTCGTGAGAGCCAGACAGAGAGAGAGAGAGACAGATAGGGGCTGCGCAGGCACAAATGCACATAGTGTACATGCACACCCTGTATCAATGTTTACAAACTTACAATAATAATTATATAATGATTATATAGATTTATCTATATAGATTATTATTATTATTATTATTATTATTATTATTATAAGACTAGTGAATCATGTTAAGGTCACTTTTTTTTACCTCTTTTTTTTCTCCTTGTTCAGGCCTTCGTGGAACTTACAGTAATTTTTCTGCTCTACTGGGACATGTAATTAATTACTTTGAGGTCACCAGTGAATGAGGACTTCAGCTGGGCCACTCTATGCCGTGAATATAAAGTATCCTAAAATACTGGATAGCGGCCATGTTGAATTTTAATTGACCACTGTTCTAAAATCTCCCTCTCTCTCTGCAGTTTGTTCACTCCTCTTTTCGGGGTTGGGATTCTCTGCCCACTTCAAAAAAACGCCCACGGTCTCAAATCACTATAAAAGCATGTGTCACTATCTAAGAGAGGGAGTAAAAAAGTTGTTGATAAGGTATGTGTCCTCAGAGCAGTAAAGAGCCATGAAGTTTAAAGTCCTGTTGTATTTCTTCGTCCTGAGCCAAGTAAAACAGGGTGAGTATTCAGTTTCAGTGATCATTTTGTTCTGGTTAAATCAAACAGGTAACAGGTGAAATTTGAAGGAGTGTCTAAATCACAATATGAAAATTAAGCATAAAGCAGCACAATCAGTATGCACTCAGTTCTTAGTCAATCCCAGTCAGTGACAATGCACTATGCATAGAGCACAATGTACAATTATATATGTATGTATGTATGTACAGTATGTATGTGTAGATGGATGGATGGATGGATGGATGGATGGATAAATAAATAAATGTAAAGATTGATTGATCGATCATCTTGCTAGCTAACTAATAATTTAAGTAAACCTGCCTTAAATGAAGCATACAGTGTTTTTCTCCAGACCTGTCTAAAGGCAGTGGCTATGAGTCTATGACACAGACATATTGCTTTCAGTGTGAAATTTATAATAATTTTGGGAAATTAATTTATTTGAATACTTATGCGGAATGAGCAAATTTAACACTGTTACTTCCTCCATGATGACAACTAAGATCATTGTGACTCTGCATACAATATATGGAAGGGGTCCCAGTTTTCTTAACAGACATAAAGTCAACAAAGAATGTAACTTCCCTATTTTCTATTGTATTTTTTCACTGAATTCTTGCTGGTCATTTTTGATCTGTGTTGCCGCTTGATTGTATTATTGTATTGTAGTCTTCTAATGTTTACTTAATTCTTGGCATGCGGCACGTTCATTGACTTGCTTATCAGTGGTTATTCAACACACCATTAAATTACTCTTACTTGTAAATTTTTATTGCTTGAGCTCAGACTTAAAGGAGTACTTAGAAACTCAGATTTTTGAAAGTTTTACTTTCATGCCAAATAATGTTTTTTCCTGTTTTTCTTCACACTCCTTTCTTACATTACACAGGAGATTAGCACAGCAAATGTTATTTAACCAATGCGAGAAGAATAAATATAGTTTAGGATAAAAAAATAGTGTCTTTTATTAGTTTAATAGATGACCATAACAATAAATATTTGTCATTAAGGCAAAAGAGTATAACAGTGTAATTTGCACTTGGTACCAAGTCAAAGATTTCCCCTCATTAAATGATGAAATACCAACAATGTGCGATGAAAAGACAGAGGTTAATAGCGCTCTTATCTTGATACTGGTTAATCCGACAGAGTGAAAATCACTGCTTGTACTGTATAGTGTGCAAATATCATTGTGTTTCCACACAAGTATATAAGAACATCAGACAATTCTCTCTTTTATAGGGAATAGTGAATCAGATTGTGTGCAGAAGAAGCTTATTTTTATTACTTTGTATTTATGATTACAGTCTTTGTGTGTGTGTGTGTGTGTGTGTGTGTGTGTTTGCATGTGCTAGATAAAGACAACCTGAGATCAAATTTGTCATATTATTATCTCATGATCTCGCGCAATTCGTCTGTCCTAAAATGACAAAATTCTTTCCAATATTTTTTTTTCCATTTCTGCTAATTGACTATGTTATTTGAAACACATTAATTGTGAATATCAGTTGGAAAAGAGTGTAGCTTTTGGTTATTTTAAACTGCCTTTAATGAGCCAGTGATGTTGGAGGTATGCGGTTCATGACTGACTTTAACACAAATTTTTTTTTTTTTTACATGATATGCTGATCAAATTAAGTTGGTTCTGTACAAGATGTCCAGTGACATGGTTTTGACAGCAGTATTAGTATATATTTTGAGGCAAAAAATCCTAAGCGTCACTTGTTGACTATGTTGCATCACTTTCTTCAGGTATAGATGAACCAATGGCTGCCAACAGGTATTCAAATAGCTTTGTGAGTAACGTAGGAAACTGTTATCCAAAGGTTAAATGAATTTTTGTATGTAATCATAAAATAAATCTCTTTCCATGCTGGGCATCAGATATTGGTTATAAATATTGCTATTCAAGTTTCAATATTCAATATTAATAGACTAAATAGAACTTGTTTTCATGTAACATAAACGATGAAAGATGTTCACCTGAGAAATGATTTTTTTGGAATCAACCCAAAATATTCTCTTCCTGTATCTGTTGTAAAGTTTGGTAATTTCTTTTTTGTAAAATTCTGGTTTGTATGTAACTGTGGTTAATTACCTCTGGCCATTTCTGTCTTCTTCTTCCCAGTATTTCCCACAGAGATATCTGTGCGTCTGGGTTCCTCTGTTGTCCTTCCCTGTTCATTCCATCTCCCAGACACAGATGAATTCCTCAATGCCACCTGGTCCTTCAATGGATCCATCATTGCATCCAACAATCAAACAGGAAGCGTATATTACTTGACCAAGTCAGCCACTGGATTCAATGTATTTTTCCCCCTGGCGATGTATAATGCTACTCCACACAGTCAGGGGGTATATGAGTGCCATGTACAGAGCAATGTAACCAATTACTTCAGCAATATCACACTGATCATTTTGGGTAAGTTACATGAGACCTTGAGGATGAAGCCATGATTTGGGTGCCTTGTGACTATTAATTTATAAATATTTAAATAAAACTTTGAATAAAATTATTTTCAGAAAACATGTGACTCAGGCAGCAATATTATTTTACAAGGTGACAGTGTCTTTATTATCTTAAATAATAAGCTTAGAATTTACAAATGTTCAAAATAACCAAGTGTGGTTAACTAGCATCAGTCTTAATATGATGAGCACAATAAGAACATATTTTAAATGCTTCATTTACTAGGATAAAAGGGTTGTACTTTCAAAGTGACATTGTCAGTCACGATATTCACACAATATTGGAAGTTAGTCAAAAAGAATGTGAGACCTTTTTTAAAATTCTTTTCTTGGTCTTGTGATTCATAGGGGTGAATGTGTTCAGGTAGCAAAGAGGAGTCAGACATCAAACATAACAATGTACTTTTTCCATAACCTGTAATGGATGACTGTAAAAGAATATTGTCTTTTAAATATTTTTAAATACATATTTGCACATTTCTGCAAGGCATCTGTAGGCATAGATAAGAAGAAGAACAGATGTAACATATTGTTTGGCAGCAGTAAGTAATGGTGACCTGACTACTGGTAGAACAAGTGGGGGAACAAATATCTTTCTTCACTCTACTGAGATGCTTCATTAGTTCTAGATTTTGCCCTACTACATCCAGGTCATTATACAGTAAGTATACTGTATAATGATCTAGACAATTAAACCCCTCACCGACAAAAAAAAAATATTTTACTGAGCATTTATTTTGTCATCCAGTAAAGAGTAGTTCTATTGATGTAAAAGCTATTTCAATAAGAGAATATTGTCCAGACTGGTTCAAGCTGCCAGCATGTGCCAAGTGAAGCCTCAGATTACTGCTGACAGAAGTGGAACCTGATATGATCTGCTGTTGTAGTGCATTAGCGTAAATGTTTGACAAGTTGTGAATTCTGAGATGTTTTTTTCATATGTTTACCACAATTTTAAATAATGATTATCATCACTGTGGAGCTACTTAAGTCCTTATGCCAGTTTGAATCCATTTATCTATTCTCCTTAATGACCTCCATCATAAACAAGATGTTTGCAATCAAAGACCTTCTCAGTAGTTTAACTTTTTGTTATTTGTTTGTTTTTCCACACCATTTTGTGTAAACTAGACTGTTAGAGAGAATAGTCTGGCACCAGTATGCCACCATGCCACAGTTATTTTGCTGATTGTCTAAATTCTTGAATGTGGATGAACACATTTTCCTAAATCTCATTCTACTTTATTCACAGTTTCACCGTCCATATTTGTGCCTTCTCCAGAGGTGGTGTTGGGGAAAGAGAGTGCAGTAGATTGTTGGGCGAAAGGCTTCAGCCCGTCTTACATCACATTCTCCTGGACACGAGCAGACAAAGAGATCAGAGCTCCTAAAAAATCCAAAACAAACCGCACGAAAGATGGTCTATATGAAAGTCTCAGCCAGCTGGTATTCATTCCTGAACTTGCTGATCGAAACGTTACATTTACCTGTGCGGTGACCCATGAAACTCTCGAGAAACCACTTGTGAGAGAGTTCAGAATAAACCTCACAAGTGAGTTTTGTCACTGGACTGTATACTGTATGTTTGAGTTGTCACTTTAACTTTATTTATATCTTTTGCAGGGCCATATAAAAAGAGAACTTTTTTTTCTTGTACGTTGCTAATGTCTTAAATTGAATACACTTAATATAGAATTTAGCAATAGTTCCAGTCCACTCATTTGAAAGGAAGAGGAGCATTTGACGAGTATTTATACAGTATTTAGCTTAAATACTAATTTTATAAATAAAAATAAATATCATAAATACTAAAATATAAAACAAATAATTTTTCGCTGTTTTTGCTACATAGAATTGCAATTCTAGCAATAGTCCCACTCCCACTGGAGTTAGAGATATCATTGGATAAAGATGAAAGGGAAAAATCTTTAATGAGAATGTATAAATCAATGTGAGTTAGCTAATGGGCTATCATTAAATATGGCTTTTCAGGGACCTGATTATGGAGCAAAAGAAAACACATTTATTGGCCATATTGTTTCCATAATGTCTTTTTTTTATACAATAAGTCCCTCTACATACAAACGAGTTGCGTTCCAAGAGCTTCCGTTCCGGCTATGGCCTTGTGCCTATGTCTCAATGACAGCTGTGCTGATATTCAATATAACCGTACCCTTACTTGTGGGATATTATTATTATTAATCACAGCATTGCTCGATTCTCAGAGTCCCATAAGGTATTCTGTCAAATAAACAGCCTGTTAACAACCTGTTAGTAACAAATAATTTCTAGTAACAACTTCTACAAGGCCTTATATAGCAGCTACATCATTTAAACAGCTTAAAATGGTACTGTATATAGACAAAGCAATCCCTTTATGGTTTGTGGGAGACAGGAGAGCGTCTGAAGGACTTTGTTGCATTTTACAGTTTCTGAGTAATGAGAATTTCCTTTTGTCTTTGTAACTTCAAGAGATAAGAAAAGATAGACTACTAAAGGAACTACTGTTTTATATCTTTTATAGCAAGTATAACTCTTTCATGTACCTTCCACATTATAAAAACATAAAAAAAACAGGAATAGCATATGCTTTTATTGGAATGTTATTGGTCCCTGCTCTGTTTTATTCCTCTTATACCACATTGATTTGTCAATCTTTTAAACTTTAAACATTTCAACAATGTTATAGAATATCCTTAAGACGCATTACTTCCTGTTATTATCTATAATCTTTATTTTTGTGTGATCTTAAATTATATCTAGATGTTCATATATCATTTTATTCAGGATGGGATGACAATAAAATTGGACTGATCTCCCTTCTTTCAATTTTCCTTCTTTTCTTATCGTCTAGTTCTCCCCAAAGTCACAGTGTCTGTCGTGCCATCCTCCTCACGCTCATCCCCCCTCACTTTAGCATGTGAAATCAATGGATTCTACCCACAGAATGTGTCCGTGCTGTGGAAAAGAAATGGCACTGTCCTGCCTGAGACTCATCAGATCCAACAGAACAATGATGGAACATATAGAATGCATCACTTTCACACCCTCAGCGTAGAGGAGCGAGAGCGAGCTGGACAAGTGCAGTGTGTGGCTCAACAATCTCATGTATCCCATCCAGCTTTGAGCTCCATTGACCCATCAGCTGCAGATTCGTTGGGTAACTTTCATAAATATACTGCATGTCAAGGAATTTTCACATAATGAACTTTGTCTCTTGATTTCTCAAAAACATCATTATTGAGAACAGTGTTAAAACTCAGCTCATGTGATGCTTTTTAAGCCTATTCATGCCATATTACTTTATTGTAATGTTTAATAAGTAAAAGGGCTATTTCCTTCTTATCAGTGTTTACTGTCCTTCTCTCTCAGTGCAGAAGCTAGTCCTGACTAAATCCGCAAAAGCATCAGTGGCGATGATGATCATTTCCCTGGTACTCATCCTTTTGCTTTGCTTCGGCTTCTCCTGGAAGAGGAGAGATGGTGAGGCAGCACAGAGATACAAACATACCTTAACTTTCCAAAACTATAAAAACTAAATAAACAATTTCCTAGTTATTCATTGTATAGAGTTTTGATTTGCTACTGCTCAACTCGAATATTAGATATCTTGGGTTGGACTGTTATGAATAGAATTGTCAAACAGAACACATTACACTTTGTCTAATTTCAAATGGGCTGGAACAAAAACATTAAAACATGAAAAAACGTTCATTTTCCATGAACCATTGCTCAGAGCCCACTCCGATGTCAAACACAGGAGCTATAGCACATGCAGCGCAAACTCTTACAAGCCAAAAACACAGGCATTTTCTATACTCTGCCTTTTACTCTCAGGCTCATAGTGATGAATTCATGTCTTTTCACCAGTAATGATTCTCTTTAAGAAACCTTCCATAGGAGTATTGGTCCAAATTTTGTTTGCAGATATCCAAACTCTTCTGTTTATTTTCTTCTGTGAGTTGTTTCGGTACCAGGTGCACCCTCAGACTACAGAAAAATTAATCACTGCTCTATGTTCATGCTTCATGCAAATAATAACTAAGATATCCATTTTTGCTCACACTGCAGTTACTAATGAACTGATGTAACACAATCGCACCTGTAGCAGTGAGAAACAGTGCGGCCAACAGAAGTTTTAATATAAGTGGACTACAGATAATTTTTGACTGACCTGTGTGTGTGTGTGTGTGTGTGTGTGTGTGTGTGTGTGTGTGTGTGTGTGTGTGTGTGTGTGTGTGTGTGCACTACCAGTCAAAAGTTTAGACACATTTTCTAATTCCATGATCTTTCCTGATTTTGAGATGGTTCTATATTGTAACGTCCAAAATATGCCATAACTTCCTTTGAACAGATGATATTGAGATGTGTCTGCTACTTGTGCTCTGTAATGCCTTTGCATCCATTTATGAGGTGGTCTTTGAGGTTAGTAATTCTAAATAAGCTTCTCCTCCGCAGTTGAAGTAAGTTTCAGTCTTGCTTTCCTGTGATGGTCTTCATGAGAGCCAGTTTCATCATGGTGCTTGATGTGTTCTGCAACAGCACCTGATAATAATGTTCTTGCAAGAACTATTACAGAACAGCTGACCTCTGTGTCTTAAAATAACAACTGATTGTTTGTTGTTGTTGTTGTTTCCTCATTACCTAATGCTATATGTGCTATTTCAAAATTTTGAAAATGTCCAGTATTGTTGTAGAATGTAGAAAATAAATCAAAGCTTTTGATTGGTACTGTATCTCTCTTCTTCTTGTAGAGAAGCAAAAAAGTTTAAGTGTGTCTTGCATCATTCTGCCCCCAAGAGTGGTTGTGGGACAGAAAGGCCGGGTCACCATCAGCATAGAAGGCAGAAGAGCAGAACAAGTCCAAACTGCCTGGTTTCTCAACAATGTTCTTTTAGTAGATACATCTTACACAGGTATCTCTTACCACTACTTTAAAAGATAGAGATAAATAAATGTTTAATATGTGATTTAATTATAAAGTGTGAACCCATGTATGTAAATTAGCATGCAAAAAAAAAAACACACACACTCTTGAGCATCAGTTCATTCAGGTCAACAGTTATTACTGGAGATTGTCAAATGTGTTTACATTCTTGTAGACTTTTTAATTATTTTAACCCTTTTTTAATTATGGATGTATTTTAGCTGACTTGCCAGGTGGCAGGGTGGCGTAGTGGTTAGCACTGTTGCCTCGTACCTCCAGGGTAAAGGGTTCAATTCCTGCACTGGGTCTGTGTGCGTAGAGTTTGCATGTTCTCCCTGTGCTTGGCGCTTTTCCTCCAGGTACTACAGTATGCTCCTACATGTAGAGTATGCTAATTGGTGTTACCAGAAAATTGCCTATAGTATGTGTGTGCATGTGTGCCAATCCATCACAGGGCACATACATAAACACTTGTTAATTTTCTATACCTCTTACAGGATAAGTGGTATAGAAAATGCCATGTCTGCGGCTGATCCAGAATGCAGTTGCATGTCTCGTCGTCAAACCTCAAACTTCTCCAAAGTTCTCCCACACCACCCCACTTCTCCGCTCCCTGCACTGGCTTCTGGTAGCGGCCTGCATCAAATTCAAAACCTTGATGCTTTACCACAAAACTAAAAATGGCCCAGCACCCAATGAATTCCCAGCTCTAATCACACCCCACACCTCACCATGTTCCCTTCGATCCTCCAGCACTGCTCGGCTGGTCCCACCGTCTCTCAGATATCAAGGAAGACATACATCTAGACTATGCATCTGTTTTGGCACCTAGGTGGTGGAATGAACTTCCTCTAGATGTCCGTATAGCTGAGTCACTGGAAATCTTTAAAAAATGACTTAAGACATGTCTGTTTCTTCAATACTTGGGTTAATACATTAAAAAACAATGTTTGACTGATGCTACATAGTTACTAACCTAGTAGCCCAGTGTAAGGATCATTACAATAATGGAAACTTAGGCACTTTTTGTAAGTCTGCCAAATGCCTAAATGTAAATGCAAATGAATGACTGAATATTGTGAAGGCAGAATATTGATTCATTTTGATACATCCACTATGACCCTGACCAGGATAATTCAGTTACTATACATAAGATAATAAATCATAATAATGTATACACTGTGAAAATATATGTATTTGGTATAAATACTGTATATTGGGACTAACAACAGACCATTATCCACTCTCTCTGTCTGTCTCTCTTACTTTGGAGAAGAAAGCAACACTTCAAGAAGTCACACTCCAAGGGCATCTCGTATATCAATGTTGTCAGAAAAAGCCCCTTTGCTGCCATCTACTGCTCTAGGTTATTGCAAACTGCACACGAGGAAGCCCCTGCAGTCAGCTGGCCCAAACAAACAGCTCCTTTCCTCTTTCACCTTCATCCCTAACCTGTCTGTTCATAAAGGGTCAGTCTTCAAATGCCAGATTTCCTATAAAGGGAAAGACAAGATAGTGATGGAGAGAGTGTCAGAGAAGTTTACTGTTCTGTGTAAGGAAGCATCTTTCTACATTTTAGATTTTTTTTATTGCATGTTTTTGTCTACAATGTAACTTTTTATTTGAACTAACATGCCAAGTTTTATATAATTGTTTGATCTGTATATTATCTTTGTATACATATTCCTTTGCTATTATTATTTTTTGACTATGTGCATTATTGTTCAATAATAAAACAATTAATGTTGTCTAGCACCACCAGAGGTCTCCGAAATCCAACTTTCGGAGCCAAATGAAGAGACAGGTATAAGGCGCGCATACACACACACACACACATACACAAACACAAAGACACAACCTTTCTCCAATAACACAAAGTCATACTGTACCTTTCTCCAGGTATTGTCACAATGACTGTCGCAGCCTCCCACTTCCACCCAGACGTCATCACCTTCCGCTGGTTCTGTGAAGGGGGGGAGCTGTGTCCCGTGGCTGTCCCCACGGCCCTGGCAGCACCACGTCCCGATGCCCAAGGCTTCTTCTCAGCCCGGAGCCAATGCAGGTTACCTAAGGCCGAGCTGGAGAGAGGAGAAACTACAGTGTGGGTGACCGTCCATCACATGTCTCTTAAACAGTCTATCAAAAGAAAGACCAGAGGTGAGGGCATGCAAGCCACAGAACAATCTCCTGTAGATATATACTGTACATTATATAACAATGCATTTTATTTGTTTGTTTGTTTATATATCATCAATATTTAGATATTTAGACATTTATTCACACTAATGTGCAACGAATGTTTATTGATTTATTTATTGTTCATTCATTCATTGATTCTTTTGTTGGATTGATTGATTGATTCATTAATTCGTTCGTTCATTCATTCATTGTAAAGTATATTTATACTAAGGTCTACAACCTCCTACATGTATCCATGGATGTGTAACACTTTCTTTATTTGTTTGTCTATAAGTATTTATATTTATTATTTAAGGTTTAAAACCTCTTGCATACTGTATTCATTGCTGTATAATTAACACATTTTGTTTACATGTTTATTTATGTCTGTTTGTTCACTTATTTAGTTATTTATATTTAATCTCATTCATATAAGCCCATGTACTGTACATTAATTATTTTATAAGGAACACATTATTTATGTTTGCTTTTAGTATTTACACGTTAAACTTCTTACAAATATTCAGTGAAATATAAAGGACATTTTCTTTTTATTTGCTTTTTTATTTAATCATTTACTATATATGGATAAAATATTTTACATCTATTTAGTAGTGTGTAAACATTATCTAATTTGTTTGTTTGTTTTCTATTAATACATTAAAATATAAAATATTAGCATATAATATTTTCATATATTCAATGGCATGTAAATGACATTAATTTCTATTTCTACATTTTATTAATCTTTATGTGGAAAGGTTTTGACATACATTCAGTGGTGTGTACGAAACATATGTCTTTGTTTTACTTGCAATGTGTATACAAACATTAATTTGGCATAACTAACTGTAACATAAAGAATAGAACATAGAAAGGTGACCATAAGCAAGTCTAATGACAAAAATTTATACAATACAAATGTGCTTGTAATTTATAATCTCTTTCTTTCTGTTTGTACTAGGGTTCATAAAGAAGCCCACCATATCAGAAATCAGCTGCACTCCTTACCCATCAAGCCCACAAGGACTTTTAACACTGGCCTGTAGCATTACAAGCTTCTACCCTCCTGACATTGCAGTTAAATGGCTGAAGCGATGCAATAACAGGGAGATGGAATTTAAGAAAGAGGAAGGGCTGGGGGAAATACGGCGGCCGATCCAGATGCAGTCCAGAATGTTTAGAGCAGTGGCGGTGTTAAAGGAAGTGGAGAATGGGCTGAAGAACATAGATAAGGATGAAGAGATTGTGTGCAGAGTTGAGCACTGCTCCCTCCTTGCACCAATAGAGCGAGTCTGGACAAAATCTTGCATTGGTAAGACAGTTTCAATGCACATTAATGCATTCTGCCATGTAAGAATAGTTAAAGGCTTGACAAAATGTGCAGTTTGTTAGAATTTGATCAGTTACGAAAAGAAAAATCATACACACAAAGTTTATGAAGTTACATGAAGTTTACATGAAGCTAATAACTGGGGTATTCCAGCAGCTAACATTCTGTGCAATATATCAATGTCGGGACAAAATTAATAAATACATTTTTAACAAATGAGACTACAAGTAATTTAAAAGTAGTGTATAACTAATTAGTTGTCTTTCATGAATATTCACACTCTTTGAACGTTTCCACATTTTGTGTTGTTACAACCTAACTCTGAAAAGTACTTGCTTGAGATTATGCACCAAAGCCAGTATTTAGATAAAGAGGAGAAAATAAACGTAGTTCTCAGTATGAATCACTACTGTGTATATATATGATGTATACAGATGATATAGAATAGATTTGTTTCGGCTTGAAATAATGTGATCTCTAGTAAAATGCAGATTTCTTAACTGGTATTCGATGCATCACATCATACATATATGGTATTTTTCTTTCACCACAAACATATTAATATAAAATCTTTTTTTTTTCCCTGTCCAGTGGCTCCCTCAATCCCTGAGTCCATGTCTGTTAACTGGAATACTGATGGTGTAGGGGTGTTTTCCTTGTGTCTGTCTGATGGTGTTCCAAATCCCAAACTCATTTGGACTGCAGGAGGCTCCACTCTCACCCCGCTCATCTCCAGAGAGACAGAGAAAGTGACGGACATAGGGGGAAGAGAGATACACAGTGTCTGTGCTTTGGTGAAGTCTGCAGTACTACAAGAACGCAAAGCCAACTTTTATCTCCAAAATGGCCAACCATGCAGTGAGTAAGAATATACTGTACATTAATAAATTATGAGAGGTCATGGGGTTAATTATGTCTATCAAGTATTTTTATAAATATCAATAAATATATAAATAATAAGTAAGTAAGAAACCTACTTGTTTCAAGTCAAACATACTGTAGTGCAGTATGCAAGATATATTATATGGACAAAAGTATTTGGCCAAACCTGTTAATTATTGAATTCAGGTGTTTCAATCAGGCCCCTTTTCTCCAGTGAAGGGCAATCTTAATGCTTCAGCATGCCAAGACAACTTGGACGATGCTATGCTTCCATAATATCAGCTTGTAATCAATTACTGTACAATGGGTTTGCAAAAACAGTATCCTTCTTTAGCATTTAAATGTGCTTAAAGTAATAGGGATATTTTTTTTTCTTTCTATTAGTATGGGTCAATTATATTTTGTTAACACCATTATCATCACTATATACTGTATATATAGCATTATCTTATAGCACTATCAACTCACATGTTGCTAGCTGATATGTTTCTAGTACAGTAGATTCTAACAGTGCTGTACTCAATCACAACCCTGTTAAAGTTTTTCCACCATAACACAATTTTGCTATTTTGATACAATAATTAATGAGGGCACTGTCAAGTAACTTCACATTACTACTGTAGACAGAACAACAGAAACTACATGAGTTTAAACCTAACAGCACAAAGAAGCACTAAAAGTAAATTAGTGCAGTCCATAAGAGAAACAAGTCCAGTCACTGTCAAATCCTAAAAGCAAAAAAAATAATAATAATAAACTAGTAGAAGCAAATAATGGAAAGTTTGCTTGCAGCCTTGTTTAATAGATTCTCATTTTCCAGTATTGCAAAGTGAAGAAGAAGATGGGATTACAAACAGTGAAAGAGGACGAGAGAAGCAAACAGAAGGGGCTGCAGCAAAACCAGACTTCATAGAGGAGAGCACAAGGGAACAGAATGAACTTGAGTCATTGTATATAAATCCAGTTCACATGGGGAAGGAAGGAAGACGGGCTGAACGAGAATGTTTGAGAGTCACAGTGGAGATTACTCATCCTGCATTTCACTTTCCTGTTTACTGCACCTGGACAGGTAACTGACATAACTAACTTAAGCATAATTTTATAATCAATTGTATCTATTAAATTGCTAAATTGGGCAAAGGATTCATAACAATGTCAATTTACGCAGTACCGTATATTCAGTCTGGCATTTTACACAAAAATCCCCCCCCCCCCCCCCCCCAAAATTGCAAGATTTAGTTTGCTTTAGCTCTGATTACGGCCAATTTGTGTGGGAAAATGATTCCTCATGCTCCCGGGACCAGTCTTTCATAATTTGCATGCTGAAATATGCACATGACATCAGAGAAGATAAGATTTATGGGATGGCCTGGTTATTTAGTCCATTAAGGTAATCAGCTGACTTCATTTGCATTGTGAGTGTGGAAATGCTCTTACTTCGACTATTAAACATAGCTGTGATTTCTGCTGTTAAATTACAGTGCTAAGCAGTTAAGTGATCTCTATTTCAGATTTTTTTTTCCAACCAAAATTTTTACATTAAGTTGGCAGTTTAGTACTATCCTTCCAAGTGTGTTCTTATACCACTTCCAGTAACTTAAAACCTTTTTTGCTGTTTTCTTTGCTATCTTTGGCCAGGCAGTGTATATATATTTTTCTTCTCTTATATATTCAAAATGACCTCCTAAATATGTAATTTATGTTTTTGCTATCCTTACAGAGCCTGAAGAGGGAGCACAATCCTAATACAGTAATGAAGTAAAATGCTCTAAACAATTTGCTTTTTTTTACTCATAAGTTTTACTCATATACTATTTTTATTTATAAGTTAATACTTATAATACTATGAAATTCTGTTTTAGTACTAATAACTTAAAAATTTATATATAAAAAAAAAAAGAGTTTATTTTTTGTGTTTATAAATTATAATGCTCTGTGCTGTAAATGATAAAATGACATGACAAATTGAAGAGGATACAAGACAGAGATCTTCATCTGCTGTAATAATAATGTTCATTAGTGTTATGTCTTACTGTGTAACACTATTGTATAAAGGTCTGTGGGGATATGACATGTTAGAATTAATAAAGCTTTGATAATTTGATAAAATTCAAGACATTATCATTAACGTTGGGGGGCGGGGGGGTTGGGCACTACAGTACACAGTGCATTCAGTGAATCTCAGTAATACTGTCAAGTTTTCTGAAAAGGGTCTTTACCACCACTCCCCAGCTATTGTTAAACTTGGTTTCATTTGCAATTCCATAATCCCATAATTAGCCTAACCAAAAAGAATTCCCAAAAGTTAGGAAAATCCTTGGCTAAGGGCACTCTTACGACTCTTTATGCATCATGCTTAATGATATCTTAAGTTAAGAATTTTTAACCCTTTAAGGAACGACATTGATTTCATGTTAAGCTTTATACGGTTTATTTTAAGGTTAAGCCCCATATTTAGTCTTTTATTCTACAAACCGGATTCCAAAAAAGTTGGGACACTAAACAAATTGTGAATAAAAACTGAATGCAATGATGTGGAG
>JAQMYL010000006.1:4557483-4572482 GCA_030014365.1 Clarias pachynema | reverse complement strand
AAAAAAAAAAAAAATATATATATATATATATATATATATATATATACTCTGTTTTGGTTAAATATATTTATGGTTCCTCAAAGTTTAGGTGTTGCAGATTTGTTGCAGATGAAAAACCTTTGGGGCAAAGAACTTTTTGGTTGTAAAGACAGTACACAATGATTGATGGGGTTTTTGTTTGTGTGTTTGTTTGTTTGTTTGTTTTAAACAAATTTCCATACTGTCTTGAACTCTCTGAGCACATCATATCTGAAATGTGTCATACTAATTATACCAACTTAAAGTATCAAAATGAAGTCAATGAGGTACTGTGCTCTCACACACTGTTGATAACTAAAGGCCATGTAGTTTAAACTAAACTGCATTATTAAAAAAAAATACATTGTAAAATGAGAAGTAAGATATGCCAGGCAATATCTCTCATACATTGTACAGTACATGTTTCTTACACTGACTTTGTTGTTTGCTTGTTTTCACGATTGTGCCTGAACAGGGTTACCTTAGAGGAACTGTAGGAAGATATCTCAGACCGGAGGTTACGAATGAAGAAGGCCACAATCTGCACTTTAAACAAGAAGACAGTGAAGCGATCAGTAAGAGTGCTATAGAGTTAAAAGAAAAAGAAGAGGGAAAAGAACGAACTGAAACAAAGTCAAATGAGACAAGAGATGATTTGCAGTATCCTGGGGTTAGAGTGCGGGCCGCTGCTGTTCAGTGGGAAAGTATTGCTCATGGTGGTCATGAAGTAAAAGACAAAAGCAAACACATTTGCCATAGCTCAGAAGACAAAACCAAGAAATCACAGACAAAGTCGGATAATGAGCAAACGTTAGAAAACCAAGAAAAATTATCTGCTTACATTGATGCAGGTATAAAGAACCGAGACAGTACATTGTCTGGAAGTGAGGAAGCTGATCTAAATGCTGAGAGGCGTGAACAGGAACAGACAAAGAAACTGGAAAAGAAAGAAGAAGAGAAAACCATGATGAGAGAGAATGATAACACTGAAAAAGAACACCTTAAATGCAAGTTTGTTAACCAGGATTTATTGGCCAAGGAAGCAAATCTAAGTGTTGAAAGAAGTGAAAAGAACCAGGAGCAGGAAAAGGCATCAGAAAAGCATGTAGAAGTGGGAGATGTTGATGAAATTATGAGGCAAGAGAATGATGAAACTCGAAAAGAACAGAGTCAGGAGAAGAGAAGGAAACAGAAGGAGGAAGATGTTGACATAATGAGGAAAGACAAAGATAAACATGAAAAAGAAACACTTAAAAGTGAGTTTATTGACCAATGCTTATTAACAAATGAGGCTGATATAATTGTTGAGAGAAATGAAAACAGTCAGGAGCAGAAAAGGAAACAAGAAGAGGAAGACAAACATGTTGATGAAATTATAAAAAGAGAAAATGAAGTACCTGAAAAAGAACCAACTAAAAGTCTATTTGTTGAACAGGCTTTATTAACAAAGGAAGCTGCCCTAAATGTTGAAAGGAGTCAAATCAGCCAGGAACAGAGAACAAAACATGAAGAGGCAGAAAATGGTGACAAAATAATGAGACTGGATGAAACTGGAAATGAAATTCTGACAAGAGACAATAATGAACATGATGAAGAACCTAGTAAATGTGAGTTTATTGACCAGGGCTTATTAACTAATGAAGCTGATCTAAATGTAGAGAGTGAAGACAGCCAGGAACAGACAAGGAAACCAAAAGAGGAAGGTGTGCATGAAATAATGAGGAGAGATTTTGACGAAACTGGAGAAGAACCAATTCAAAGCATCGTCAATGAGCGAGGCTTACTGTGCAAGGAAGCTGAACTTAATGTTAAAACTAATAAAAACAATCAGGTACAGATAAGGAAATCTGAAGAAAAAGAGGAGGTTGTTGATGAAATATTGACAAGAGTGTATGATGAAGCTGAAGAAGAACTAATTAAAAGTGAATTTGTCAAACAAGACTCACTGGCTGAGGAAACCGATCTAAATGATGAGAGGAATGAAAACCAGGAGAAGAGAAGGAATCTGGAAGAGAAAGAGGAAGTTCTTGAAGAAATTTCAAAGACAGGATATGATGAAAGTGAAGAAGAACCAATTAAAAGTGACTTTATCATAAAAAGTTCACTGGCAGTGGAAGCTGACCTAAATGTTGAGAAGAATGAAAACCAGGAACAGAGAAGGAAACTGGAAAAGGAAGAGAAAAGTCATGAACAAATCTCAAGGGGAGAGTATGATGAAGGTGAAGAGGAACCAATTAAAAGTGAGTTTATCAAACAAGACTCACTGGATGAGGAAACAAATCTAAATGTTGAGAGGAATGAAAACCAGGAGCAGAGATGGAAACTGGAAAATGATGAGGAAGAGGAAAGCATTGAAGAAATCTCAATAAGAGTGCATGATCAAAGTAAAGAAGAACCAATTAAAAGTGAGTTTATCCAAAAAGGTTTACTGGTCAAGAAAACTGATCTAAATGGTAAGAGGAATGACAACCAAGAGCAAAGAAGAAAATCTGAAGAGGAAGAGAAAGATCTTGAAGAAATCTCAAGGACAGAGTTTGATGAAAGTGAAGAAGAACCAATTACAAATGAGTTTATCATACAAAGCTCATTGGCAGTGGAAACTGACCTAAATGTTGAGAAGAATGAAAACCAGGAGCAAAGAAGGAAACTGGAAAACAAAGAGGAAGATCTTGAAGAAATCTCAAGCAAAGAGTTTGATGAAAGTGAAGAACCAAGTACAAATGAGTTTATCGAACAAGGCCCACTGGCTGAGGAAACCTATCTAAATGTTGAGAGAAGTGAAAACCAGGAGCAGAGATGGAAACTGGAAAAAGAAGAGGGAGAGAAAGGCATTGAAGAAATCTCAAGGAAAGAGTTTGATAAAATTGAAGAAGAACCAAGTACAAAAGAGTTTATCAAACAAGGCTCACTGGCTGAGGAAGCTGATCTAAATGATGAGAGGAGTAAAAACCAGGAGCAGAGAAGGAAACTTGAGAAGGAAGAGGAAAGTATTGAAGGAATCTCAAGGAGAGAGCATGATGAAAGTGGAGAAGAACCAATTAAAATGGAGTTTATTAAGCACGGCTCACTGGCAGAGGAAGCTGACCTAAATATTGAGAGGAATGAAATCCTGGAGCAGAGAAGGAAACTGGAAAAGGAAGAGGCAGGTCTTGAAGAAATCTCAAGGAAAGAGTATGAAGAAGGTGAAGAAGAACCAATTAAAAGTGAGTTTATCACACAAGGCTCATTGGTTGAGGAAGCTGATCTAAATGCTGAGAGGAATGAAAACCAGGAGCGGAGAAGAAAATCAAAAGAGGAAGGTCTTGAAGAAATCTCCATTAAAAGTGAACTTGTCACACCTGGCTTACTGGCTGAGGAAGCTGATCTAAATCTTGAGAGAAATGAAAACCAGAAGCAGGGAAGGAAACTTGCAGAGGATGAGCAATGCATTGAAGATATCTCAATGAAAGAGTATGATGAAAGTGAAGAAGAACCAATTAAAATGGAATTTATCGAACACGGCTCACTGGCAGAGGAAGCTGACCTAAATATTGAGAGGAATGAAATCCTGGAGCAGAGAAGGAAACTGGAAAAGGAAGAGGAAGAGGCAGGTCTTGAACAAATATCAATGAGAGAGTATGATGAAGGTGAAGAGGAACCAATTAAAAGTGAGTTTATCACACAAGGCTCATTGGCTGAGGAAGCTGATCTAAATGCTGAGAGTAATGAAAACCAGGAGCAGAGAAGGAAACTTGAAGAGGAAGAGGAGAGTATTGAAGAAATCTCAAGGAGAGAGTATGATGAAGGTGAAGAAGAGCCTATTAAAAGTGAATTTATCAAACAAGGCTTACTGGCTGAGGAAGGTGATCTGAATGCTGAGAGGAATGAAAACCAGAAGCAGGGAAGGAAACTTGCAGAGGATGAGCAATGCATTGAAGATATCTCAATGAAAGAGTATGATGAAAGTGAAGAAGAACCAATTAAAATGGAATTTATCGAACACGGCTCACTGGCAGAGGAAACTGACCTAAATATTGAGAGGAATGAAATCCTGGAGCAGAGAAGGAAACTGGAAGAGGAAGAGGAAGGTCTTGAACAAATATCAAGGAGAGAGTATGATGAAGGTGAAGAGGAACCAATTAAAAGTGAGTTTATCACACAAGGCTCAGTGGCTGAGGAAGCTGATCTAAATGCTGAGAGTAATGAAAACCAGGACCAGAAAAGAAAACTTAAAAAAGAAGAGGAGAGTATTGAAGAAATCTTAAGGAGAGATTATGATGAAGGTGAAGAAGAACCAATTAAAAGTGGGTTTATCAAACAAGGCTCATTGGCTGAGAAAGCTGATCTAAATGTTGAGAGTAATGAAAACCAAGAGCAGAGAAGGAAACTTGAAGAGGAGAGTATTAAAGAAATCTTAAGGAGAGAGTATGATGAAGGTGAAGAAGAACCAATTAAAAGTGAGTTTATCACACAAGGCTCATTGGCTGAGGAAGCTGATCTAAATGCTGAGGGGAATGAAAACCAGGACCAGAAAAGAAAACATAAAAAGGAAGAGGAGAGTATTGAAGAAATTTCAAGGAGAGAGTATGATGAAGGTGAAGAAGAACCAATTAAAAGTGATTTTACTGACCAAGGCTTTGACCCTGAAGAACAGGCAAGTGTGTGTGAAATGGAAAATAAAGCAGTGACCCAATTGGTCTCAGTGGAGAAGATAACAGAATGTGTTTATGATCAGGATATAAATGAGCTAAATGTAATAACTGAGCATGAAAATGAAGTGAGTAAATCACAAATGGTGGATGAAGGCATGTTTATTCAGCTGGCCTCAACACAGGAAGTAAGGAGCCTTTTAAATGACACCTCAGTTTTGCATGAAAAGGAAGTAATTGAAGGCCACAATGAGGAAACAAATCAAGAAACTGTGGGAAAAGAGAATGATGAACATCATAAAGAGTTCTCAGCATGTGAACATTTTACAGACACTGGCATTGTAGAAGAACAGAAAGTCTGTGGCACGGAATTGAAACAATTTGACGTTATTGACAGCATCGTGGTGATTGAGTCTGACCTATTGGAGATGGCACAGACAGAAATGGCAGAAATGTTCAAAAAAGGGTCCGAGCCCAGTAGGATGTTTGAAGATGAGGACAACAGTTTGGTTGCTACAATGAAATTGCAGGTGGTAGAGCAAAGTAATGAACAAAAAGCTGATTCAGAGATGGTCTTGAATATAGATCTAAACAGCTCAGAAATACAACAACCAGCTATAGTGACTCAAGAAAACATTGAGGGTGTCATTACACGGCCAGAAACAGGCACAGGAAACCAAACGGAAACTGTCAAAACCACGCCAAAATTCAGAGCAGAAGCTGCTGCAGTGGAAGTGAAGAAATCGACTGAGAAAGAAACTAGCTCATACAAGCAGCCCATAGAGAGAGAAGCGGTGGCTGTACAGGGAAAAACAGGCCAGTGCTTTCTTGAACAATGGTCATTGCTAGAAGAACCAGATGATAAAAGAATAAATGAATTGAGATTGTGTGAAGCACCACTTAGTGAAGTAAAATCAGTTTCTCTGGAGAGGGTAGATGAACCTACAGTTGAGTCTATTTATGAAATGCAAAGTTCTTCATTTCAGGAGGAGTGCTCCAGTGAAACTGCATTTAAAATTAAAGCAATGTCCAGCTCTCCTGGTCAGACACCCGAAGAGTTTGAAACACTCAGTGAAGGAACCCTTATGAGCAGGGGTGAACTGAAATATGAGCAAGCTCAACCCAATTGCAGTTTTTCCCTTGTAGAAAAGCCAATTTTTGGTGACAACCCATTAGAGGATAAAATAAATCAGGATAAGTACACAGTGCAAGATTCAGCTGCTGGAGTCTTATCACTTAAATGTGAGATTGGATATTCAGAGGGTTTGTGCTTACTGGAGAGAGAATCAGAACAGGAAACACTGGAGATGCCAAAGAATTCACAGAAAGATACAGAAGAACAAGAGCTGATTGATAAGGCAGAGCCTGGATTATTAGATGAAATAAAGGATGTCACACCCCGTTTTGGAGTTATGGAGGAAATAATTAGTGATTTGACAAAGAAATTAGATGAAAGAAGAAATGATCATGAAAGTGAGCATGAAAACCTCAAAGAAATGTCAGAAAGCAACAAGAACGTAGAGTTACTGACTGACACAAAGGAATGTGAAATAGAATTCGTAGCAGAAATGACAGATATTGAAAGCATAGGAAGCATTTCAACAATTGAGGAGATGGAATCAGGGAAAAAAACAGAAGAACCTATCACTGAGGAAGAAAAAGATAAGTGTCTGTTGGTCTTTTCTGAAACGACAGCATCAAAGGAAATTAGCAAAGAACTGGAAGAAGAAATTGAACATGGAGAATCGGTAATGGATAGTAAGGAGGACAAGGAAGAAAGAGACAGATCTGGACAGAAGAGAGGGTTCGAAAAAGTGGCAGGAGACAATGATAAGGATAAACCATCTGGATTAACAGATCTTTTATTTACATTAGAGGTGAAATTTTGATTTATGCACTTCAAGTATCATGTATTAATGATTTCTGGAATTTCTATATAGTTTAGTTGAGTGCTAGAGTTGACTGCTGTTGTTATTTTTATTTCACCATCATAGGCTTCATCCTTGGATTTTACAGTCCAGAAGTCAAAGATTGCTGTGAAAAATCCTCTCGTTCGACCCCCTAAAGACCCTCGTATGCTTATAAACATGCCTTCTGTAGAACCCTTGACACCTCCTCAACCTACACAACCCAGCTTCCTTAAAAAGAGTCCTTTAGGAGGGGCTCCAATACCAAAAGGTGTGATCGGATTCAAACTCCCTGGTGAGTTAAATATCTAGAGTATATGTATTAATAAACATTTAGTTTAATTTAGCATGTCGAGAGCTTTGTTAAGTTTCAATGTCTTTTAACAAACCAAACAAATGTAAATTCATACAATTTTGCAAGCCATACTGTAGAGAGTGCCTGATGATAAAGTGCTAGTACAACCAAATATAACAAACCTTGTTAGACAAACACTGACAGGTCATTTTAATAGGAACACCTTATCAACTAGCTCCAAGAATCATGCCACAGTTCAAATTATTGTGATTCTGATCAATATTTACATTAATATGTCATGTCTCTGCACGATGCATGCATGATTATATGCATTGTATTGCAGCCATGTGACTGGCTCACTGGATACTTGCATGAATGAGAAGGCGTACATATGTTCTTTTTAAAGTAATGCGTGAAGGTGTGTGTGAACGTTGGGTTCTGAGGTTCTTTCAAGTCTAAAAGTCTTTCCAGAAAACAAAGATGAGCATTTAAAATAGCTTACTTTTCTGAATAGTAAGATCTTATTTGTGTATGTCACGTTGAGTCACGTTGAGCTTTACAGTTTTACATTCAAATTTAAATTTTGTAGCAACTGATTGATAATCAACTCAATGCATTTTTTATTGAAAAATGTATTACAATTAACTGTAGGTATCTATAATGGACACAAATCCAGATTATGGTTGGTTGTATCATGCACAATGCAATTCAGGTGTTACTAATGATTTTATGTTGTTCTGGATGGTCCTGAAGGCCTCCAACTGTCACCTCTGGCTTGCTCATTATGGATGTAATTCTACACCTGGATTTCTGTAAAGCTGTATTTGCAGCAATTATTTTTGTTAAGAGCACTAAACAAGGCATATTTAATAAAAAGTAAGATGACCAGATGATGACCAACACATTAATACATTATTGTGAATTAGTACAACTATATATTTTGCAGAAATAAAACATTTGGGTATGCAGGCAAATTTTGGTGTTGTGAAATTGTAACTTCCTCTCGTTCTGTTGTTGAGGTCTGGGTGCTGGCTTCCCTGCACTAAGAAAAACAGAAGCTGGCAAAAAAATAAGAGATGGAGAAGACACAGAGAGTGTAACATCACAGGTACCGGCATAAAAATTAGTATCAAAACATGAATTTTCAACTTATATATGGCATGTACACAAATTGTACGCTATTAAGGTTAGTATATTACTGAATCTAAATTACTAGATGTTGAAGTATTATTATAACTTTAGTACTCACTGTTTACTATGCAGAAATCTGATTCAAGCTCACAGTCAGCAGATGATAATGTCAAGCAAGAGACATTGCCTCCGAAACCGAAATGGACACCACCGAGGCAACCTGGGTAGAGCTGTCTATTTTAATTTGTATAGATGGATGACAAATTAAATGAAAATCAAGAAAAGGTGTCTTTCACTGCAAACAAATTACATATTAGCAAGTGAAATATTGTTAAGATTTTAAAAATATATGACAGTTGTATTAAATATTTTTACAATTTTAATAATATTATGAAATATCATTAAAATATTAAATCTAGCTAAAACTATCTATA
This sequence comes from Clarias pachynema, assembly GCA_030014365.1. Taxonomy (NCBI): domain Eukaryota; kingdom Metazoa; phylum Chordata; class Actinopteri; order Siluriformes; family Clariidae; genus Clarias; species Clarias pachynema. The sequence goes on along the minus strand of JAQMYL010000006.1, from coordinate 4,564,069 downwards.
ATTTCTTTTTAAAAATTTGCAACAAATCAAATAGAAGATTTTAAAATTTAAGGTTATTTATAGTAAAATGTTACTAAATTTGTAAAAATATAATAATAATAATAATAATAATAATAATAATAATTCATGTTTTCCTTTTTTCTCTTTTATTTTTTCCTTTACTTTGTCATCTATCTAAAAAAATTGCATATTGAGACAAAATTAAACATTACTGGTTAGAATTTAAAAAAAAGACTGTGGTTTCTTGTGCAAATTACTGTTTTCCAAATGTTTTGTTTGTTGGTATGTGCACAGGATGGGCAGCCCAATGATGATGGCCGAGCTGAAGAGCAAACTCAGAAAACCAGCAAAAGAGTAACAAAATAAGCATAATAATAAAATACCAAAAGATGAATAATTTTTAATGTCAAATCTGTGCTTTGTAAATAAACTTGTTTTAAAAAAAAGATACAATGTATGTAATACCTTTATGTGCTCTAAGTTATTATTATTATTATTATTATTATTATTATTATTAATGCTTGTGATAGTTGGGCAGTTGTGTAGGTTATGTGTCCAAAGCTTGCGTCAAGCAGAAGGGGTGGGTCCAATTAAAAGCCTCACTTCAAGGCTTGTGTCATTTCCCTGACTGTGACGTGTCCTTTATGACATCACCACAGATGTGCCCAATCAACATACTGTACCCTATTGAACTGGAATTAAAGACATGAATACAATAGATCGGGCATGTGATCGTGTGTATCTGTGCTAGTTCTTTGCCTATGTGACCCATTTTTATATTTTCAGTGATGTTTAGAATAGTTGGTTAAAATGAAATAAAACTCAGTTCATCATATTGCCAATTTTGTGCTGAAAAAAAGGATATGCCAATCTATACTGCACAATTCTAAACCCCATATACATTATATGGACAAATGTCCCCAGTGAAGGTCAATCTTAATGCTTCAGCATACCAAGACATCTTGGACAATTCTATTCTTCTCACTTTGTGCCAAAAGTTTGGGTAAGGCCCTTTTCTATTCCGACATGACTGTGGCCCAGTGCACAAAGCAAGGACTATAAAGACATGGTTTGATGAGAAGTTCTGTGTAAAACACAGAGCACTGACCTCAACCCCATCGAGCACCTCGAGGGATAAACTGGAACGGAGATTGTGAGCCAGGCCGTCTCATTCAACATCAGTGCCTGACCAAATATATGCTCTACAGAATGAATGGACACAAATTCTTACAGAAACACTCAAAAATTTTGTGGACAGCCTTCCAAGAAGAGTGGAAGCTGTTATAGCTGCAAAAAGGGAACCAACTCCATATTGAATTATACAGTATGATCAGTATTTGGATACAATGTCATTTGTAACCCAGGAAACTTAGGGCATGTGGCAGGGTACACAGCATACACACATATGCACACTCACACACAACAGGCAGTTTGGGAACACCTATTAGCCGAATCTGCATGTCTTTGGACTTTGGGAGAAAACCGGAATATCCAGAACATGCAAACTTCATGCACACAGACCCGAGGTGGGAATCGAGTCCGGAACCTGAAGGTGCAAAGTGACAGTGCTAACCACTAAGCCACCATGCCGCAATCATTTTTAATTCAGTACTCCTGTGAAAGATTGTGTTCCCTGTTGCCATAGGCACATGGAGGGATTACAAAAACATTTGCAATGTACTACAATGTCCAGTAGGGGGCTGTTTGGGGTGTAATCCTGGTCTGGGCGGGGTGATGACGGTGATAGTGATGACGGTGGAGGGAGAGGGGCGGGGCTAGGCGCCGGTAGATGGTGTCGAAGGGGGAAAAAACGGCGAGCTGGCTGAAAGCGAACGACTTGCACGGGGAGAAGTTTACTCGGTTCTTCTGAACTCCGCCTCAACCCGAGTAAAGTGTTTCAGGTAATATAAGCGACCACTTTGAATACATTTTTCGTAATTCTATTGAGTTCGGTGTTACGCGGGTCTTGATTTTAACCGAAGTACCGCAGTCGTGAAAATGTTCCAGGCCCTGCTAAGCTAAGCTAACACAACCTTTACTTAAGCGCACGAGCCGACATTTATTATATGTATGCCCTATAATGTTTTGTGTATTTTGGGGTTATGTAAAAAATAATTATGGGTCGTGTAGAACACGTACGGGTGTTTGTTTTAAAGTCTTAATGTTGAGTAAGTCTGGAACGCGTTAGAGCTTTTTTAACCTGTCTTATAAGGCTAGTTCTGTAAGTTAACATGGCTCTGAGTAGCCTCTGTTAACAGTCCATATTCTTTAACAAATTAACTTATAAATATTAATTATCTAGTCAAAAGTATTCTTATATACCCATGTAACTAAATAAATAATGAAATACGACGGGTGTGAATCGATAGCGAACGCGTATCTGGGCTCCATTGTATGGCATAGGCGTGCTAAGCTAGCATGCTAATTATTAGTGTTTGCGTCAGTTTGGTTCCGCTGGCTGGAACTGGTTTTTCACACAACTCACTGGATCACTAGCAAACACTTTCGTGTTGATTTAACGTTGCCATTTTTTACATCAGTACAAGGTAACATAAATTATGAATATTATTGTAATTTTTTCTCATTTGGTATGAAAGTTGTTTTGGGGGAGTAATGTAGAATAATACATTTTGTCTTCGTAGTTATTGAAATGTTTTACGCGTTTCAACAGATTCGCAGATTTTAAGCGAGTGCACTACATGTGAAGTTATGGTGCTATAGAATTAAATTTACTTGTCTTTTGAGAGACAAATTTACTATTTCAGAAATCAATTTTTTTCAACTTGGCTTCTTGGTAAAACAAACTAATCTAGTCATTTTATTGTTACTAGGATTTCGATGTGAATACAAAATCTTGCTTTTTCTCCCAAAAAAACTGTACAATTTTGGTATTTTTTAACTGTAAATTATCATTTTTATGACTTACACCCATAATCTTTTTTTCCAATGGGTTTGCATATATAATATGTTTAATACCTGTGGCAAAAACAGCATGGTGGTATGTTTTTCTGATATAGTTAGTGTGGTTTTTAAAAGAAACTGACACGTTGATTTCTTTGCCACAAGTGTTCTTGAGAAGGTCACAAGATAATTGTGTATCAATTCGATTTGCCAGGGTTCTGAAATACGGTGGACAAAAAAAACGGTGGTGTTAATACGATATTTTGTGTTCGTACCGATAAGACGGTTTCTTTACAGACCTTACAGGTTGATGTTTCAATCCAATTTTATTTATATGACATCTTTAAGGACAGTCATTGTCGCAAATAGCAGCTTTACAGAATCAAAAGAAAAGTTGTGGAAATGAGTATGAAATGCATTTGAGATTACATGAAAATCAGAATTATCAGGTTGCCCCTGGTGAGCATGGCGATGGTGGCAGGAAAAACTCTTGAGATGGCAATCTTGAGAAACCTTAAGAAGAACCTGACTCAGCAGGGAACCCATCCTCATTTGGGTGATTTTGTTTCTTGTGCATACAAAGACAGAGTAGTGGTGTTTCTTTCTCCTCCTGAGAAGCCTAGGGTTGTGTTAGGCAGTTTTGGGCTGAATCCAATACACCCAGTACACTCCCATTATAACTACAATAACGTCAGACAGGGGATTATGGCATATCAGGGTTTGTCACGTAATAGCTGATTTAATAGCCCGGTCTATAATTTTTTTTATCATTAATATTATAATATTAATCTTTAATTTATCTCAAATTAAAGTACAGAATGTGGTTATATAATGTTATAATACATTATATAACTCTGTCTGTGTAATCTTATCTCTTCCATATTATCATGACCAGAAGCGAAGTTTTAAAGTGTCTAAACATTGTTTAGACACATTCTTTTCTTGTTCTGTTTGCTGAATATGTATTTATGTCTTTGTCTTGGGTCATTTAAATATGTGCTCTGCTTTCAGCTGGACAGCATGTCTTAGTGCTTATCACTGTTTTGGTATGATGGCACATGAGCGCCACAGGCATTTTGTCTTACAGTTTAATAAAGCCCTGACATCTACTCTGAAATCAAAATGGCTAGAAATGTTTTCATGGTTTGTTACACTCCTCCTTGTTAAGAGTCTTTATCTGAGACAGACAGACAGAGAAAGGTTGGAAAGTAACCTAAATAAAAATCTATCATAGTGCCGTATGGTGTTTGCAAGAGTGCTCTCGAACTTAGTTTAGTCCAAGTCTCTTTCCCTCAGGAAATCTTTTAGAAACTGGCCCTGGTGAAGTGGTAGTGGACATGTGGTGTGTATTGTCCATTACAGGCTGAACTCAACACCTGTATTTTTCCACCAGATTGTTCCCACATGGCTTCATTGATGTCTGTTGTGCTCATAGCAGCAAGTGCACTATTTTTTTTTTCTATGACCTGAATACTAGACTAGTTCACACTTGGGAATGACGTGCGTTTAGGTGTAACTAATAACCTGATCATTAACTGTAATGTAATGGTTTTATTCTCTTTTTTTGAAGACTTCTTCACCATCAGGATCCCTGCCCTCCCAGTGCTGTCTCCACACAGTGTTTGTCTTGGCTTAGTCGTGTGAGGGTGTTTGCGTGTGTGTGTGGGGGAGAAACGTTTCGGCTTGCTCTGTGCGCTTCACTATGGGTGACATCAGTGATCTGGACCGACAGATCGACCAGCTGAGGAGATGTGAGCTCATCAAGGAGAACGAGGTCAAGGCCCTGTGTGCCAAAGCCAGGTAATAAACTGCAGTCATGTTGCCGAGTTAAGCAGCGATGTAATGCTGTGCATCATAACAGAAAGGTGCAAAGTCATCAAATTTATGCTGGTGCAGATAAACGACATTGTAAGATCACTTGCGTGTAGCTTAAAAATAAGAGAGCTTTACTTCCTGTATGCACTCTGTGTATTTCCATTCTAATCATATTGTTTCGCTTTGTTTGTTTTAGAGAAATTCTTGTAGAAGAGAGTAATGTACAGAGGGTGGATTCTCCAGTCACAGTAAGTAATGGGAATCATCTCAATCATTGTGATGAATGGTTTATTGGAATTTGATGAGTTGTGCAACTGGATTATTGACATGGATTTGTTACCTCGCTCTTTTTGCTCGTGCACTAACATTAGTTTTCTCACTAAGGCAGCATTTAAACAACATAAGCTTTTAACTCCAAATTAAATTAAGCAGAAAAGCTAAATTTTTACTGAGCAGCATGTATCTCATCCGTCATAATTCTTATTTCTAAACAGACTTAACAAATAATCCACTCCTACACACGGGATGAAAATGTGTAAATTTATTAAGAAGCAGTGACATTTTATCTCCTCAAATGTCTCAAAATTTGAGTTGAGTGGCTTTGAGCATTTGGACTCATATGGCTTTTAGTGCACACAATTTCCAAGACTAATTTGCACTCCCGGTGTTTTGAGACTGATATAAGCATGTGTAATGAATGGATTTGAGATTTATATGCTTACAGAGCCTCAAGAAAAGAGCAGATTGGGGTTGTTTACCCCAATTGTCTGATCACAGACAATCAAACCGAAAAACAGTCAATTCTGGTCACTGGCCAATCGACCAGTTCATCTTTATTATAAATGTATTCGAGTTTGGAGTTAGTGTGGCGATTCGTTAATTGATCGAACTATAATCCGTTCAGGGTTTTGTTAGGAGACTCCTTATTCAAATCCCAATAATGTCACTGCGACCCATGAGTCATGTCCTACTTTGGGCTCATGTACCCAGACAGATAGCACCTTCTTCTGAGTACATTACGCCGCCCTGTGAAATAGCTTGAGTAGAGCTTGAAACAAAAAGTGGCTAATTTCACATATTTGTACAGCATGACTTTGTTTACTATTAATGTATGGAGACATGTTGATTTGCTCAACACTTGACCTGAGTAAAAGCTCAGCACTATAAGCACTTAGAACACTGTATTGGTATTAAATATTGTCCCATCTTTAAATGAAATGTCTAACTACATTTATATGCCACTGTGCGGTCGAATGCCCAATCTGATGCGGACTCTTTTCTATTGTAATGGCTCGCTCAGGCTCTCAGATGTTATAGAGCTATCCTAGTAATAAATAATTTTTTTTTTAGGTGCTGTAACTTTTTTTTTTTTTACAATTAAATGCCTACGCTCCTTATTTAGGATGGATAAAATGCTAGCTGGGGGTTTTGTTTTGGTGTAATTTCAAGAGGATGAAAAAAGAAAGAGAGAGAGGCTGGTGAGAGATTGTCTGTTTATTAACAGGAAATAACTTCTCACAGATGTTCTGTGACATTTGTAATGCTGTGGTAACCATAGTGATAAAACACGGCAATGACGGCACTCATTTGTAACACTGGAGAAAATTGATATGCCTCAGGTTTGGGTTTAGAAGACGTTTGGGTTGCATCGGAAATGTACCTGGAAGTGTGGTTTCATATGACTGTGTGGAAAAAGGTGATAAATATCATGAGACAAGATGCCATGCTGTATAAAACAGCACTACTGTTGTTCATAGCCCAACACGCAGGGTTTATAATACGCTAGCTGTTGATGGGGGAGAGGGGGGTGTGTGTGTGTGTGTGTGTGTGTGTGTGTGTGTGTGTGTGTGTGTGGGTGTGTGTGTGTGTG
>JAQMYL010000006.1:4536702-4548515 GCA_030014365.1 Clarias pachynema | reverse complement strand
TACCAGTAAGCGACGAGCACTAAGACCCAGCAGGGGAGACGATTACCCACAATTCCGCAGCGCAAGAGAGAGAAAAACCATTGGCTCATATATTCAAATGTATATCGAAATATCGGAAATGTGTTTAAAAATCGTATCACCGTTATTGAAAAAAATTCTATCGCGATATATATTGATATCGAATTATTGTCTGCCATATCGGCAGATGTTTTGCTTAGCAAATCCGCCATAATAGCTGTGTCATTGTTATTATTTATTGTCTATTTACCACTTAGGCGCAGATGTGTTATTTATTCAGATGTTGTTCAGGGACGACAGTTGGGCTAGTTATTACGCGTCCGTTAGCCATTTAGCTAAGATTAACATCTTGCCGGGTGTAGCGTTAGCAGGGACGGGGTGCAGGATTAATCTAATAGGTTTTAACGTGATATTTATCATACTTTACCTCAGAGTCGATTCCAATATAATAGTGATTTTCTAAGTATCACGATTCAATTGTAGTAGCTGCAGTGCCTGTATAACGATTTAATAAATATCCGAATATGATGTTACATATTTCCCCTGAAGTTTTAAAACCCTATAAAAAGTTTAATGATTAAGGTTATGTTCTAAAGCACACATGGCGATCAACAAACCTATCATGGCATTATCATAGAGATTATTTCGGCCTCCCTCAGGCACCACTGAGTGTGAGTACAAGTAGATGAGTGCTGTATCTGACCTATGCCCAATACTATCACTGGGACATTTATTACAGAATACCAGATCATACACTCTAACTGTTTAACTGCTCCTTCAACTTGTATACCAGCAGCTGTGACGTGGGCTGGATCAGCGTATTGAGTACAGGACAGTCGCTAGAGCCGTCCAAACATAAACAGCACCGGTCTAGTTTGTGGCAGCAAAATGTCCAGCTTCGAAATTGCCGTTAAAGTTAAAAAAGGACGAAAATGACTGAGTACTGAGAATATTACTGTTTTTAGCTGGAGCTAACATTTAATCATTTTACCCCCAAATCTACAGCGTGAACAGCCTTTGCCATGTCCCGTTTCTTCGTCACCGGATCTGACAGTGAGTCGGACGAGCCCTCATCTGCGGACAAGATCGCCCCTAAAGCGACCCGCACTACTTTCAACAAACGGTCAGTATTATTATTATTTATTTTTTTATTTTTTTATTTAATTAAAATTTTTTACACTCAAACACTTCAGATTTTTTCAGTAATTGTGTTTTCTCCTTCTCAGAGCCTTGTTGTTGAGTGATGATGACACCAAGAAAATGGTTCGCAGCAAAAAAGTGACAAAAGACACAAGGTGAGAAGCTGTTTGGTGTGTGTCAAGGACACCTGACAGGTTAGGGAATGGATGGTTGGGCAAAATCTTTATTTATTCATGTATTTGTTTAGAGCCCAAGCACCGTGCCATCAGCACAATGATAACATGACTATGACATCATCACCATTGCTCTGATGATCACCATTTTGGGCTTTTTGGGTGTCTTAACATGCTCAAAAGCTCATGAAAATTGGTAGACAGGTTGGAATCTGCCGCTATTATGATGCCTGAGAGTCTGGTCCCTGGGCGTGGCACGGGGCCCCCAGGGGCCCTGACAAGAGATTTTGCACTTGCACATATTACATCATAGTGTGAGACTTTTATTCCAGCATCTGCAGCCTATTGAACACACGTACAGATCACAAATGTTAACACTCACACACACAAACACATCTCACACACATGCTCAAACACACACAATACAAATGTACACTTGCATGTACACACATCACAAATGTTAACATGCACACATACACATCTCTCTCTCGCACACACACACACACACACACACACAAACACACACACACGCAGAAACACACACATACCTGTACAGTACACACACTAAGAAGTCACGTCTCTCACACGCATCACACACATCACAAACATGCACAAACACATTTACTAACAGACTGACACACACACCTCTCTCTCTCTCTCTCTCTCTCTCTCACACACTCACACACACACACTAACGCACTCGCGGCTTTTTGTAGGTCTTAAAACTCAAATAACACACAGGTTGTGCGGTGGACCCGGGAGGCGATGGCACAGGGTGTTAATAGTGTTAACTATTTAACTAATAGTGTTAACAGGTGAAGAAACGTAATTTAAATTACAATATTATCAAGTTGTTTGTGTAATAAAGTGACTTTTTTGGACCATTGAATCCTTGTGGTTTTTGCTTTTAGGTTTGAGGAGCTAACAAAGTTGATCAGGACCGTGCGCACCGCCATGAAGGTTGGCGACATGTCCAAGTGTCTGGAGGAGTTTGAGCAGCTTCGTCGAGCGTTCTTCAAGAGCAGAGCCATTATGGATAAAGTTCTGAAGCGTTACGTTTGCCTGCTGGCCGACTTGGAGGATTACCTCAACCTGGTACGAGTTTTTTACTTCAGTTTTAATTACCAGGAAACATGTTGATGTCCTTTGTTCTGAGAGCTTAACGGATGCGTGTGGTTTGCTGCTGCAGCTATGGGAGGACAAAGAGGGTAAGGAGAAGATGAACAGAAGAAACGCTAAAGCTCTGAGCATGCTGCGGCAGAAGATCCGCAAGTACAACCGCGCCTTAGAGACGGAGATCGACACCTACAAGGAGGTCAGTTCTCAAAGGCTTTCGACGGTTATACTGAAAGTGTTTCTAATAATAAATATAGTTGCAAGCGGCGATGAGCGGGCCCAAGCACCCTGCACCATCACCACCTCGTGCGCACCACACACTTCACACAATATGACGTAATAGTGCTGATGTCAGCTTGGGCCCTAAATATTGGTCATGTCAACTGTGTGTGTGTGTGTGAGGTGGGGTACGTGTGTGTGTGTGTGTGCGCAGGATGTATAGTGTGTGTGTGTGTGTGTGTGTGCAGGATGTATAGTGTGTGTGTGTGTGTGTGTGTGTGCAGGATGTATAGTGTGTGTGTGTGGTGTGGTGTGGTATCGCCGGCCCTGTGCACCAGTGGACAATTTAAATGTTTATATTGTTTATATTGATTATTTCTGTATATGTTTAATTTGTAAACATGAAGCCATATTAAAAGAAAAGGGGGAAACACCATCATTCATTGAAATTCATTGAAACCACATCACGAAAGGATTACCTAATAATAACGGACTCAAAATCATGACTCCAAGCATTAGAAAATACAAAAACAGATCATCCAACAATCGTGGAAATCCTAACCAAGGTATCATTCTTAGAAGCCAATAAATTTAACATAGTTTTCTGTTGGATACTCGGACACTCAGGAATCCCTGGTAATGAGAAAGCGGACAAAACTGCCAAAGAAACATTATCTAAAAAAAACAATCAAATGCTTTATACCCTTCTCAGATTTAAAACCAATTTTAAATGAATACATCAAAAACAAATGGCAATCAGAATGGAACGAATGCTTAAATAATACACTTTATGAAATAAACTCTGATGTTGGATCAAGACATACATTTCTTTTTAAAAATCGCTGGGATCAAGTGACTTATACAAGATGCAGGATAGGACACACAAAAGCAACACACACATTTTTACTGTCAAGAGGAAACACAGCACAATGTTCATCATGCAGAACCCAGCTGTCCATCAAACATATTTTATTTGACTGTAACTCTTTTACTCCTTTAAGGAACTTGTTTTACACTGTTGACACTTAAAAAAAAAAAGTTTTTAAACAAGTAAATCCAAATATGGTTTTAAAGTTCTTAGAAAAAAATAAATTTTAAACATCTTATCTAGTTTTAATATTGAATAACAAAAAAAAAATTCTCACCATGAATATAGCCATAGAAGCTGGCATGGCGTTAAAAAAGAAAGAAAGAAAGAAATCCTCGCCTTAGCAACACGATTCAAATGATCAAAAATTCCTATATAGTTTCAAATCAGTCATGTCTTTGCATTAATCTGACTGATTTTGAACCCAATCTTGTGAAAGGAAAAGGCCAAAATATTAGAGATTTCATAAAGTGACACACTTCCGGCTGCCAGTTGGTGGCGCTATGACAGAGACTCATGGTAGTCATAACATGTGACCACCCTTCTACTCTTAACGTAATCCTAAGGTTCCATGTACAGTCATTGCACATATTGTTGGCAGCCCTGAAATTTTTCCAGAACATCAAGTATTTCACACAGAAAAATATTGCATTAACACGTTTTGCTATAAACATGTTTATTCTCTTTTGATTAAAGTCTTAAGATATTCTTATGTTTGCCTTCAGAACACTGAAGAGTCTGCCGATGAGGAGGAAGCTGGATCTGGTATGTCATGGAGATGGAATCTGTCTGTTCTGGTCAGGATCTGAAATAATCACCTGCCACGTGTAGAGAAACTGTTAGCCAGATTGGAAAATAGTCATATGTATTATATTATATTGTAAGGATTAGATATTACAAATTTGAATATTCCAAATGTGACCGTCAGTCCTGCTGCTGACAAAAATAAATAAATGAATAAATTATTGTTTCTCCTGGCAATAGATTTACTGTATTGACTAGATATCATCAGTATCTGTAAGTTTCAGCATTAGTTACAATAGATTTCAGATTTCTCCAAACCCAAATCAGGATCTCAGATCTGAGCGTTGAATACAGTGGCATGATTTTGTGTGATGACTAGGATTTAACACACATCTTCTGCATGTGTGTGTGTGATGTGCAGGCTCGTTATCAGACAGTGAAGATAAGGGAGCAGGGAAACGTACTGAGAAGAGTTTAGTGAAGAAGCAGCCTGCAGCTGAGCCAGCTCCTGAAGCCAGCAAATCCCTCAACGGGGCAGCTGCTGTAAGCCAGTGACCTTATTTATTCCATAAGAACTAATACAAGAGCCTAAAGAGCATATTTTAATAGATAATTCTTTGACGTTCTGACCAGAGACACCAAGAGAATGAGTGCTGTTAAGTGCACACCGTTGATGAATTCTGGGACCTGATTGGTCAGAAGGTGTTGGTTAAAGGGATCATTCAGGTTTTTCAAGTGTCTTAAATCGAAATTGAGGTGCATATGAGTACATTACCATTGGTTTTGGTCGTTTTAAATTTTCTTGCTCCGCACACGTACCATGAAGTTCATCTCCTGGGAACGCAAGTACAAATTCCACAACTTTTCGTTTCAAAGTTCAGCTGAGACTCATATGAAGCTTCTGCAGAACTACTGAAGCTACATGGAGTTTGTATCTTTCAATGTTAAAGGCTTTAGTTCAAACATGACTCTTTTCTTTTCCCCATACGGCTAGTTACTGTTAGCCGCACGGAAGCTTTGTATGAGTCTGTGTGTGGAACAGGACAATTTAAAACGCCTAAGATCAATGGTAACTGATTTAAGACAGACTTGGAAAACTCCTGTACGCACTCTCTTTTAGTTTTCTTTAATAGTAGCTTTGATCTTAATGTTGGCCGAAAGTCACACTTCTTGAGTCACAGTCGTGTAGATATTGGGTGTAACCCCACTTGTCTGTGCTGTAGGACGACGAATCGGAAAAGAGCAAGGAAGACGATGAGGACTGGGGCCGGGACTCCATGGACTGCAGCGGTATATGCGACGACGACGACGACGACGACATAGAAAACACTGCTTCCCTGGCTATGGCTTTCCTCAAAAAGTACATCCTTCTTTTAGCATCATAAAATTTACATCTGATATTATTTAATATCTAAATGCACGTTTACTGGGTTATGGGACCTTTGTTGCCAAAGTTGTAAACACTAGGTGTGTTTCTTAGGACCCAGGATGCAGAAAAGCAGCCGGGTGATCGCACAAAGAAAGACAGGAGGAGGAGCAAAAAGGAGGCGTGTGCTGATGACGAGGGTAAGGAGGAGGGTGGAGAAGGTGATGATGGAGACTGGAAGCAGGTGATGGGAGGAGTTCAAGATGTCAAGGAGAAACCCAAGATGTTCGCCAAAGGCACGGAGATTACCACTGCTGTAGTGGTGAAGAAACTCAATGAGATCCTTCAGGTACGAGGAAAGAAGGGAACCGACAGGTGTGTATCTTTGACTCCACTTGATGGTAGTTTCCAGTGCTGGTGAATTCTTTATATTGATTTATATGGTGTGTGTGTGTGTGTGTATGTGTGTATTAGAGCTGCTCAGATTGAGCTCCTAAATGCTCTTGCGGGCGTCGCTGATGAGAACAACCTGGGTGAAGGAATCATGGTTAAAATCAAGTGCCACATCATCGCCTCCCTATACGACTACAACCCTGGTCTGACTGCCTTCATGAAGGTGACAGGCTTTTGTACTTGCTTTATTTCAATGTCTAGTAACGTTTGGCGTCTGCCTGCTTGACATGTTAGGGGAAACTGGTGTGCACATTTCTTCCTTTCTCAGCCGGAAATGTGGAAGAAGTGCCTGGACTGTATTGATGAGCTGCTGGACATCCTGTTTGGCAACAACAACATTTTCATCGGCGAGGATGTTTCTGAAGACAGTGAGAACCTGGCCATCTCTGACCAGGTCAGTATTTATGTTTTTTTCTCCTTTTTTTTTTTTTTTTTTTTAATCTCATCTTATTCCAAGAAGGTCCTGGGAAACAAATTGGTAAGATTATGCCCAAGCTGGCCTGCATAAATAGTTAGCCGTGGGCAAAGGGTGGCATTAACGTTAGTAGCTTTTCTTATGATTTTTTTAAAAGATGCCATGTTGTTATCCACTTTTGCTTGAGGTCAAGTTAAGACTTTTTAACCCTAATTCACAGCATCATGGACATGACTAGTATACAGATTCATGTATTTATTTTTTTTTTTTTTTTTTAACCTTGTGTTGCAGCCACTCCGTGTTCGTGGTTGCATCCTGGCGTTGGTGCAGAGAATGGACGAGGAGTTCACAAAAATTATTCAGAACACACACCCCCATTCCCAGGGTGAGCTAAGGATTTAAATTTACAATTCAGTCTGATTTGTGCTTCTGTTTCAAGCCTACACAGAACCTACACTGTAGGCTGTGCAAGTTCTGAGCATTTATACTTGTGCGCTGGTGTCAATCTAAACCTGTAGATCATGTTGAAGTTGGAGCTGATAGATATTGAACAACAGTTACGTTTAAAGAAGTTGTTACAAAGCGAATAATAGAGAAGACAGCCGAACCGAAGTTTGTGGCAGCCACTCGGCAAGAATATGCTGCCATCTCAGTCTGTGTATTGTGTCAAAGATGAACCATAAAAAGTACACAAACTTCTTCGGTTAGCCTCTCCTCGTAGTCATAGAATTGGGAACGGTTGTGTCCACTGAAAAGGACAAAAGTGCACAAACTACACCCGAGACTAGACTTTACACAATATCTAGTCCAGATATTGGCTTTGCTTCATTAATTACTGTTTGCTGCACTGCCTTTTTATATACATACACAGTCTTATGCAAAAGTTTGGGCACCCCTTGATAAATAACAGATTTTGGTGATTTTTTTAAATTAAAAAGACATTAACACAGTCTCTCTTGGAAATGTAAAAAAAAATTCACAATATTTTCAGCAAACATTGATGCATAGTTAATTGTTATGCCGTACATTGGACAAAAATAAAAACATTATTGTGACACTGTGCAAAAGTTTGGGCACCCTACATAATCAGTACTTAGTAACTCCTCTTCTGGCAGATATCACAGCCTGCAAACGCTTTTTATAGCTAAAAGTCCTTCAGTTCTTGTACTTGGGAATTTCTCCCATTCTTCCTTGCAAAAGGCTTCTAGTTCTGTAATATTGTTTTTCGCTCGTCTTACATGCACAGCTCTTTTAAGATCTACCCACAAATTGTCAATGATGTTTAAATCAGGGGACTGTGATGGCCGTTCCAAAACCTTCAGCTTGCGTCTCTTGAGGTATTCCATAGTGGATTTCGAGGTGTGTATAGGATCATTGTCCTGTTGTAGAAGCCGTCCTCTTTTCAGCTTCAGCCTTTTTACAGATGGTGTGATGTTTGTTGGTATTTAGTGGAATCCATTCTTCCCTCCACCCGTGTAATGTTTCCGGTGCCACTGGCTGCAACACAACAACCCCACAGCATGATAGATCCACCCCCATGTTTAATAGGTGGCCAGGTGTTCTTTACATGAAGTGCTGCTCCTTTTTTTCTCCAAACATGCCTCTGCTGATTCTGGCCAAAGAGTTCTATTTTAACTTCATCAGTCCACAGCACTTGTTTCCAAAACGTATCAGGCTTCTGTAGATGTTCTGTTGCATCCATACTGACATTGGATTTTATGATGGGGGACGCAGGTATGGTTTTCTTCTGTTGACTCTTCCATGAAGGTCTATGCAGCAATGTTTGATGAAAAATTGTGAAATTTTTTTTCCATTTTCAAGAGACTTAGAAAGAGATCTTTTCATTTAAAAAAAATCACCAAAATCTGTTATTTATCAAGGGGTGCCCAAACTTTTGCATAAGACAGTGTATGTTTTTTTTTTTTTTTTAATGTAGAAATGTTTTTTTGCACACTACTAAGCCAGTCATTGAGTATTTTCATGGTTTTCCATTTTTGGTTTAAAGATGGTAACGGAGGGCCAAATAAAATAATAATAATAATAAAAAAATATTTATTTCTATAGTTGCAAGCAACGATGAGCGGGCCCAAGCACCCTGCGCCAAAAATCCCTCCTCAATGTCTTTAGATCTCATCGGCCCGGTTTGGTGGCGACTGTATAAATTCCCTAGGACGAGTAGATCAAAAATTTGCAAACGACCCAAAATAACAGGCCTCCTGTCGAGTTGAGCCCAGGACATGCAGTGCGAAAGTTGTTCGTCTCAGTGAGCTCTTAATGTGTACCGAGTTTCGTACACATACGTGCAAGTGTGTATGAGCTATGCAGCAAAATATTGTGTGGCCACGAGACTCTCAGGCATCCTAATGGCAGCAGATTCCAACCTGTCTGTCAATTTTCAAAAAGCCCAAAAGGGTGGGGGGAAAAAAATCGTTAGGAAAACAAGAGGGTCCTGCGCACCCTATAGTACTTGGGCCCTAATGATCAGCTTTAAAGTCAGGAACTGCAAAAACTGTGTACAGCTAAAATGAGAAACACAGAAAAGCACCAAATCCAAATTCACTACAAATAGTTACACACCGTCATTGCTTTTCCAGAGTACATGGACAACCTGAAAGACGAGGAGCGAGTCTGCGGCATCATCGACCGCTCGCTACAGTACCTGGAAACCAGAGGCGCAACAGAGGAGGTGTGCAGTGTCTATCTGCGCCGCATCACACACACCTACTACAAAATGGACTACAAGGCCTACCGTCGTAACCTGAGCCTGCAGGGGGAGGAGAGCAAAGTGAGTGACCACGTCCTGTGTGTGTGTGTGTGTGTGTGTGTGTGTGTGTGTGTGTGTAGTGTTTACATTGCCAAGAGTTCATAACATTAATATTTTCTAAGCATTTTTAGTCTTTGGCTCATAACTAAACTAATTTTTCCCGTTGGTCTGAGCAGGACCAGGAAGAGAGCGAGGGAGAGGACAGTGCAGTCCTCATGGACCGCTTGTGCAAGTTCATCTACGCCAAGGACCGCACAGGCCAAATCCGCACCTGCGCCATTCTGTGCCACACCTACCACCACGCACTGCACGGCCGCTGGTACCAGGCTCGTGACCTCATGCTCATGAGCCAACTGCAGGATAACATTCAGCATGCTGACCCTCCTGTACAGGTACACACACACACACACACACACACACACACACATGCTTATAGGTGGGACAGCATGTAGTTTGAGTGTAAATGTGCTAAAGCATATTAAAGACAACAGCCAGGTGAACCAGAGAAACATCTCAATCAAACAATCATTTTATAATGAATAAACAGGATAAAGGACCTGACACAGCTCCTCGTGACACTATTTTGTTTATTGGTATGTTGTTTTAGCTCTTCTAGCCTACGAACTCGAAGGAAACCCATAATCATAATATTAATAGAAAAGCATACTAGAAAAACTGGTAATGATTGATTGATTCAGCATTTCATGTTTTTGCCCCACAGATCCTCTACAACAGGACCATGGTGCAGCTGGGCATCTGCGCCTTTCGCCAGGGCAAGATCAAAGACGCTCACAATGTCCTGCTAGACATCCAGTCGAGCGGCAGAGCAAAGGAGCTCCTTGGCCAGGGTCTGCTCATGAGGAACATGCAGGGGAGAAATGCAGAGCGAGAGGAGATGGAGAAGAGGCGGCGGGTACGACAGAGCGAGTTGTTACTGTAGAAATGAACGTTGTCCATCCAGTCTGATTCGAGAAGAGAAGATTTAAAATGTTGCCAAAATTGTGCATAACGTTTCCTCATGTTTTTGCTCAGGTGCCGTTCCACATGCACATCAACTTAGATCTGCTGGAGTGCGTGTTTTTGGTCTCAGCCATGCTGCTGGAGATCCCCTACATGGCAGCGCACGAGTTCGATGCCCGTCGCCACATGATCAGCAAACCGTTCCACCACCTGCTGCGTGTGGGAGAGAGACAGTCGCTTACGGGTGAGCGCCCGAGTGCAAGTCGATTTTGTTTCAATAGTCCACAAGTGCACTAGGTAGAATGCAAAGTAATTCTTGTAACATGTTTCCATGTACACTCGCAAAAGCCTTAATTATAATAATTTCTTTATTCCTTTATAATGTTCATCTTCATAACTCAGGGTTACATTAGCACTGGAATAAGACTCCTTTTCTCTTTAGGACCCCCAGAGAGCATAAGGGAGCACATTGTGGCTGCGAGTAAGGCCATGAAGATGGGTGACTGGCGCACGTGCCACTCCTTTATAATTAACGAGATGATGAACAGTAAAGTTTGGGACTTGTTCCCCGAGGCACAGCGCATACGTGAAATGCTCGTCAGGTAAAGACCACATTTATGAGCTTCATGGCTTCATAAAAGATAAAGTGCAATGGTCACATGCTTGAACATGTTGTAATGATCAGCTACAGTAATAGGTGATTGGGTTGTTGAACCCACCCCCCCCCCTCCCTTCCTCTCTCTCTGATGCACCTTACGATGTATGGCTGCTCATTATTAGCGTAACAGCTATTCGTAGAAAATATGGATTTATAGTTGCTGACAAGTTTTAAGCCTGGTAACTAACCGTGAACTATAGTGTCTTCAGTAAAAGAACAAAAGGCCACAGTGTTTGGTCCTGTTTTAATTTGTATTATAAGTTCTGAACATGAAAAAGGCAATCATTTAACATTGTTAAACAATTGTCTAATTCTACAGGAAGATTCAGGAGGAATCGTTACGTACCTACTTGTTTAACCACAGCAGTGTGTACGACTCTATCAGGTACCGCCGCTACAGCAAGTCATCTATGCAACCAGATTTCAGACTATTCTATGATGATCTTCATGACGCATCTGTGTGGGTTTGTTTCCACAGCATGGCGACCCTATCTGAGATGTTTGAGCTCGAGTCGTGGACGGTCCACAGCGTCATCAGCAAGATGATCATTAACGAAGGCCTCATGGTAAAATCCAAACTGCTTAGTGTTATCGTGGATTTGCTCTTTTTCTTTTTGATTAAGTTCGATTTCATTCCTTCGCTGCATGCTTCTTCTAGTCGTCACTCGACCAGCCAACTCAGACGGTGGTGATGCACAGGACAGAGACCACATGCCTGCAGAACATGGCATGCAGCTAGCAGAGAAGCTAGATTATATACACTGTTATTATATAAATAACAGTGGAAATAAAATAAAAAGATATTGTTATTGAGTGGAAATAAAATAAAAAGATAAATTTATTTTAATTTTATAATATGTTGACTATTTTACTTATCACAGCGTGGTACATGTAAAAGTTTAGTGAGGAGGTTGTTTTT
>JAQMYL010000006.1:4511682-4523566 GCA_030014365.1 Clarias pachynema | reverse complement strand
TCATTCTTGATCCTATTCATCCTTGTCACTCCCAAGGAGAACCTCAACATCTTCAGCTCTGCTACCTCCAACTCTGCTAATACTTTTGTCCATATAGTGTGTGGAAAACTATTAGTTTTTTATTAGGTGTTAGAGTAACTAAGTCTTGAGTTGAAGTAAAAGCAACAGAAGTAAGAATAATAGTTTAAAAAAGAAAAAAAACTGTTTTATTAAACAAAATCGACTGCATAAGTATGGTTGTAAAACGTGATGTAACTACACATTCGCTAAGGTATTTTCATGTGTTATATTTCATCAGCTTTCAGGCTTCTGAATGTTTTTTCCCCTCAAAGATAATTCATTTGTAATAGGATTTGTTTACCTAGCCTTTGACTTTTCTCCAATCCACTACATCACCAAATGGAGAGAAAAAAAAGAGGAGGGATTTGCAATCATTATCACCTCTTTAATGACTTTCAGCACTACAGCCAGCCAGTTCACTCCTGTTGAAAACCTGTTCTTGAGCAAATGGCCATGTTCTCTTTTACTCTGCAGGATAACAAAAATACTGATGAATGAAAAGGGACAAAAGTGCAAAATGATCTCCCTATTTGATTTAAGGTTTCACACTTGTGCTCCAGGACCAGATCTTTGACATATCTGGAGAAATCCTTGTTTGCACAATGAAACAAAATACACAGGAGCAATTTTACTGCCAGCCCGAAGCATTCCAGTACACTCACCCTCACTTATCAGGACCTTTCAAGTATTGCGAAATGTACAGGAAAAAATGCAACATTTTTTCCCAACTCATTGTCCCAAATTAAGGGACATTTAATGAAATATGCATCGTCACTGCAATATCCTAATATCTGTATCAAATCAGCATCTTTTTAAAATCCACATGGGGCCCAAATGTCTGAGAGCACTAGTGAAAATGAAATATATTGACACAGATTTCTGAATTTGCACATGGATAATTTGTTAGTATCCAAGCGCAAATCAATTGGCACATTTCCCCCCCTAGAAATTGTAACTTTCTATATATTTTTAGTTTTCTGTATGTTTTTAGTTTCAGTGGTCTCAGACATCTCTACTCCACTGCATATTTAGTATAATTGATGCATTCCAAAAATGTTGTTATTTTTCTTATTTGCATACTGTATATCATAAATAGGAGGATTTCAATTAAAACTATTTGAAATGATACACCATAGGACCAAATGCTTGTGGAAGCTGATCATAACAATCATTTGTGTTTTTTGAACATCCCATTCCAGATTAGTGAGAACCAGAAACCTTGCGAGGAACCAAACTCAACAGGGAAACCATCCTCATTTGGGTGATAACAGAATCTGGTCTTCATTTACATTTAGCAGACACCCTTATTCAGAGCAACTTACTTTTTTTTGTCGTTACACATCTGAGCAGTTGAGGGTTAAGGGCCTTGCTCAAGGGCCCAACAATGGTAACTTGGTTGTTGTGGGGTTTGAAGACTGTCTGAACCATTCTCCAGTGCTATAACCAATGAGCTACCCCTGAACCCTCCTCTTCATGGAGCTTGCTGGAACAGGTTTTGGGGTGACTTAGTTATAGTGAATTAGTTGAAAACTGTGGATATGTTCTAGACATTTGTTTTAGACAAATTTAAAAGCTAAAAATTAAGTGAGAACATTCACAGCAGTCATGGAGCATTCATTTATTTATTATTAGTACGCACTCTTGTCAGGGTCATGGTGGATCTGAAGAGTAGCCTGAGAACAATGGGTGTGATGTGGAAATGCCTCCTGAATGGCAAGATAACCCATTGCAAGGCACAATTTACACAAATTTACACAAACACTTACACACTAACACCATGGCCAATTTGTTTGTGTTTTTAAAGGGTTGGAGGACACTGAAGAACCTGGTGGAAATATTCCAAACCCTGAAGCTGTGAAGTGGCTAAACTACCTGCCGGAATGATCTACTTGAATAGATGATGTTTGTGCAAATATTTTACTTTTTTATTTGTCAATCTTTATGATATCGCATTTTTATTATGATTTTAATAGTGTTACTAAATTTTGTATAATAATGTAAACTGGAAGAATGTTAATTGTATCTGTATAAAATAGGTTAAAACCCCGAAAGCTAATTGTGTATATCAGAATTGCTTTTCCTTTATCTCAAAGTACATTTATAAAAGTATTGTAAACTTTTTTGTTTGTTTGTTTGTTTGGTTCATACTTTGTGGTTTTTCAGTCAAAAAGAAACAAAAAGAAAATGTTAAACAGAATTCACAAAAACACTTTATTTGCAAGATTCAGTATACAATTGTTTTTAAAATGGATCAAAAAATTATACTGATTTTGATTAAGCTATACTACAAAAATAAAAACAAATCTATCACATAGAGTTCTAAAGCTGTAACTTCTAAATCTGTTGATTTCAGCAAAAATTAATAGATCTAATTTATGGCTACTTATATCACTTTTCAAAATGCAGGCCTTCCTCCAAGATCTAGGTACGACCCCTGGTTGTTAGCATGTACATGTTGGGGCCGCCTGTAAATATGTCTGAGCTGTAAATGAAAGGTGGATCGTGGGTCCTGACAGAGGCGGAGAGGATAAGAAGGGAAATGGTTGTAGAGAGAAGTAGCAGAAGAAGACAGAGTGTTATCTAAAGAGGGGAGAAGAGAAGGATGCAATACCATATCAGGAAGGTAGGGGGCAGTTGGGTTAAGTTGAGAAAAGGATCCTATCTCCGATGGAGCTACTGGAGGATATGTAGTGGAAGCGGCAGGGTACTGTGTATGGGTTGATCCAGGTGGTATGGGGTGGTTTTGTAGGGCTGAATGTGAAAGGAGTGGAGCTGTAGAGGCAAAAGGTTGTGATTGGATTTGAGAAGAATTTGCACATTGGGGAGGGATATGGGGAAAAGTGGAGGATGGGAATGACTGGGGCATAATTGGCTGGACCTGGGCTATATTTGGAAGTGCTGGAATAATCTGAGAAGACCCAATAGTTGGCATTGCTACATTCTGGAGAGGAGGAGGAGCAGATGGGATGGAAGGGGGCAAGGCATAAGATATGTGAGTGGATTGAATAGAGTTAGAAATGGACCCAGGCACTACATGTGCAGGCAGAGATGCAGGCAGAGAAGAAGCAGGAAAGGGGTTGACTATGGGGTTGCTAAACATTTGTGAACAGGCTCCATTTACAGAATTAGAAGACATTTGAGTAAAGGATCCAGTTGCTGAATTTGACAGGTTTTGGTAAGATGGATTCATATGAGAATTTGCAGATGCTTGGAAGGAGTAAGGTGCTAGGGTTTGTACAGGCAAGGAAGTCGAAGAATTTGTATTGCCAGGTTGTGGTGGGAAAGAAAAAGCAGTGGTGTTGTCATCCTGATCTGACGGGGTATTTAGAGGGGTTGATGTGGATTCTGGCACTGAATTAAATGTGAAAGCTGTAGGGATTTGATTTGGATCTGTTTGGCCATTTGGATCTTCCACCGGAGGAAAGGGAAAGGCAGTTTGGGATAGCATTTGGGATGGGGGTGTAGTAGAATCTGGATTGTTGGAAGATTGCACTGGAGGGAAGGGGAATGCAGTTGGGGTGGAGTCTTGGACAGCAGAGGGTGTAGAACTGGATGAACCCAAACCATTCATAGCCTGGTTTTGAGCTGTATCAACAGAATGACCAGAAGCACAACTGTTGATGGACTGGCAAGGAGGTTGAGAAAGAGAATGAAAGGGTGGGTTTGTAGGTGTGTGAGGGCTTAGGTTTTCTTCGGGTGGAAGAATGGAATGGTAAGTGGAAGATGGCATTTGTGGAGAAGAGGATGAATGACAGATGGAGGTATGTGTAGAATTTTGGAGAGATGTTGAGGAAGATGTGATCGGAGAAGATGAATGTAGGGTAGGGTAGTGAGATGAAGCTATGGAAGAATAATCTTGCACAGATGTTGGATTGGGATGGGACGGTAGATCAGTCTGAGTGGAATAGAGAGATGAAGGCTGTGATAGAGACACTGGTAGATGAGATGAGGGTGTAATTGAAGGATCTGGAAATGGGGTGTACGAAGAAAGTCCTATCATCTGGCTAGACCTGTAAAACACAGAAATGTTGACTGAGGAGTGTTTTTACTGGGAGGGTTTTCATTCAGAAAATGTATTAAATTGTTTTAAAGTAGTTTATAACTATAGTTTGCACTTTATTTATGGATTATATATGGTTTATTTGTAGAGGTATAAGACTCACCCATTAAGCAATCCATTGTTCACCTCATTATTTGAGGTAGACTGAGGTTGGTTCTCTATTGAATTGGGAATCTCTGAAATATCTGGCATCTGGGTCATCTGGGAACTGAGAAATGCTTGACCGGAGCTATGCTGCTGTACAGTCTGCTCTGGTAAAGATGTCCCATCAGAGCAAAAACCTGAATCAGACAGAGACAGAGTGGTGCCTTCCAGTTGCATGGGTTGTGTTAACACCTCAGTGGAATCACATGGATCACAGGATTCTGGTGGAAAGACAGAACACAGCGTTACAGAAATATCTAATCAGACTATTTCTAGTCTATTATGACAAATCCTAAATAAATTTTTTTTTTTTTTTTAACCTATGTCTAAAGTTTCCTCTTGATTGGAATTATTCAATTTCCTCTTTTGCCTTGCTTCTCTTTGTCTGAAAGATAAAGGATATGATTAATTATAAGGTATTCCACAAGCATGTTCTTGTTATGTTTATCTGGAGACAGATATTAACTTACTTCTTGCTGTTCATGCCATTCTCTCTGAAACCTTTGGCAAATGGATTGGCATTAATCTTCAGTTCAGTAATCTAAGGAAATTACCGAAAAATCAAGTATTGTTAAAGTGAGCACACCTCTACATGTGTACTGTTCCTTAACATGTCATAAAACACCTCTACAGTCATCAAAAATTTGTGGTCCTTTAACATTCAACTTCTCAAAATATGCATACCCTGTTGTTCTGGTAGGCTGTAACAGTGATGAACTGTGTCTCAGGGAAGGTGAAGGTGTGTTGAGCTCCACCCCACATCATTACATCTCTGGTTTCAACCACGTGTACCCGTGCTTGGTACTTGTGCAGGGAGTGAAGAATGATCTTGTGGACAGATTTGAGATTTCAAAGGAAAACAAAATACAAATTTCTCCTTTACACATTTTTTGTTTAATTATTAAGAACTAGATTTATAGAAAAATATAGATTCATAATGATGAGCATGTACAGTATATACTCACATATCCTTGTCCATCCAGTGTATTGTTGGTCAGTTTGGCTCGGTGGAAGGATATGCTTCGGTTTTGCCAGTGTTCACCAGTTGCAGGAGAGTCTGGGTGGATGAACACCCTGTCTGGAAGTCGAGCTTCAGCTCCTCCCACCACCTGCCATTTGTCATCTTGGAAACGGTAGCGAAAGGAGTCTACAGGTATGATGTCCAACAGGAGGATGTAACGCAGAGATGGGTTCAATCCAGACACCTTCACTTTTAGCTGAGGAAACATCCGTCTGATTGAAAAAAAAAAAAAGAATTATATAAATATTTCTTCAAAAACTTCATTTATTCATTTTCAGTAAGCACTAAATCCCGGTCAGTGCTTTTTTTTTACAATATCAAACATGCAAAGTACTTTGCGCACATTTCTATGTGAAGATATATAAAGTATTTAAATGAATACAATGCCATTTTATGTATTTCTGAAAAAGTTCAAATGTTAACAAATTGACCTTAAACAGTAATCTAAGAAAACTACAGAGTAAATATATTTTAAAATGTCTACGTTCTACAAATAAAAGTCTGTTTCCCATGGCGCTAAAATGAACTATACTTCACTAACTAATAAAACAATTCATGCATCAAATAAAAAAATGCCCTACCTGCCCTTCTTGGTGATAATCATCTCTGTGCCAACGGTGCTAAACTGCTTCCACAGAGATACATTTTCCAGTTCTATCTTTATATTGTCTTCAGATTTCCCAAAGGTATCTCTTTTTGCCGGAGGCGGGGGTAGAAGTCGAGGAGGCAGGCTTCGGGCTGCTGTGTCACATGATGATGGGTACAGGGACAGATGTGCTGGTGGCTCTCGATCTGGAGGGTAGAACATTGATAATATATGATGCATTCGAATCTGGCAGATTTTACTCATGTGAACCAGGGAATGATCAAATTTAAAGATTGTGCTTAAGAAATCATTTGATAAGTAGCTGAATGAAGAGTGTCACAGGATTCTTATTCTAATGTTATTTTTACTTCAAATTCAAATTCAAATTTTATTTGTCACACAGTCATACACAGTACGATATGCAGTGAAATGCTCATACAGTTCATTATGGAAACTATTGAAGAGCAGTGTTTCCTTGCCTGAAATGTTGACAAGCTGTTATTAAATAGTCTTAACTTGCAATCCTACTTGAAATAAATTAATCTCATTACTTATATTCTGGTATTTAACCAATATGCACAAATGGAACACTTGGGAGCATGTGTCAGAAATTTCCCTTTTCGTTAAAATTTTCTTGCACATGCAGTTTCTTCATTGACTCATTCGCACAACTGATTCTGAAAAGTATAAACCTTCCAATGGTTATTTCTTACTTTATTTGTCTCTCTTACCTCGATAACAGCAGTCTCCAAGTCTTTGTGCCGCAAGAGCTAAACTTGGGTACATCTCTACTCCCAACATCCTTTTGCCTGTCCTTGTTTCCTTTCACAAATTCAGTAAATCCTTTTCTTGTTTCAAATCTTCCAGTCTTATCCCGAATGTCTAAATATATCTTCAGCTTCAGTACCTTATTCTCTTGGTCTGGTCTTACTTCTTTTTACAGCCAGTGGTTCTGTCTCCCTGTGTTATATAGGTGAGTGTATATTAGCATATTGACCAAATGGCAAAGTTTTCACACTCCCACCCATTCCTTCAGTCTCCATCAGGCCTGTAAGGACCACAGTCCTGTCCTCTGCATGGAGTTTAAGCAAACAAACAGATACCCACTCACATGCACATGCATGCAAATTGCTATTGTGACAAACAAAATCCTTGTACACTTTTTGGAAATACCAAAACAACCAACAAGAAAAAACTAAATGGAGTAATTAATGTTATACAGATATGGAACTCTTTAAGTGCGTTCTATAATAGGGCGGTAACAAATAATTCAGCTAACTTGTTTTAAAAGCATCTAATTTGTGGTGATTTTTTTTAAAAAAAAAAGAGAATTAAATAGATTCCATTGTGACAATTTAGAGGTTATTTGTGCTTCTGGCTATTAGAAGTGACCTGGAAATGGACCGTATGGTTGGAGTGTGTATCTCAGTGCTGGTGAGAATGGTTCATAAAGCAAAGCCAGGGGTTTGTAAATTTAAAGCTTTGTTTCAGTTCTTAGCGATATTAGACAAACAGAATCAATCAAAAACCTCAAAAACTCAAAAACAAATAATATTAATTTAAATCATGTCAATAAAAAATATTAATGTTAGAAACAAATTTAAAGATAATAAAATGTGTTTGTGTAAATAAAAATTAATGTGTATTCTATGTTATGGGTGTAAAAACTTCAGGAAAAAAAGCTCTATAGTTCCAATCAACAGGCAAATAATTTTTGTATACATATTACAATATAATATTATATTATATATTACAAGTCTAATATCTGAATAGTTCGGTCATGGTCATAAAATAAACAAGGAGTGTTTGGAGTTTATTTCACAGTTAAAAGTTCCTTTGTTAAACAACAAAAAAATAAAGTTCATTGTGTTCATTGATGTTTTTTTATTTTTCATGTAAGGTGTATACTTTATTTAAAAAATAAAAATCAGATATCAGGCTATCTCTCTCTCTCTCTCTCTCTCTCTCTCTATATATATATATATATATATATACCATTGAGGGAAAAATGTTCCTTTAGCATGTAAAGTTCTGACAAATGCCTGATATCTGACAAAACAGAATAACATCATTTGCAACTCTTTCTGTCTTTCTCCTTCTCTCCGGTGGAGGTGTGGAGGGCAGAGGTTTGAGGTTCAAGCATGTGGCACAGTTTGGTCTTATTGCTGCAGTTTGGTCTTCTAGGTAAACACTGCAGCTCAGACACACTGCATGACACATGTCTCAGAAACAGCCTTACAATAACACTGAGCTGGAGAGTAACAACCACCGAGGTGCTGGATGAAATAACAACTTCCCACAGCCATTAAGGCATTAATAGTTTAGTTTATTTAGTCAGGTGGATAGTTTTATGTGGATAGTATTGTTAGTGCATTTAATTCTCATTTCTCACAATAAGCAATAAACTGGATTATTTTTTTCTTCGTCTTGACAAATAACAATTACAGTACAATGAAATATACTTGCATTGCACAAGCCTTTAGAAGATCTCAGTGGTTCTTCCTCATGTTGTCTTAGGGAGTTTTTCTCCTACACTTGCCACTAGCTTACTCACTCATCGTCTATTACGCTTTATCCTGTATGCAGGGTCGTGGGGGGCCTGGAACCTATCCCAGGAGCATGAGGTGGAGTACCAATCCATCGCAGGGCACACACACACACATACACACTCAAACGCACATTCACACACTATGGGCAATTTGGATACACTAGTTAATAAGCCTAATGCATGTCTTTGGACTGTGGAAGGAAACCGGTGTACCTGAAGGAAACCCACAAAGCGCTGGGAGCACATGTAAACTCCATGCCCGAGGTGGGAATAGAACCCGGATCCTTGAGGTGCAAGGCGTGACATTGCCACAAAGCAGCTTTATAGAAATCCTGATCTAAATTTGGTGACACTGGCAAGGCAAATGAGGAAGAGAACTCAAGAAGCACCAGACTCACATACAGTATGATAGCGAGGGCAAGATAATGTGATTGTGAATAATTCTATAATATAAAATCACACAAAACTATACGCTTTTTAAGAATGTTCAGTATAAACATTATAGTTTTAAGGATTACACCAGGCATAACAGTGGCATGGTGGCCTCGCACATCCTGGGTCGAGGGTTCGATTTCAACCTCAAGTCTGTGTGCATGTCTGTTCCTCCAGGTACTCCGGTTTCCTAAGACTTGCAGAGGAGGCTAATTGGCGTTAGTTCTTAGGTACTAATCTACAGTATCCAGGTGAGATTATACAAAGAAGTATGCGTAGGATTTAGCTAGATTTCTATAAAGCTGATTTGTTACTCTGTATGTTAAAAACCCCTATACAAATAAAACTGAATTGCCAACTCAAGTTCAGATGTGCTGACCTTGACATGCTCAAACCTCCTTAGGAAGGAGGAATCTTAGGAAGACCCCCTCTGGTTACAAGCAGCTTCTCCATTTTGACACGGGTTAAAGTTAAGCCCAGTGTTGTTATAGTTGTCGTTTTTATTTGCCGCTTGATGGGGGGTTATGCAAGATAAACTGGGCAAGAGAGGAAGTTGAGGTGTGAATGCTCTGCCTCCTAAAGGCTTAAGGTCATTACATACCCACGTGTGTGTGCGCGCGTGTGTGTGTGTAACGGAGTGTGGGATCAGGGATTGTTAAATGTAATGACCTTTAATGTGTTTACGAGTGGACAGGTGTCCCACTGTAGGAACCAGTAGCAGTACAGGCACACTTAGATGATATTAGTGGTAATGAGATGTGGGTTTTTTTTTTTATATTGCGGACCAGCGAATTGTGCTAAAGTTAAATGTCATTACAGTGTTTAACTGCAAACTAAAACTTTAACACCTTACATATCACACATCAGTGCTAAATACCGGTTCAGTTGTTCCTGTTAATAAGATTAGGATATAATATCAGTTTACGGACTGTACTTTTGATCTATCTAAACTATTTTAGCTGAGGAAGTCCTTTTAAGGCAAACTGTATTATAACATGATTAGTTTCAGTCCTTGTGATTTTGGGAAGCATAAGCTCCTTTGTGGTCTTCATTGTGACACACAGTACCAAACACTGACACCACGATATGTGCAGAACATGCTTAGAAAGAGGATATTACAGATACGTACAGTGATTTCAGTGATACGACAAGGTCAACATGTGACGTCTCGTGGAAAAATGATGTTTTGTGGCTGGTCTTTTCAGCACAAGCTCAAGACAGGATTAATTATAATTATAATCAAAATTATAAAGTTTACAGGGTTATTTCTACTTATATTTTATTTCACCTCAATGTCCCGCACAGCACTGAGCAGGTCATATTGTTATTCCATTAAACACTGTTGTACTACAGTACATTATACTTTCTGCCTTCCACAAAGTGTAGTGATTTAGTCGTCTCATCCCTGACCATCCAGACGTTTCTGATACTCCCTCACACCCACATACACTCACATGTTCCCTCATATGCATACTCCGATGATTTAGTCATGTATGAACAACGTGATGAGACCAGGAGACCAGTATAGATAAATTGACCCACTGAGTCGTTTCAGAATCATTTCAACAAAACAGCGTACCAGTGCACACCATGGAGGCTGAGCTGGGAGTCGGAGTGCTGGTCGTGGCTGTAGGATTGTACATCGCAATCTCACTTTATCTGCTACATAACCCACTTGTTCTCCATAAGAAAAAATGTTTAGCCTTTCACAGCAGGCACATTTCTCACAGAGGCGGTAAGTGGGGATTCTGATTTCTCCTTTTTCCATTATAAATTTAATCAACAACTATAGTATTATTTAAAAAAAAAAAAAAAAAAGTAGTGTTTGTTTTCTCCATAAATTGATAATATGTAAATTTGTAATGACAATACTAATCACAATGATTAGTGCTTAGATGTATTTTCTTATTCTTTTACCCAGGCGCAGGTGAGAGGATAGAAAGCACTATGGAGGCTTTTACACAGTACGTAAGGCAACTCTCTCTCTCTCTCTCTCTCTCTCTCTCTCTCTCTCTCGTAGACTAAATGTGTTAGACTATGTCTTGGCAAATAAAATATGATGAAATGAAATATACAGTCTTAAATAATAAATATAATATTGAAGTAGGTTTAATTAAGACAATTTTATTACTACATTACATGACAAACATATTTAGTTTGTTGACAATATACAGTAAAATTATTAATGAATTTTTTTATATTATAGTATATACACTTCAGGAAAAGAAAAACTTGTATAAATAATTTAATACTAAATGTATTGTTGTACATTATATATTGATATGTATGATAATATTATGAATATCATATTAATATAATATAAATCATACTATTGTCTTTTTCTGAAGTGTGAATTTTGGCTGACTATATATATATATATATATATATATATATATATATACACACTGTTTGTAATATATAGTCTATCACAACATTATAAAGTATGGTGCTACATATGGTGCAACCCTTTAATTCATGGTGTCCATGTTTATGCTTATGATCAGCCAGTTTAATGTTCCTTTTTAAATTTTAGAAAAATATAGATCCTTTACATTACCTGAGTGATGCATTATTTCAACCTGTGTGGACTTTTATATTTGTTATTTTAAATATTTATTAGCTTAAATAATACATTTTTGTTGTGCCACACCCGACTAAAGGGCTTGGACTTTTTTAAACGATGGTTTGTTGTTGTTGATGTTGTTTCAGGGTTGATATTTTTTAACTACCTCATACATTTTCCTTGTTCAGAAATTGTAAAAAAACAACAACAACAACAACTTGGCCTTTTGAAAATGATTATTATTTTAAGCAACTGCACTACTACTACTCTATTTACATTTTCAATAGTTTAAGTGATATATGAATATTGATTCTACCATTTATTACCAGCAATTTAAAGTAAAATGTTAAAGAATTTGAATATGTGCATGAATATCAATCAATCAATCAATCCACATTTATTTATATAGCACTTTACAGCAACCTAAGTTGAACCAAAGTGCTTCACAGCACTAAAAATGACAATAAAAT
>JAQMYL010000006.1:4499595-4511582 GCA_030014365.1 Clarias pachynema | reverse complement strand
AACATATAGTTATAAATAAATAAATGAACAATATAAATGAAAATTATAGTAACAGTAATAATAATAACAATAATAATGTATGTACAGTATGTACAAAAAACCTATAAGAAGCATATAAATGAAGTATATCAGTCACAAGTAATAAAAAGCATCAATTAATAATAGTAAAAAGTGAAATGAAGTTAAATGCAGGGCAACCTTGATGTGCAATTGTTTGCGTGACAAAGTGACAACAGTGCAGATAATAGTAATTGTGCAAAGAACAGCTAGACAAGAAGATATAATAATAGTCATAATAAAAAGTCATCTGATTTCCTCACCAGTGCAGTACAAGTGGGAACTGAGATGCTGGAACTGGACTGTAATTTAACTCTAGACGGTTATGTTGTGGTTTGCCATGACAAAAACCTTAAAATACTCACAGGATCTGATGTGGACATCTCTTCGGTTAAATTTCAGGTGGGTGTTACAGAAATATGCTTATTTACTTTACTAAATATTTAATAAGACACAGCTTTATTTTAATGTTTAATCATTTATTTAGGACTTGCCACTCTATAAAGAGAAGCTTGAGGTGATGTTCAGTGCTGGTAAGCTGGTTCAGAATCCAGTGCAATAAAATGTTAAACTCTTTAGTAGATGTAAATAAAAACATGAACACTTGAAAATCTCCATCAGGGCAATACGGTACAGGGAAGGACAGGAGAATTGCTCTGCTCGAGGACGTCTTCAAGAAATTCCCCCAAGTGCCAATCAACATCGAGGTTAAAGAAAACAATGACCTGCTGGTACAAAAGGTATTTACCACCCTGCTTGACTCGTTAACAAAAGAAGAATGATATTTCTGTAACTGTACTTAAAGTAAGAGTGATGTGTTATTTAGGTTTCTGCTCTGGTGAAAAAATATGACAGGGAAACCATCACTGTCTGGGCCTCTGATGATTCTGAAATCATGGCAAAATGCAGAAAACAGGTACATCACCACATTTCATGTGTCTGTGACCTAGATGAGCCTACAATTATATCTGAAACAACAATGATTCTAATGATTTAATAAGGATTTAGTATTCCATACACTGACTTTTGAAATTGTATGCGCAGAACCCCTATATGCCATACAGCTTCACCCCGAGACGAGGAATCCTTCTTCTAGTACTCTACTACACTGGCCTTCTGCCCTTCTGCCCTCTGGGTGAGGGCCTACTGCAGTCCTACCTGCCCAGTGTAATCAACAGGTCAGTAGTTTTCCTCTTAAAAACGTCTGTCTAGCTGGCATTTTTCTGAAGATCTGAATTAGTATAAAACAATAATCAGAAAACCTGAATGGAATTGCAGGAAGTGATAAATATGTATGCTTGGTTGATGGCACTGCTGAAGAGACTATTTCTGAGATGTTGTTTCCTTTTGCTTTACAATATAAACAATGAAACAAACACACTCTGTACATGATTTTGATTGACTGGTGCAATTGTCTTCTTGAACAAACTTCATCTTGAACAAAGTTTCGAGACTAGTTTTGTAACACGCCGGTAGATGGCAGCACAAGGCTGCATGCACAATCACGTGAAGTGACCAAACTTCATAAGTCAGTGTGCCAAAAGACATCGTCCTTTGTACATCTGGAGCTGTGCAACTGGTAATATTCTGACAATGCGTTACCACATCCGCTATTTCATCATGGACAGCAAGTTAGAACAAAGAGTGAACATGAAATTGCGTAAGAAGAGCATAAGAACATCACTGAAAGACGACGAGAAATCAGGAAGACCTTCCACAAGCTCAACCCTCGAAAATATTGAAACCATTCGGCAAATTGTGCATGATGCTTGTCAGAGAACAATTCACTACATTGCAGTCATTGTCAATGTGTCATACAGAACAGTCCAGGTGATCCTCACATGTGATTTGAACATGCGCTGTGTTGCTGCCAAGATTGTCCCCAGACTGTTGCCACAGGGGCAGAAGGAACATCGCGTCGAAGTCTGCCAACAACTCCATCAGGGTGTGGTGGATGACCCGTCCTTCATGTCGAGGATCAATACCGGTGACGAAACTTGAGTGTACAGGTACGACCCTGAGTGGAAGTCTTCACAGTGGAAGATGGCATCTCCATCACCGAAAAATGGCAAAAAGACAGAGCTTGTAAACAGAGCTAGTCTCTAAACTTTTTAATACCACCTCGTATTAGCCACTCATAGATGGGGTGGAGACATCCCAGAATAGACCACACCCATCGGGATAGAAATGATTTATCATAGGATAAAGTTGTTCAGTCAGGAGTGGGGCCAAATGATGTCAACTGAAACTTTTTAACCAAGCTGAATATTTGTGAAAAGGTCCTCTTTTGTGGGTTTAATCATGCTGATACAAGATATGATGGCACAGTGGCTTAGGGGTCACCCTGCACCTCTGCGGCCCAGGTTCGATTCCCACCTCGGGGTGTGTGTGCGTGGAGTTTGCATGTTCTCCCCGAGCCTGGTGGGATTCTTCCGGTTACTCCGGTTTCATCCCACAAAGACCTAGAAAAAAGCCTATGCTAACTGGTATTCCAAAACTGCCCCTAGAGTATGAATGTGCATGTGAATGTTGACCGGAGGAATAAATACTACGGTCACCATTGGCCTACAGGGCCCCTAGATGGACTGCAGAGGTTCCTACTGTAGATGGATGGATGATGGATACACTATATGGCCTCGCCTACAGTATATGTGGTTCTTCCCCAAACTGTTCCTACAAAATTTTAAGAACATACTTGTATAATGTAGCAGTACAATTTTCCATCACTCAAACTAGGGGGCTGAAAACTTGTTCCAGCATGGCATGTCCTTGTGCACATATGAGCTCCATGAAGACATAGGAGACTTTAAGACTACAGTAGGTGTTAAGGGGGAGGCAATATTATAGCAAGGTACTAAATCTGGAATTGGATGTTCAAAAAAAGGATGATGGTAATATACAGGACACATATGCAAAAAATATTTGTACAGTCTGTTCTGCTAACATACCAAATGTATATACTTTTACAGGGGCTATATTCCAGAGGAGGGTATTTTCAAGAATAGATTTGCAGTCTATCTCATGGAAAAGTAAGTCATAAATTCTATCCTGGTTATCCAGTGTGGAATTTCTGTGCATGCTCTCTTAAGTGTCTGTGTGGGTTCCCTCTTCCAGTGCAATGGCTACTCTAAATATCTGAATGCATGATTGTGTGTCTCCACGTATGATGTTTTGTGATAGGGTAGCATCTCATTCCACCTCTATTCTCTATAGGAAAAAGAGCTTACTGAAGATGAATGATTAAAAGGAAGGGTTTGATAGGTGTTTTGTTTCCTTTTTCCAGACTGACTATGAGAAAGTCTTTGTTTGAGCACTTGGTGAAGCGAGGCATGCAGGTATGTTTGTCAATTTCTTTCCTCTATAATCAAGATTAAATCAAACAGACATAATACTTTCTGTAAACCTTCAGGTCCATCTGTTCGTGTGCAACAACGAGAAGGACATGGCTGCAGCTTTCGCAATTGGAGCTACCGGAGTGATGTCTGATTATCCCACCATCCTATCAGACTACTTGAAAAAACATCCAGCTGTTTAATAGTTTCATATAGCAAAGATCTGAGAGCCAAAACACAACAACATTCCAGTATCGAATAGGAATCAGGTTTATTTCTTTTTAATCATTTTGCAATCCAGAAATCGCAGTGTACTTATCTGAAAAGGTCCAACATTTTTTTTTTGCTTCAACAGAGTAACCACAGTGTAATGAGCGCGACATAATACGATCACATGACCTGCAGAGGGTCTTTGTCTTTTTTTGAGATGATTATGGTGACGGAGTCTGTAAGATGTGCAGACAGACGCTCCTTAAACACAGTGAGAAATCCCCTCTCGCTGTTACTGTGCTCACTCAGAATCACACTTGTGCCTTTAGAGACGGCATCCAGCACCTCGTGATGAGACATCTCACCTGAGAGAAACAGAATACACATTATTACTCATTATAGCGTTTATATATTTATTATTAGCGTTTGATGTTCAGTGGGTCTCAGAGAAACTTAATTTAATTTTCATTATTTAACTTTAATCGTTTCTCCAAATGTCACTCTAATACACCATTTCGTGCCATACCGATTGATTTTTAGAGTTCAGCAATATTTTCCCCCCATTTACTTAGAATCCAAGAGTTCGCCAACAATGTAATAATAAAAAATTATTAGTTCCTTTACATAAGAATGTGGAATAAAAATGCGAAGTGCTTGAATCTAAAAGTCTATTTGGGGTTGTTTGGCCAAAAAGCAATGATTAATCTTGCTACTATTCCATACTAATACTAAATATAAACTATATAATAAATGATATCATTGGGCTTAGCTATTAACACTGTTGCCTTGCACCTCCAGGGTCTGGATCCAATCCCAAAAAAGCTCTTCATTGCACTAAACAGCATTTGAAGCAAACCAAGGAAACCCTATCCCATACCCAAATCTTATTATGCTATAAATTTAGTTTTCAAAAGTAAGACCTCTAGAATATTATGTTTCTTTGTTTCTATGTTAAATATGTATATGTTTGTTTTGAGACTAAACCCAAAATGAGGATTTAAAGATACAGAAAATCACTTGCCCCATCTGTATTGAAAATTTTCATGCAATATTAAATCTCTTCTTTTTTTGTTTCTATTTTTTTTTCTCTCATTAAAATTCGCATTTATATAGCATTAATAAATGCTGTGTTACAAAACTAAATTGTGTGTGTGAGTGTGTACACACCTGTGATGTAGAGGTCTGCTTTCACACCCTGCAGGACTGAAGCTCCTGAGCCAGCACACACAGCTACACTCTTCACCTCGGAATCTTGGGAAATATTGGCAACAAACACAAAGTACATATAGTAAATAAATCCACACAGTCTCTCTAGGCAGTAACAACCACAACACAGACTAAGCGCAGTGCACGATTAATAAAAAGAATTAAATAAATCACAAACTTAATTAATACATCTCACACATGCTTTTTTACTGCATTCAGATCACACTGCAATCACACTTTCTCTTATTTATTTGATGATAATCCCAGATTGATATATCAGTCACACTCATTGTTCACTCACACAAAAACAGGCCAGAGATCAGCTGGGAGGGGGTACATTCTCATGACCTGTTTCTGATTGGCTCCTTTCGATACTCTCTGTGTCTCTCAGTGCACATGTGGCAAACCATTTTTTTTAAAATACATTTTCTGCTGTTGTTGCGTTTATCATTGCATGTGTTAGTTTATATCGGTATTGTTTTTATCAGCATAGGGTAAATGTCTCATGCACACACACACACACACACACACACACACACACTAAAAACTTCAATACGCTACTGCTCAAAAGTTTGGGATTTTGGGATTAAGTTCTAACTTCATGGTCGTTCCTGATTTTTATTCCTTTCTACATTAAGGCGTCCAAAATACACAATAATCTCCTTTGAACAGTTGATATTGAGATGTATATCTGCTACTTATGTTCTGTAAATCCTTAATAACGGCTCTAATCTGATGTGCTGTTTGTTAATTGGTGATTTCTGAGGCTGGTGACTCTAAATGAACTTCTCCTCTGCAGCAGAAGGTAAGTTTTGGTCTTGCTTTCCTGCGATGGTCTTCATGAGAGACAGTTTCATCATGGTGCTTGATGGATTTTGCAAATGCACTTGATGATTGAACTGACTGTTGTTGTTGTTACATAATTACCTAATGGGTTATTTCATAGTTTTTAAATCCCCAGTATCGTTGTAGAATGTAGAAAATATAAACTACTAAACAAAAACACACAAATTTGCAAGTGATCCCAAACTTTTGGGCGGTAGTGTATTTATTAACAGTTTATTGTTGTCAAAGGTTTTCAAAAAGCGGGGGTGCTATTTATTAGTTACTTTTATTTATTCCTGTTAACATTCTATTTATGTTCAACAGCTTATTCGTGTTACTTTCAAATAGCGAAAAGCAACTTTTAATACAAGAGAGTTACCAGTTCTGTGTAGACTGCACTTTTTTTTTTTTTTTTTTTTTGCTTGAGTGCAATATTTTGGATTCAAGTAAAAAAAAAAAAAAAATTTTTTAAAAGAGAGAGAAAGAGAGAGAGAGAGAATTGTGTGAGAGAAACATGACCTCAATTCCCATGGAGAAAAATCACGATCCATATTTTGTCAAGGATCGTGCAGCCGTACTTAGTGCTACAGTCTGTATAATTACTTTTTACTTTCTGTTTCAGTCTCTTACAGTGTTTTCAGTGTTTCAGAGAAGTAATGACAATTACAGATTAATAGCATAAAAATTCAATAAACTTAGAGCAAACTTTGCTTCAAGAATTCCTTATAAACGTGTCATTTAGATCAAGACCAAGTTTAAATAATAATAAAAGGTTGCCTGTAAAAACACAAAGTACACATATTTGTCATAATTTCACTGTCTCCCTCTCACCGTTTCATCCTTACAAAGACATTACCTAAATAATAATAATAATTTAAAAAAAGGATTATTATGAATAATGATTCATCATCATTACCCAATGTTCTCTGATTTCCCAGAGCCAGTCTAAGGTAAGGCAGGCCAAGGTGTTTCTTCATTCTCTGGAGCGCCTCAGCTACGGATATCGGCTCATCCAACACAGCATGCCTACCTTGACCGCAGCCTAGTAAAGGTGGCTAGAGACAAACACAATAAGAGGGACGACTTCTCATCCCACTGGCCACATGATAATATTTACATTAGTTAAAAAAGAAAAATCTGAATAGATCCTTTAGAAGACTATACTACAGTACAGTATTTTAGTAAATATCATAAATGCCATGTAATTTTTTGAGACAAAATACATGCATTGTATTTTGTAAATATACAAAAAATTGCATGCACTTAATAAAAACATGATATCAAATGCTATTAATATCAAAATCAATTATACTCACTGATCACACCTTTAACAATTTGTAGTATAGTTTTAAATTATATTAGATATATTTATGTAAAATATACTTTCATTTAATATTTTGTGAAATGTAACAATTTAAAAAAATCTCTTTTCAGTACACTATAAACTGCTCTAAGTATCAAATTTTCCAAAAAAAATCACATTTCTTAAATGTTCTATATTAAAGCAGAATTTAATTACATCATTTAATCACATCATGCAATATATTTTTTTATTTAGGTTTGATATTAAACAAATGTGCCCTAAGGCTACTGAGGAAAAATAAACCGAAACAGCTTAATAACTGATTTGAGAAACACTGTTTTTTACATAAACCAAAATATTGACCTCAAGCGTACAAACCCCTTCGTGTTGAGGGACATTTGCACCCATGTAATGTAACAGTGTATCATCCATTTGCTTTGCACTGTTGCTTTACTTAAAAAAAAAAAACTCAAAAAAGTAACACAGAAAACCTCTCTGTAAATTACATACACTTTGAATTAGAGATCCTCAAAACCGTTTGTCTCGGACCAGCCATGAATATGACCATGAAAACACTATAGTCACCAAATTTACTGCACATGTACAGTATATACTGTAACCCTGAAGTAGGTTACCAATTTTAATATATCTCAGTGGGAGGCACTATAACCTTTATTTTACGGATGACAACTTTCATTGAAATTTCCACGAGTGACTTCATTAGTTGCCTGCGTTGGCCAATCAGCTTGCAGCATGCAGTCGTGGGAATTAACTTGCAATTATGGAATAAAATCACTGTCAAAAATATTCGTGCGTAAAAAAAAAAGATTTGTGTGTAATTCTGTAGCAATCGCTACAAAATGTGAATTGTATGTCCACAGCCAACCACTACTTTGTTCTATATAACAGTATATAAATTGGGGCACTACACAAAAAAGAATGCTTAAAACCCAGTGCTCGGAGCTTGAGCTTACTTTTTTATGATTATTATTGCTTAATGTTTCTTACTTCTGTGACCAAAAACAACCTGACGATTTTAACAGGCTTGGTCTGATCTGCATCAGTCTTATAAATATTTTAAGTACTATTACCAAGCACAAGTGGATAGAAGCACCTAACAGAGTACATATGATGTAAAGAGGTCTTTTTACCTGCTGGGGCTGTGTGATGTTGAGAGACTGGCTGGCTGTAGCATTTCCTAATATGACCTGAACAACAGGGGTCAGTTCTGAGCTGGGACAGTTTACGATCACATGCTGTAGCTCTCGTTCAGTCCTGAAAACACACATAAACAAATACTTTACTGAAATGTACTGTATTTGTTGCTTCCAATCTGTATTTGTTGTATGAACTATATTGATTCAGTTGCTCAGGTCAAGACTCAGAAACGTTATGTTGACCTGAAAGTACTGAATGACCCGGTTATTACATCTGTGTAAAAGTTTTTCTCTCCTGACACAAATAGCAAAAGTAATGAGGAACCATTTTCACACATGAACTGGCCACCACATTGTGTGCCATGGTCAACGCTAAATATGCAGAATGATTTTTTTTTTTATCAGGTTATATGCACTATATGGCCATCACACTCAAATGCTCACTCCATAACCAAGGAGTTTTGGTCAGAGCTCTGTGCAGATCACTCAGGTTCTTAAATCTCAAAATCACTAAATAATCTTCATGTTCCAGCACACAACAGCTTGTGGAGGAAAATCATGTGACTCACTCACTCACTCATCGACTATACCGCTTCTTAATCCTGTATTCAGTGTTGCAGGGGGCCTGGAGCCTACACCAGGAGACTTGGGGCACAAGGCGGGGTACACCGGGGTACACAGGGTGACAATCCATCGCAGGGCACACACACACACACACACACACACACACACACTACAAGCAATTATGGAAACGGCAATAAGCCTAATATGCATGTCTTTGGACTTGACAAATTATTTACTTCTGCCACACAGCATGCTCCGATGCCTGCCAGTGTGTGAATAGTATGTGAATAGAGTGTGCCACCTGCAGGGTTATAAAAGAACTGCAACAATTTATCATCTCACATGTAAATATAAATAAATAAGAAAATAATTTAAAACAATCAATTTTGGAAGCAAACAATGTGGTAATACATGAATTGCCACACAAAAGAATCACAGTACATCCCTGAATCGATTTTCACCTCGTCTCTACTAAATATGATGATGTTAAATATGATGATTAAATTAACAATATTAACTGAATGCCCACGTACCTAAGTATGTTGAACTGAAAGGTGTCACCATTTTCTGTCTTTCTCAACTCAGTCAAGATTTTTTCAAGCTCCTCTTGATTTTTTGCTGTGAACTCCAATCTGTGATTTTGATATGCGCTACAGAGAGCCTGTCTTAACACCGTCACTTGTCCCCTACCTGTAGATAATAAATTAATCAATAATTAATATGAAGGAGAAGAAAGAAACAAGCATATTATTGTAATCACAAGATTAGAAGATTTTAATCAAAACAACCAACCTATGCCTTCTATCAACCAATCATTCAGGCCGTCTTTCACGCTATCCCACGACGTATGCGGTGAGAAGACAGCTATACCGCTTTCTAAAGCTCTGATGGCCAATTGCTGTTTCCAGTCCTTCTGTACAAGTCGCTTGAAAGGACGGAACAGAGGCGGGTGATATGAAACGATGAGGTCACATCTCGCCGCTTCAGCTTCTTCCATAACGTCAGCTGTGAGATCGTTGGTGAGGATGATCGTCTTGATTGGACGTTGTTTGCTCGGTTCCACCAAGAGGCCAACATTATCCCAAGATTCAGCCAAGGAGAGCGGTGCAAGTCGCTCAAGAACATCCAGGACTGTCTTTAAATCCATGGAGGAAGGAGGGTGTGAGAAAAAACGAGAAGAAAGAACAAAAGCAGGGATGCGAAATGGATGACAAATGGAAGAATGTTGAGCAAAGGTTGCTTTTCGGTAATGAGGTTTTCTGTTGAGGGCAGTGTTTGTGATGAGATTAAACCGTATCAAGCTGCAGTTCGACGTGAAGAATCTTCTTGAGATGTTCATAGAGCTAGTAATCATGGATGAAGACACCTCTACGGAAGAATAGGGAACAATGATGGAATAATATGGAGAAATATTTAGTTACACACATCGATCAGCCACAACATTATGACCATCTGACACAGCATTTAACACAGCATTAACTTTTTCAGCAATTTGCTCTACACTAGCACTTCTATTGGATCAGACTACACGGGCCAGACTTCACTCCCCATGTACATCAGTGAGCTTTGGCCCCCCATGATCCTGTCGCCAGTTCATCGGTTTTCCTTCCTTGAATCACTTTTGGTATGTCCTGACCGCTGCACACCAGGAACATCCCACAAGAGCTGCAGTTTTGGAGTTGCTCAGATTTAGTCCTCTAGCCATCACAATTTGGCCCTTTGTCACTCAAATCCTTTCACTTGCCCATTTTTTCTGCTTCCAACACATCAACTTCAGGAAAAAGTTACACTTGCTGTCTAATATAACCCAACCACTTCCAGCCATCATTGTAACAAGATATTGATAATGTAGCTACTGTGAGGAGGGCTAAATTGTGATGGCTATTGTGGGATGTTCCCAGGTGTGCAGTGGTCAGGGCATACCACAAGTGATCCAAGGAAGGAAAGTTGGTGACACAACTGATGCACATGGAGAGTGGAGGCTTGCCCGTGCACTCCGATCCAATATAAGAGCTACTGAGGAAAAGGTTAATGCTGGTTGTGTTAGAAAGGTGTCAGAACACACAGGTCTTTACTGTTTTAATGGCAAAAGGGGAACCTACTCAATATTAGGCAGGTGGTCATAATATTATGGCTGATCAGTGTATTTAAAGTACACCACGATGGATCTGTCCTTACTTGAAATAATGCAAGAAGAAAAATAATCATACAATATAACAGCTTTTTTATATACAAAATAGTCACTGTTTTTATATTGTTTAAAACCATCAAAACAGCTGCAGGACTGACTACACAGATGTATGAGGTTTAAATAAAGGTAGCTGGATGCCATTTAGTCTCCTACTGAATATCTAGTGCACTATGATGAGTGTAGAAGCAGTGCATGTGGACCCCTACGCAGTACACGTGCAC
Organism: Clarias pachynema; assembly: GCA_030014365.1. Classification (NCBI taxonomy): domain Eukaryota; kingdom Metazoa; phylum Chordata; class Actinopteri; order Siluriformes; family Clariidae; genus Clarias; species Clarias pachynema. The sequence goes on along the minus strand of JAQMYL010000006.1, from coordinate 4,500,516 downwards.
AGGAAGTACAAAGTGATTTGTAATCGAGCCCGTACTTCAGTAGCTCGCGAGCTCACAGCGGCTAACTTCTGTTAGCATGCTTTACATCAGCCTCATATAAAGCGAGTGTTAAACAGTCTGTTCGCACACAACATGGATTCATATTAGTATTACAGTTAAAACATGCTTAAATGCGATCTAAAACTTAATCAGCTTGAAATAGTACTATGACAATACCATCTTACCGGCAGTGACGCTGCTAACACTTCCGGTGGGCGTTTTATTTTAAACAACGTCAACTGTGACTGGACGAATGCACGCTCACTACCTCCTCTCTCTTGTTTTTCTTTATTCATCATTCATTTATTTATACAAAAACATTTACTATTTATTTATTTATTTTATTTATTTTATTTATTTATTTATTTTTCTGTATTTTCATCGTCCGTATTGTTTATTTGGGGGATTGGTTTGGGGGAGTGGCGCTGACGGGGCGGGAGGGAGTCTCGCCCGGGGAGCAATTCAGTGTAGAACCGCCACTGGTTCTAATTATTATTATATTATATTATTACCCTGGCTCTCATATTTTTTTTATATTATCAACATTGTAACAAGATAATAAGAAATTTTATATTTTCTAAATTTGTGTGTATATAAAACCAAAACGGTTCGAGACTAGTTTTGTAACACGCCAATAGATGGCAGCACAAGGCACAGTCACTGGGAGCACCGACCTTAATAAGTCTATGTGCCAAAAGACATCGTCCTGTGTACATTGGGAGCAGTGCAACTGGTTATATTCTTACCATGTGCATTACTACAGTCGTGGCCAAAAGTTTTTAGAATGACATAAATATTGGAAATCGGAAAAGTTGCTGCTTAAGTTTTTATAATAGCAATTTGCATATACTCCAGAATGTTATGAAGAGTGATCAGATGAAT
>JAQMYL010000006.1:4437888-4453752 GCA_030014365.1 Clarias pachynema | reverse complement strand
AGCTCTCTCTATGCCTCCGGCTGTGAGAGGCAACAGCATCACCCGGGGTTCGAACCAGCGATCTCCGGATGATAGGGTGCTTAGTGGTAAAGTGGCGCCACTCGGAGGCTTTAAATTTTTTTTATATATACAATATATACATTTTGTTTGAGAGAGAGAGAAAAAAAGAATCATCAAAGAAACAGATTGCTTAAAGATTGCCATTGACTCGGCTGTATGGACATTCCACCACCAAGGTGCCAGAACAGAAACCAGTCTAGAGACGGTGGGACCAGTCTAGGAGTGCTGGAGAATCGGCGGTAACGTGGTGTGGTGCGTGGTGTGATTAGAGCTGAGATGCAAGTAGGTACTGGGCCGTTTTTAGCTTTGTAGGCGAGCGTCAGCGTTTTGAATTTGATGGGGGCAGCTACAGGAAGCCAGTGCAAGGAGCAGAGAAGCGGTGTTCATCAACCATGTCTTTATAGCCCTTGCTTTGTGCACTGGGGCGCAGTCATGCTGGCCTTCCCCAAACTGTCGCCACAAAGTTGGAGAAGCACAGCATTGTCCAAGATGTCTTTGTATGGTGAAGCGTTAAGATTGTACTTCACTGGGGATAAGGGGCCTGATTGAAACACCTGAATTCAATAATTAACTAAATACTTTTCTCCATATAGTGTACCCATGAGTGTTATTCCTGAACTGGTCCCTGCACACTGGGAGCCTGGATTTCTTAAGGGCCAAGAAATAATGCTTGCATTCAACTAGAGGCTTTCTAGAAAAAAAAGAAGGAAAAACAGATAACGCTGGATTTGAACTCAGAAACCTGAAATGGAAAACCTGCAGAAAGTGACGTCAGATCAACATGGCTGCTTTTGCCATAAAGCGTAATCGAAGCGGTTTCCACTTTTTTTTTTTTTTTTTTTTTGCTGTGACTGATATTAAAATGTGGGAAGACCCGGGTTTGAGTGAGAGCATTAGCACTGATGCAGCGTTTGTGCTGGGTCTGGACCCCTCAGAGCCGAGAGGAAAACAAGGATTGCACAAAAGCTTCAACAAAGTAACGCTGAAATAAGGCGGAACTGTGGAACTTAAAGACCTTTCTGAGATCAGACGCGTCAAAAGCAACAAAGTAACAAACGCTTCACTGTGCGCTCGAAATCTTAAACGGACATCAAGGGCACTATGTAGTGAGCGAAACTCCTATAGAACACACCCTACAGAGTGCACGTAAACAGGAAGCGTCTATCCCGTTTGGGATTCGTCCAGAGTCAATTCTCCTTTCACTCTCGCTAAACCAGTTAGCAGTTGCTTCTTTCATAATTCAAAGACTGACTAAAAGAAATCAAAATAAATGTAAATAATAATTAGCTTTACTGTTAAAAAATGTTAACCTTACCGCAAAACAGCATGTGTGTAAGAGCAGTTTCCTTCATCAGGTCATCTGTTTTCATCCTCTCGAGAAAAAAAAAAAGTTAAAAACAAAGCCCGAGGAAGAGAACTGAAAGAAATCCCTTATCTTAGATTAAAAGTCGACTTTAAAATGGTTACTTATTGTTTTTACCTTAAGCTAGCACCTGTAACTATCTTACACCTCCTGCTTCACCGAATAAACCTCTCAGTATCTACATAAAGTCTGGCATTCATCTCTGAGACTCTGAGTGTTAAATGCCCTCTGTGTCGAATACACGTGCGCTTTTACTACATCGTAGCGGTAATGCAGTCCAACAGTAGCAGCCCTGTTTACCGTATTTACTGTACTATATTTTATACAGCGTCCTGAAAAGTAATGGGCGGGACAAGCAGACAGAATGTCGATCATCTGACACATCAGCCAATCATAAAAGGTTAAGGTTAGACTTTTGGGTCAGGATTGACCAATCATATTACACGTACCGTATATCAATCAGAAAATGTAAAAAAAAAAGTCTGTTTGTTATATTACTGTATTATCATTAGATAGTATTCTACAAATATATGTGTGGAGATTTTTTTTAGAGAAAATATATAGTTATTTAGCAGCAAATCAAAGCAATTTCAGAACTGGTAAATTCTAAAAAATGTTTTCAGAAAAGTTAAATAAAAGGAGAAACTTGCAACACTTGAAAGATTTTGTGCTTTTTAATATTAATGGGAAAAACATAAGTTTCCTCTGAAATATGTGAGCTCATCATATGGAGTTATATTAAAATTTTACTAAATTTAATGAAATACCTAAGAGTATTGTGATGTAGCTCGCTTTTGCATTACTGTTACGTACGTACAAAAATCTCTGCCAACACCACCTAAAGCACTACTGATACTACGCTGTAATGACCGCCAGGGGGCACCGTGGGACCAAAAGTCTATGTGACACCCTTACTTGGATAAAAATAAATAAATAAATAAATAAATAACATTCCTTGGATATTCATTTATCATCTATACCGCTTATTCTGTGTACAGGTTGCAGGGGCCTGGAGCCTTTCACAGGAGACTTAGCGCAGGAGGCGGGGTACACCTTGGACAGGGTGCCAATCCATCACTACTGGCAATTTTGGAAACACAAGTTAAGCTAATCTCCATGTCTTTGGACTGTGGGAGGAAACCCACCAACATGCAACATGCACACAGACCTGAGAAGGGAATCGAACATCGATCCTGGAGGTCCAAGGCGACAGTGCTAACCACTAAGCCACCATGCCACCTGCCTTGGATATTATAATAGTAAAATAAGATCTAAGATATAGTGACATTAACAGCAATATACTTTTTGACGACTTGCACTGGGGATTAAAAAGTAGTTCACTTTAGTGTACTGGAAACTAATAACCACAAATTGTTATTATTGAATTATTGAATTCAGGTTTTTCAATCAGGTCCCTTGTCCCCAGTTTAAGGCCCCTTAATACTTCAGCATACCGAGACATCATGGACAATGCTATGCTTTCAACCTTGTGGCAACAGTTTGGGGAAGGCCTTTGTCCCTCAGTGCACAAAGCAAGGACTATAAAGTCATGGTTTGATGAGTTTGGTATGGAAGAACTTGACTGGCCCGAACACAGAGCCCTGACCTCAACCCCATCGAGCACCTTTGGGATAAACTGGAATGGGGATTGTGAGCCAGGTCTTCTCATCCAACATCAATGCCTGATCTCATAAATGCTCTACAGAATGAATGGGCACAAATTCCCTCAAAAACACTCCAAAACCTTGTGGACAGCCTTCCAAGAAGAGTGGAAGCCGTTATAGATGCAAAAGGGGGACAGACTCCATAATAAATTATATGTACAGTATTTGGATACAACATTGTTGCAGGTTTGGCCAAATACTTTTGTCCATATAGCGTAGATATATGTAGAAAGAAAATACAGTATATTAATTAAATTATTCATTCTTCCTCAGTCAGCACTTTATCCTGGTCAGGGTAGAAGTAGGTCTGAAGCCTTTCCTATGAACACCAGGAACAAAAACAGGATCCACCCTAGGTGCAAAGCCAGTCCACAACAATGCACTGTGCACACACACACACACCTTCACACACTCACTCATAGGGTCAACGTAACGTAACAAATCCACCTAGTAGCCTGTTTTGGCAGAAAATAATGTACTTAACTAAAATACAGATCTACATGCTACCCAATAATACACCATGGCCCATAAGATACATGAAGACAAAATGAAATGAAAAAAAATAAAATAAAATAAAAATCACCTTGCATGTAGTGTTTAAGAATATGAACAGTGCATTTGTAAACAACAGTAATTTCTTAATTCGTTAAAACTAATTTGCATCTAGAAGCTAAACGATGTATTATGTTTCTTATTATCAGAAGGTTTACTCTACTTTCCAGCCCAACTACATTTCAAAATGTGAACAAAAATAAATTTGGCTAACAAAAATTTTGAAAAATAGTAAAGTGCTATCTCTTTTTCAATGTTCTGTGGCAATAACATGAAGTCAATTGGTGACCTGAATGTACTGAATGACCAGGTTATCACATCTGTGGAGTTTTTCTTCCCTGATGGCACGGGCATATTCCAGGACTCGAATTGTGAAAGAATGCTTCTGGGAGCATGAGGACCTGAGGAATCATTTTCACATATGACCTGAACGCCACATTGTGTGCTGTAATCAAAGCTAAAGGCAGTCAAACAAATTTTAGCACATGCGACTTTTTTTAGCCAGGCAGCGTTGTATAACACAATCTTGACTGGCTGTGGAGTATTTTAACCTGGAAAGTCTAGCAACCCCAGACCTGCCTGGTCCTCTGCTCTGTTTGTGAGCATGGAGCAGCATGAGTTCATTCCCCAACAAGGCCTCTATTAGTGCTTGCTTTTGATAACGGCGTGCTATTTTAACTTTAGAGAGATAAATATGCCACATGTTAAATAGCAATGTTTTTTGTAAAACAAATGTTGATCACCCAAAAGAGATTATTAGTATTTGGGATTCAACAAAGACCTAAAGAAAACTTTATCCTTGGTGAACATACAGTACAGTAAGTTTTTGGCAATGTATTTTTCTACCAAGCAACACGGAATGACATGGTACCCCCACACACACATACACACACTAACAAGGATTTACGGCTCATACAAAAATAGCTTCTCTTTTAAACTCAATGGGATTGCCACTGTCTCTTTCAGCTGGTCTTGTCAGTCAAATTTCAAAACAAGATGGCAGACAGGGCAAGCTGGGTTTTAACACTCTCAGGCAAGTATTTGGACTTTCTTGATTCTGCCAAATGACATTGCTTATGACAAAATGTTTTATTTAGCTTTATTCATGAACAGATGCCATACATAGACAAGACTTTAACTGACCAGAAAAAAAAACAGCTTACATATAATTCTAATATGCCAACAGTGCTTGACCTGTATGCAACCCATACTGTATTACTGTGTCTCCTATTTTATGCATAAATGTGTGTGTACTGTATATATATATATATATATATATATAAACTTTGAGTGTATTTTACAGGACTGACTGAGGACGTTGCCTTGCGCACTTTGTCAAATTAATAAATAAAATAAATTTCAGCATCCCTCTTTCCTTAGTGTGTATATCCTGCTTGGTGTTGGTCCGAGCGGACATCATAACACACGCTCCTGCGGGCCAGCTGTTTGTGTACGAGCTAATGAGAGAAACCTACCAGAATGAATTCGAGCCATTCCTCACACACTACGGTAAGCTGGCTCTGCATATTAAACTGAACACCCTTAAGTAAAGAACCAGAAAGTTATTCTGTTAACTCAGAATGCCAAAATCATGTATAAAAATTATGACTATTTCCAGTATTGCCTTTTTTACATTCGTGAGCTAAACACAAATTATTTCTTCTGGCTAATTGTCCCTCATGTCATGTCACTCTGTCTAACCTAACTAGCTAATCTGAAGCAGTCAGTGATCCTGTTATCTCTGTGTAAAGCCAGAGTTCTTTCTAAAATTGGAGAATGGTGACACATCTTAGGTCACATATGAAGCCAAATCCCACCCATTAGCTCTCAGTGGGACTTTTAGGATTTCCGGGAGGACTTACAGCACTGTGGGGACACCCCCTGACTCTATATAGTTCTACATTAATAATAAATCTGTAAATTTGACTGAGTTTAACAGATTCCCATTTGCCACGTTTCACTGTCTATATTGCTATAACATTATCTCTCTTTGTGGAACCAGGGCGTGTGTATAATGACCCCATGGTGTTCAAGTGCAACAAGCAGCAGTTTCCAGACCTGCCGCGCTGGCTGCGCTTCACACAGCGCCACCCGTATGACAACGGCTTCCTGTACGGCACACCGCTGCCCCAAGACTTGGGCAAGAACATCATAGAGGTACAAAGCATCTGATTGGAGTAAATGTTGAATTCATGTAAAGTTGGCATTTTATATTGGTGATGGTTGTCCCACTTTTTTCATTCAGGTTTTTGTCACAAATAAGCGAAGTTACGAGACTTTCAAGGATCGGCTTGTTATAAATGTTGGGCCGGCAGGTAATAATCAATCAATCAATCAATCAATCAATCAATCAATTAACAACCACCAAATCTATAGGAAAAAATGACATCCTTATCCATAGTGACGAGTTAGTGTCATGAGTTAGTCTTCTTGGTTGAAACACTAGGGGCACGGGTAGCTCAGTGGTTAAGGCATTGGCCTATGGATCAGAGGGTCCTAGGTTGAAACCTCACCAAGTTGCCCCTGTTGGGCCCTTGAGCACAAGACCCTCAACTATTCATATGTATAATGAGATACAAATGTTTTCTGGATGGATGTGTCCACCAAATATCATAAATGTAAGCTTCTTTATCTGATATTTACCAAGACTGACTGTGTTTTTGATTGATTTCCCTGATTTGAGATTAAGATAAATTAAATGTGACCACTGAAAATTGTCTTATACACTTGTATATTGTTTGGAAGTGGACTATATTACAGACATTAAATATGGACGTGTGACAGTATAGAGGTCCTGGTTAAATGATCAGCACGGTAGTGAGTGTTTTGTAGCACTGATGAAATTAGTACGAGTTAGTAATTAGTAAGAGGCAGAAAAAAGTCTCATAAAAGAATTTAAAATGTGCACCTCATTTTAAATGACTTTAAAAGCAAATATTGCATAATCACATAAATATAAATAAAGCTGGGAAAAATAATGCACCTGTAAACACAACCATTAAATGAAATTAGCGAAACATTAGGTTAGAACTATCACAATTATGTGTGTATGTATTTATTTGTTCGCAGTCAAACAGATGCCTTACCAGGCGGAATTCTTCATCGGACTAAGGGAAATTGAGAAGGTCTTACCGAACGAGGTTCAGGAGGAGATAAAGCAGGACGTTCAGCTGATCTGGGGGACAGACAGACTCGACTATGTCAACATCACCTCTGCTTTGGACCGTGGTGGACGTGTCCCTCTGCCTCTGCCTGGACAATATGAAGGGTTAATTAAAGTTTTTTTTTTTTTTTTTTTTTTTAGATATAGGACAAAAATCAGCTGAATTATTGAAAAACAGATTTTAATTAGTAACAGCTCATTCACAAAGGTGTTACTTTTATATTGGACAATCTGAGATTAATAACCAGAATAGCATATTTAACAAAGAAATGTGAAATATGGTGACATTTTATCCTTGAAAGAAGACATTTATTCAACACTTATAGAAGGAGATTTCAGCAGCAATGCTTTATGTGCATCATGGATGTCCCGTAAGATAATGCTATAATTTGTCACTTTGCTTTTTATTAATTAATTTAAAAAAAAAAAAAGCAGAATCCATTTCAAGGTTTATAAGTGTGTGCTTGTGTGTGCTTGTGTGTGTTTGTGTGTGTGTGTGTGTGTGTGTTAGTGTGTATGTGAAGCTGGGGTCGGATCAGCCCTACTCCACGTGCCTGCTGAGGCTGCAGACAGCAGATCACCTGCGAGAGTGTGAGGCTGGAGGGAAGATCAGTGGAGACTGCAGTGTGTGCAGCATCCCTGCTAACTGTGTGACCTGGTGCAAGTCAGCTCTGGTAAACATTCACATACAACATCACAACTTAAGCAAGTGGAAGTTAAATTAAGTTAAGCCTTTACATTTGTACATTTGTCACATGTACATTCTTTCTTTTCATATCCCAGTTAGGAAGCTGGGGTCAGAGTTATATAATAATTGATATAATTAAAATAAAATAATTGAAATAATTACATAAACACTAAATGAACAAGTAAGTCATTAAAAAAAAATCTATTATTGTCTCCTCTTTATTTCCCTCAGATTGATTTATCCAGGCCTGTGCCTCCTACTCCGGCACCAACCATGGGTTCAGGCATTCTGGCATGGGGAGGAGAGTTTCTCCCTCCTGCCTCTCCCCCTGAGAGAGACTTTATCCCTGACTACATAATTACCGTAATCGTACCCTTCATTCTCGCCATCCTCCTTTGCCTCATTCTAGCTTATGTCATGTGCTGCAGGAGAGAAGGAATGTAAGTTCACTTCATTCCACATCAGAGCAATATATTTATTGAAACAAACAAGGTCTTGTCTGATTTATATACGCTTCATTTGCCTGAAACGTGTATAAATATTATAAAGACTTATTGCATTTTTCTGTGGTTTTTTTTCAGTCAGAAACGTGATGCCATTACTCCAGCGTACGTATGCCAAATTACTATCCTACTATTCTCGTCATACAAACACATCTACTTTGGGGGGGAAAGTGAATCCTCAATCCAAATAATTACTCCTGTCCATATTAAAAGTCACCACTGGTTCTTTTTTCTTGTTCTTTCTCTTTCTCTCCTCTCTCCATCTGTTGTGCTCAGGCTCCAACTTTACCATCACCACACCATCCACGGGAACAGCAATGAGCTGCGGAACATGGCAGGCAACCGTAGTAGTGCGCCACAGCCTCTGTCCACACTACCCATGTTTAATGCCCGTACTGGACAGAGGGCACCTCCAGATTATCCTTCCGACAGTGTCCACATCCCCCTCATCATGGCTCAGCAGTAAGAGATTATTCTTTTCACACATTATCTACGGTATTTGTACTGGTTTTAATTCTCACATAGTGGAAGTGAATAACCCACTCTTGTTTCAGCCAAGGACATTCTCAGCGGGTATAATAAAAAGTGTGTAGTCCAAACCATCACCTTGCTTATTTGGTGTTTTAATGCAAACTTTACCATTAAAAATATTAAACTGGAAAAATAATAAGATTTTATTCATGTTTGTGCATACACTAAAACTTGCCTGAAGTTAAACCTTGCCATGAATTAAATCAAAATGTTTAGTAGAAGTGAAGTTATGAGCAGTTATGTGCCGGATTACAAACAGGAAGTACTGCACGTACTGCGCATGCGTCAAATTGTGGGCATGTCTTAAAATGACCACTGAATAGAATTGATTGAAATTTTTGCCATATTTAGATATCTGCCTGAAGTTCAACTTGCTCCATAAGTGAAATCAAAATGTTTGCAAAAAAAATTATGTTACAGATTAGAACTTACTGGGTCAAGTAAGTAAGTTGAATTGCTTCTTTTTAAAAATATTTTTTAAATTATTTTAGCAAAATGTCTGATTCATCTTTTTTAATTTCATAAAACAATACAGTGTAAGTGAAAATAGAATTCTTAAAAATACTGTTAATATTAAACCATAAATATTGTACTGTATGTATTTTTAAACTGAATTGCAAAATGTAAAATGTTATTTATTTGTTTGTTTTGTTGTTAGTTGTTGTAAATCATTTATTACGGCCCACCTGCAATACCTTCACAGCCCTCACTTTAGGAAACTATTCATTCAAGTCCATTGACTTTGAACAGGTTTACCAAGTGGCCTTTGAAAGAAAGCTTTTCTAAAAGTCCGGAACACTGGTCTGTGTTTGGATGGGCTTTCTGTCAATCATTTAACAAACACAATAAAACATAATTTTTAACATAAATTAAATAGCGACATAGAAATCGTGCAGCTTCCTGAACATTGAATAGTCTTGTTTTATTTATTGATATCTTAAAAAATTCTAAATAAATAAGACTGTCTCACTTTAACATTCTGAGATCCTGGGCGTCCTGAAGCAGTAATGACACCAATTTCAATCCATCTGAAACAATTTAAAGCAAATCATGATGATGTTGAATCATTTTGTTATCTGTTCATCAAAACCATCATGACAAGAGTTCAGAGAACAATCGGAGAAAGTCCAGGTCTTTTACTTTTAACCTCTCTGTATCAGTTCTGGACAGGTAAAGTATCTTTAATGCCCCCTGTGGCTGAAACAGGTTTTGCATTTTGTGGTTAATAAAAAGTCTCTCACTTCTTTTTTTTCATAGGGAGCCCAATGTTGACACGCTGCCCAGGTAATCTTCATCTCTGTTTTTTGTTAGTTTTTTTGTTTAAATTATAAAGTTTTATAATTACATTATAATGCAGTAATTATGCACATATTTCATTATTATATTTTATAATGAACCTGGTTTATATGTAATTCTTTTTCTGCTTCTTAGGACACGCTTCTTGGAAACCCAGTAAACTATCACACCCTGCGGGAGAGCTGTTTTTTCTGCTCACTATGATTTCTTTGCATTGTGTGTTTCAGTGCTTTTTAACAGGCGTACTGTTTGTGCCACTGTTTTGCTATTAAAGATGAAGTTATAGTACCATGTGACTTTAAGTGCACCAGATAATTGGCTTTTTTTAGAAGTATTAAGCAATTGTTTAAAATAAGTATTTCATGTATTAGGAAAATATATAAATAGACTTTTGTAGAATATGACATATTTATCATGATAAAAACATGTCCTACATCCACCTAAATGTGCAAACATATCAGTCCAGTGAATCCAAAATTATGTTGAAGTATAGATAGCGTCATTTTATAGAAAGGCAATAAGGCTGTGGCAAGAAGATGACATGCCGAACATTCCTTTGACCACTTTAAAACATGCTTTATTTCAGCATCCAAAATAATTAAAAACATCTCGAAATATTATACATGTACAAAATAAGTACAGATCCTCTGTTTGGAACCATTAAAGTGTCTGGTTGTGGTTTTCTTTCTGTGCGGCTGTTTTTTTTTTTTTTAACTACAAACCAATGAATCAAAACTTCCCAAAAAAGGAAAAAATCAAAGGTGTGCATTGCATTTGAAGAGAAAAACAATGAAAAGATTGACAGTCGGGGGGCCATGTGCAGACACAAAGAAAAAAATTTCCCCAAAGACCCTGGGAATCAATCTGGCAATCGGTCCACCTACTTCACTCACCTAGAGAAAGCATCACATTCAGCTTTTATTTTTCTTTAGCCAACAATATAATGAGAGAACAAATGGATCATATTGACAACAAGACTAAATAGCACCAAACAGGTCCCAAAAGCACAAACACATTTGGTCAAACACATTTACACCACAATTAGGACCTGGAGAGGAAAGTAGCACCTTTTCACAAATTTTACTCATGTTTTTAGTTTGATAGTATGTTTTTTTAGTGGTAATAACCTGCCTTAGTGCCCCCAAACACCCATAGGTAACATGATTTGGTCCTGAGGTAGCCATTACAAGTTTGAGTCTAAAGCCTGTGTGACACGATGATGGGATGTTGACATCTTTTCCCTTTCAGCTAGAAGAACAAGACACTTAATTGTCATTTTTCATATTTATTCAACACCAGAAAATTGTACATTAGCACTTTGTGTTTTTTCAATGTCCTTCTGCAGTGGTAAAAAAAATGGCAAAAAATGTCACGGGTATTTTCATGACCTTTTGGGTTGTTTGCTCTTATTTTTGGCATCTTTGGGGGGGGGGTGATCTTACACTTTACAAGTACAGGTATATATTACTTTCTTGTTGCCAAATGACTCAAAACATTCTCGCTAAGTGTCCATGATGTTGACGTTGATTGGCAATAGTGGTCCTCAAAATTATTTTCTTAAAAAAAAGAAAAGCAGAACGTCTCTCGAGATCACAACAAGCACCGTCCTCAAGGATGTTAAAGTGTAAGCACGTGGACTGATTGCAGCCGAATGAGTTTTTTTTTTTAATGCATAGAAAAAGATTTGGAGATGATTGCTAGAAACAAAACAACAACATTTTTAATGTCCAGATTTATCTTTTTTACAGGAAGCAGACTGGGCCAACTTCTATGCCGAATTCCTGATTGGGAGCACCAATGTCCATAGGAGCAATGTCAATGATGGGAAGACGAGATGTTTTCGTTGTCTTGTATTCGATGACTGTCTTGCCCCAAGTGCCAGTGTGTGACTGTGGAGACAGGAATATGGAATCAGTAAATCGGTCCAAACATAACATCAAGAGACACTTAATAATGTGCCACATTGAAACACTAATACCATCCAGAGAGAAAAGAGAGCTCTTACCGTGCAGCCATCCTCGCTGACTCTATACGTGGAGCGACTGTTGCCCTCTGCCCTGATCTCAGCATCGTTGGATCCCTGCAGGAGCAGAGCCTTCTTCAGGTTGCCTGAGGTCTCATCCATGTAGGCAATGCTGTTCTTGCAGTGGTATGTGATGTTCTGGGATGCCTTGTTGGACATCAGGCGCATGAAGGTCATCTGGATGCTCACATCTTCAGAGTCTGAGCCCTTGCTGCCATACTGGAACTGTAGATGGAGAAAAAGAATTAGGTTCAATCCATTCCACTGGAAAGCACAAGTTTAGGTTATAACATGTAGCGTGTACATAAGATGTATCTGAAACAGATGGCCTTGATGCCTTGCTGTATTATAAGGCACCACTTGAATATTTAAGAAGTTAAAAGTTAAAGCAGGCAGCACTGAGGATGCTCAGTCAATTAGAGAATCAATTTAAAGAAATTACATCTTTCTCATACCTGGAAGCCATCAGGCATGGACTCTCCGAACCAGACGTGCTTCTTCTCGCGGATGTTCTTGCTGATGTACCAATTCTTCAGAGGAATGCTGTCACGAACTGGGTTGACACAGGTCTCACCAGTCTCCATGTTGCAGAAGACATTGATGGCATCCAGAGGAGATCCCTGGTTGGGATCCACCCAGTACGAACCTTTAGCAGTGAAAAGAAGATTGCAATTAATTGTTGGAGACTGAAAAATTCTCGTTTAGAAACAGGTTGTGCTGGAAATTAGTATCTTGCTGTTACAAATTAATTAAGCCTAAATTTCTAGGAAAGAACTTATCAATTCCTTTAGCTCTCTCTGGACTCTTCTAAACTCACCGCTCTTCCACTCAGGATGACACATTCTGAGGTCACGGCACATGCGTGCTGGGTTTGTCTTGGTTCCCTCTGGGCTGCGGATGTTCTCGATCTTCTGGCTGATGGTCTTGAGGTTGGTGTCAACCTCAGCATCACGGTCACGCAAGCTAGCTTCATCTGCCCGGTAGCCATATGGGTCAGATGCCTTCTCAGGCTGGGGCATCATGGGGAATGGCTCACCAATGCCTGCAGGACCGGGAGGACCTGGGGGTCCGGGAAGACCAGGAGTACCCTACAAAAAGAAAAGTGCTTTAGGACAGCAGAGACTTTTAAAGGCAAAATTAGATACACAGATTGGAATGAATCAATGAACAATTATGCCACTTACAGCAGGTCCCATCTCTCCAGTGCGACCACGAGGTCCAGGAGGTCCAACAGGTCCAGGAATACCATTCATGCCATCCTTACCATGAACACCTGAAGAGCCAGCGGGTCCCTATAACAAGAATGACAGTACCATCTCTTAAATGAGCAGCAAATTGGTAAATAATTATGTGTAAAAATGTGTCAATTCAAAACCACTTTCTGAACAAAATTACAGATTTGGTATCAAAGACTTACACGGGGTCCAGCAGGACCAGTGGGTCCAGCAGGTCCTGCCTCACCAGGGGGGCCCTAAGGGTGCACAAAATGATAATAAAAAGAGCTCATTGGAGATACCAACCTGAAAGTACAATATTGTGGATTCAAAGTAGCACAGAATTCCAATATATTTCTTTGAATCCTTAGTTAGTCTCACTATTTGGACTAAGTGTGATCTTCCTCTAGCTATTTAGCATGGTCACTTACAGCAGGTCCAGGCAGTCCAGCCATGCCACTGAAACCACGGTGTCCCTTCATGCCTCTCTCTCCGGTCTCTCCAGACTCACCCTTGTCTCCACGAGGACCAGCAGGGCCCTAAAAGATAGATATAAGTACATAAATAATTATTGACTCAAAATTAACTTTAGGAAAGAAAAGTATTCCTGACAAAAAGTGTTATTTGAAGTTGGAAAGACAAAGATTATGGTGCACTTACCAAGGCACCACGTGCACCAGCAGGTCCTGAAATGCCGGCGGGACCAGCGGGACCCTAAAGAGAAAACCAAGACATGAGTAACCCATTCACTGTATTAATAATTATATATATATTTTTTAAATAATTATAAAGTGTGTTTATTGTAGTTGTATGGAACTGACTAGGTAACCCCTAAATAGCTAAAAATCTCCAGCTGTTTCAATGTAAAAACAAATGAAAAAGCTCTGAGAACTCACAGCTTCTCCGCGATCTCCAGGTTTGCCAGATGGACCAACAGTGCCAGGAGGACCAGGGGGTCCAGGAGCACCTGGAGCGCCAGCATGTCCAGACTCACCACGGTCACCCTGAGGTATACAGTAAATGGCAAAAATTTAGCGATGCACTGCTCCATGCTGCTTACAGCATACACTTACACATACAAATGGGAATATGGATTCTTGTGATATGTTTGTTCTGTTAGATGAAGGGCATCATACTGTTTAAATTACTGCACTGCAAATAAAAAATAAATAAATACAAGCTTAAAAATGCCAAGACAGTATAAATCACCTTGGGGCCAGAAGCACCATCACGACCAGGGGCACCATCATGACCAGGATTACCCTGCAATTACACAAGGAAAGTTAACAAAAGAGAAAAGTTTTCTCCAATACAATTAGCATCTATCAGCTTTTTAAAAATTAATAAACTATCTATAAAGGTTGTGTTACCTCACGTCCAGCTTCACCAGTACCACCACTCAGACCAGGGGGTCCCATTGGGCCAGGAGGTCCACGCTCACCAACTGCACCATGAGGTCCCTGTTTTCCTGGCTCTCCCTGAGTGGGCAACAAAACATAATCAGCTTTTCGAAAATCCATTTTCGAATAGATGTAGACTAGTGTTATGTCTTGATTAGAGAGTAAGGAAAACCCTTTAGCGTTAAGTGACTAAAAATCTATGCTAGACTCTTTGTGCATGCTGGACTCACACTTGTTCCAGCGGGTCCTGGCGAGCCTCTCTCTCCTCTTTGTCCAGGGCTACCAGAAATACCACCAGTTCCACTCAAACCCTGAGGTCCAGGGGGGCCAGAAGGTCCCTTGAGAAGAAACAAATCAAAAGGCAATGACTTCTCTGGCATTTTACTTTTACAATAGTATCCATTGTAATACTGTGTGTACCAATGGGAGAGAATTTTTCATTTTGATTACTAATGGAACTCCAACCTTGAAGAATAAAATTAAATGCAAATTTTATATCCGAGTTTCTGTAAAGTTGCTTTGTGACAAATATTTTTACCTAACATACAAATAATACAACGTAATAGATATAAAAAGTAAAGTAGTAACATACGCTAGGTCCATCAGAACCGGGAGAACCTCTCTCTCCAGGAGGTCCTGGGGGTCCAGCACCACCAACGTCACCAGGGCGACCAGCTACTCCCTTCTCACCACGGGCACCACGCTGTCCTTCTTTACCACCTGGGCCGGTAGGGCCAGGAGGTCCACCAGATCCCTATGAGGTAGAGATATATGAGTAGGTAATTTCAATTTAATGTAACACATTGTTGAAATGTCCATTTTGAAGCTAATACTTTATGAGGAAATGATAATGCCTTATTGGAAAGAGAATGGTTTGGATTGGAAAGAGAATGATGAGGTGATTGTGAAAAAGTAACTTACAGCAGGGCCGGGAGGTCCAACTCTACCAGCAGCACCAGGGAAACCAGTAGCACCCTATATAAAAATAAAGACATATACCCTGACTAATTATATATAAGTTTGGTTAACATATATACAGCATAAAGTATTTTTTGGAAGCATCAAAAAGGTGTCAAAAAACAGGTCCTTACAGGAGGTCCAGCACCACCACGAGCACCTTTGGCTCCAGTAGCACCAGCAGGGCCCTATAGAAAAGAGAAACATTTACATATGTATGTCCATTTGTCTATATACAGTATACATTTAAATACTCTTTATATCAGTTTATGGTAAATTACCTGAGGTCCAGAAGCACCAACAGGTCCAGCAGGTCCAGGAACTCCAGCATCACCTTTAGGTCCAGAGTCACCATGCTCACCCTTGGCTCCAGGCTGGCCAGCTGCACCCTGTTATAATGTAAAAAGCAACAGCTTGTATTTCCGTTCTGTACTGGACATTGGCTAAAAA
>JAQMYL010000006.1:4417781-4437806 GCA_030014365.1 Clarias pachynema | reverse complement strand
AGGCTCACCACGGTCACCCTAGGTAGTTTAAAAAGAAATTGCTCCATTAGCTAGCTAAAAAAATATTTCAAGTTCTAGTAGAATTCCTAGTAAAGATATATTGATATATAAGTTGATATAGACTGTGAAAAGCAATCTAAGGTGTTTTACTGCCTTTAAATTACAAAGGTTGCAGTGTGATGCTATTATCTATATTGTTATTGCTGACAGTCAGATCTTGCACTAACATACTTAGTTCTTCTGCTTTGCTTAACAAATGGGATTGATAAACAACATATCTTCAAAATGATGTGGGCACCTGACCATCGCACCCATATGTCGGCCTTCCACAAATGATTGCCACAAATTTGGAAGCACACAGAATTTCAGAATTATACAGAATTTTCTTCATTGTAAATAAAAGACCCAAAAAGGCTTAAGCATACAGTCCCACTTGGTACAAAGTAAACGCCATGAAGACATACAGTAGTTTACCAAGTTTGGACTGGAAGAACTGCAAAGAGCCCTGACCTCAACTCTAATGAATCACTGTGAGTTGAACTTGCTCACCATTGCTCAAATGCATCTTCTAATTCACACTTGTTATGATTCTTTGTGCAGTTATTCAAGCTTTTCCCTTTCTCTCATTGTTTTGATGTCATGTGAAAAGTCAAACAGTAACAGTGTATTTGACTGTTTATTTGTCATGTGCTGTTGTGGTGTTATGTGAAGATTAATAGCAGAATGCTGCTCTAAGTGGCATTGATGAAATAACAATAAATAACTCACAGGCGCACCACGAGGTCCAGTAGATCCAGCAGGTCCTACAGGTCCAGGTTCTCCCTTTAGCATGATAAGAAAATACAGTTAATGTTCCAATAGTCAATGCATTCCTTGCATAATCACAATCAAATAGTTAGTTTACACATACTTTCTTCTAACTGACATGGCTTCTGCTACAAACAAAAATAAACAAACAACCAAGCCAAACGAATGCATCTTTGGTAACCTTTTCTCCACCAGTGCCAGAGGGTCCAGGGGCACCAATAGCGCCAGTCATTCCACGCAGACCATCCTTTCCAAGAGCACCATCAGGTCCCTTAGGTCCAGGGTCACCCTATCAAAGACATCAAAGACCTTGTA
Organism: Clarias pachynema; assembly: GCA_030014365.1. NCBI lineage: Eukaryota > Metazoa > Chordata > Actinopteri > Siluriformes > Clariidae > Clarias > Clarias pachynema. The sequence goes on along the minus strand of JAQMYL010000006.1, from coordinate 4,436,684 downwards.
AAGACGCCATCACACACGATTCTCCAAATTCGAGTGAAAGAGTAATTAATTATAGTTTATTTTCTTGCACAACATGCTAATATCACATGAAATATCTACCCAATATTCAGGAAATTATTGCTTGACAATATGATTTTTGTGATAATAATGTTATAGGTATTTTTTTTTTTATAAAGTATGTGATAGTACTTTTTTATGATATTGTGGATATTGTGAGAAATCATTTAGTCAATGAATGTTAAAATGTAAATTTTTATATTCTGTACTGAATCTGTATATTTTACAGATTATATTTTCCTCCTTCTCAGTGGTCTAATAATAACCTTAATTAATAATTATTTTCTAAAATATCTTTGGTCAGTATATACATTGGCTTATAGAAACACATGATTTCATATGCTATGAAACTTTTGGATGGAAGCTGGTTTTAAATATGCATCTGTAGGCCATAATCATGATTGAATGCTTTTTTATGAACATTCTTCTAGTAACTGGTAAGATGCACTACTCTGAACTGACTGGGTTGGAATTTAAGACCCAGAGTCTATCATTGTCATGGATTAAATTCCAATGTAGCAGTCCACTTTAATTAAAAACCTTTAGGAGCATATGGTTTGATGTATGATGCATATTTAATATAAAAATGTGATGTTCAGCACTTACTCTTTCTCCTCTTGTGCCAGGAAGTCCACTAGATCCACGCTCACCAGGCATTCCCTGTGGACCAGCACCACCAACACCACCAGGAGCTCCAGCAGCACCAGCATCTCCCTAAATACAAACAGACCCATATTACTTCATAAATATATGCAGACTTTATTCATCTTTCTCATGAAGCTGTGAGCCATGCAAAACCTACCCTAGCACCATCGTTACCAGCAGCTCCGGGAGAGCCACGAGCGCCAGTGGGGCCAGCAGGGCCTGTGGCACCGCGCTCACCAGGAAGACCTCTATCACCCTGAGGAGAAATTGATTTAAGTGTAAGTTATATACATCCACAAATATAGGTAGGCTAATTGCAGGTTCTTGTTAAGGTGAGGCATATAAGGTTATTAGGAAGGTAAATTTGACCACAGTGATACTTACTCTGGGTCCAGAAGGTCCGGGAACACCAGCCTCACCAGGCAGACCCTACGCAGAGGAGCAGATTGTATTAACAGTTAATACTGACCATGGAATGCAATATACTCCATATTTGTTTCCCAAACCTCTATGTTAGGGCTATGTTTAATACAAACACAAGTAGCAGAAAGGTGTGGATAATACATTTCCACCACACTGCACTGGCACACACCTGCTCACCACCCTTGCCAGTCTCACCAGTAGCACCCTGAGCTCCAGGAAGACCCTGGTAAAAAAAAAAAAAAAAAAAAGCATGGAAGTGATTGATGGTGCACCATATTAAAATAATTTGCCTGAAATTGCTACTGAAGCTAACACAAAAGAGCTTGTTTTACTATACAGGTCAACGGCTACCTGGAATCCAGGTGGTCCACCAGCTCCTTGTTCTCCTTTCTCTCCAGCAGGTCCCTGTTACAGAAAACTTCATGAAAACAAAATATGATACAAATATAAACATATATATATATTTATTTATTATGCTTATGAATAACCTACAGCAGGTCCAGAAGGACCAGGAGCACCAACATCACCATCTTTACCAGGGGCACCCTATAAAAAATATTTTAAAAAATCACACAGGTTTTATTTTCGCAAGTACAAAGGTTAGACACTCTTTAAATACAAACATGTTCATTTTTTAAGTAGAGAGGAAAGAGTACACACCACAGAACCAACGGGTCCTTCAACTCCTCTCTCGCCAGGCTTACCAGACTCACCCTACAAGAAGATGGAATTGCAATTAATTCTCAATTTTTTAAGTATACATTAATTTAAGTTTCGTATAACTGCAAATATAAGTAGTCTAAATGCACAAATTGTTATCACTAATATTAAACAAGAAACAGAATGGTGATAATTTGGTGATGGATGGTTTTTCTCTCCATACATCAGCTCCTTTAGGTCCAGGGAATCCCATCACACCAGGGGCACCACGAGATCCAGCAGAGCCGGGAGGTCCAGGAGCACCATCCTGACCAGAGGGGCCCTATAAAAAAAAAATAAACAACCATGCTAAATTCCCCTAAAAACAACTCAGAACCAAGTGTATGCAAGTCTTTAAAATATGACCCAATGCCCTGTCTGACACCCAGTAAACATTCTGTTACATCAGTAAGTTAGTGTCAAATGCTGTATATTTTGCCACATTGAACTATATTATACTAATGTGTGGTCTTACAGAAGGTCCAGATTTGCCATCAGGTCCAGGGGCACCAGGGGCACCAGTCACACCCTAAACAAGATACATGGGACAGTAAGATAAAACTAAAACACGAAATGTGAAAATAATCATCAAGATGGGTAAAAAGGACAGGAATCTTGCCTTGGAGCCGGGCAGTCCAGGCTCTCCAGGTCGGCCAGATTCTCCAGTGGCTCCCTGAGGTCCAGCAGCTCCGTTGGAACCAGTCTCACCAGGGGCACCCTATAATGCAGGAAAATACAAACAACTTATAGATATCTGTCTTATACACAATGAATCGATTTGTAGTCAATGAATCTGATCCAGCACCACGGACAGCTCTACAGAACCAGCCAAGCCTAAATTGTCTAAGAAATTTACTGAAATTATGATTGTAATGAACAATGCAATAATTTTCGATGAAAGATTTCATGAGAAAGAAAGACTTACTTTGGGGCCTGGTCCACCTTCAGTACCAGGGAAACCACGGTTGCCAGGGGCACCCTGTTTGAAAAGAAAGATGTAGGTGAACAAATAATAATAATAATAATAATAATAATATAAAATTAAGTACAATTATATTTTTACACACTATTTCTGTTCTGATTTTTATTCATTAATTTTTTTTTATTGTAGTTAAGTTCAGGTTATTAATGTATCTATGACTACAAGTTTAAATATTAGCTCTAAAAGATATATACAGTTATTCATTTAAAAATCTAATTATAAATTGTAACACTTGGGAATTGTCTGGGCCATTTCAGCTTTTTTCTTTTTTAAGAGGAATTATGCTTTGTGAGATGTTCTATAATTTTTTTGAGGTTTTATTAGTCAACAACAAGTTAAATTTCTCCTCTGACCATTTGGATGTCAGATACTAAGTTAGAACAGTGATCATAATTGTAAGTAGGATTGGGCTATCCTTGATTCACACAGTTGCTCTTTACTAAGCTCCTTGCCCTCAATAATCATCTGTATGGTCTTGTGTTGTCTATAAAAGGCCTATCTTTTCCTATCCATTTTTTTTTCTTCATAAATGCTAATTACTTCTGAGGACTCAGAATTTGGGAAGAAACTGGATCAAGGAAATTTCACAAACACAAATATAAATATATGATTTTATATTTTCAGCTTACACGAGCACCAGGAGGTCCAGCAGGTCCAGAACCACCAGGTTCACCACGAGCTCCTCTCTTTCCCTCATCACCAGAAGGTCCAGCAAGACCCTGAGGTCCAGCAGGTCCCTGTATAAAAGGAAGGCAAAGAAAAACAAAACAAACAAACAGAATAAGCTCATCAATCCAAGTCATCATCAGATTTCATATACAACATGTGTTACATATCAAGCATACTTACAGGCTCTCCCTTAGGACCAGGCTCTCCTTTGGGTCCTGGAGCACCAGAATCACCCTGTGATCAATGAAACAAAGTACTTTCATAACCTATTTACCTTCTCTAATGTAAATAATGTAAAGATACATACTAATCAACTCATGAATGATTGCAGGATGAAAAATCAGGTTCATCTTTAAGTTTGCTTGTTTTAAAACATCATAGTCACTGACAGTTTTGTAAAACTGCAGAAGTAACATTCAAAGGTCTACGTTCAAACAAAAGTGTACATACACTTAGTCCTTTAGGTCCAACACCACCAGCAGGTCCAGCGGGTCCAGCAGGGCCACGAGTACCAGGGAAACCAGGAGCACCAGTAATACCAGCAGGGCCCTATACATTTTCAGAGTAATGAGAAATAAATATTTATTGAATGATGTATGAAGCATTCCTGATATGATTAACACAAATACAATGAAGTGACATGTTTTAAAGCACAGTAGCAACAGTGCTACAATAGCAGAAACTGCTAAAACCTTTCTGAAAACCAATTTCCTTGATTTTAGCCTATTATTACTGTTAATCTAGTTTGAAAATCTTTTAACCAATTTCAAGTTACAGTTTGCACCAAGATAATTCATTTATTTAAAAGTCCATGTTATATATCCATATATCATTAAAACGCAAAGTTTGTAAAATAATGGTTAAGCAGTGCTCTATTATAACTGTTTATCATAATAATAAGGACAATAGTATAAAAGGCGATATACTAGTATAAAAGTACAATAGACAATACTTACAGGACCTCCCTTGCCACCAGGGCTTCCATCATTACCAGGAGGGCCCTAGAAAGAGAAGGAGTAAAGTTAAGTTCAGACTAAACGCTATTAACTGTAATCATACAAACAAGCAAATAAAAAACTTATTGACTCACTGAGGGTCCAGCAGGTCCGGCAGGTCCTTGGTTACCAGGCTCACCACGACCTCCTACAGGTCCCTCTGAGCCACGGCCTCCAGCGGGTCCAGTCTCTCCCTGTAATCGGGTAAGAGGGTAATGTCATTGTTGTTGTAATACAGAGAGGCAAGGAGTGCAGTACTTGATCAGTAATTAATGCTTTGGGAATCTGAAAGCTGCCATAGTTGGGCACTAAACCCTTAACGGTTCAGTTCCTTTCTAATTTTGGATTCAAATCTGAAACAACTTAATCATTAAATTTTTCCTTCCTATAGTGTGTGATTTGAAGGACAGGACAGCCCCTATTGCCATTTTGTCTTGCAGCTTAGGTTATGTAAATGTATCTTGTCTTTATTAATGATTAAAGCGTTACAAAGGAAAATAGGGAGTCGAGTACTACTTGTGTATATAGATATGATAAGACTGTCTCTAAAGTGCTTTAAGGTGTAATCCTGCTTAAATCAATACTAAGGAACCCTAACAGGAGAATAAATATAATGCATGAGTATTATGACGATGATGATGATGATGATGATGGTGAGGAGGAGTGGGTGTATTTTGGAGAGGCTTAAAACCTACCTTAGCTCCAGCACCACCAGGGAATCCAGGTGGACCAGATGGGCCAGTGGGTCCCTAAAAGCGTGAATCAGACAACAAGAAAAAAGTTACATTACTTTGCCTTTTTCCCTATTCAACTGTAAATCTGTCTGCTAAAGCACAATAGATTTTAAAATTTTTCTATGTAATTCAGGTCAGCTTATGGAAGTGCAAAGTTACCACTTATACACTATGATCAAAAGATAATAATTATTATTTAGTATTAATTATTCATCATGCTGTAACTAATAAAAGAACAGGTAATACTTACAGGGGGTCCAGCAGGGCCAGAGTTGCCATCATTACCACGAGCACCCTAGACAAACAAATACACACAACAGTTATTTTAAAAAAAAAAATCTAACTGTCAGAAATGTGGGAAGAAACATATAACAAATCGCATGTTAAACTAGTTTAGCTACCCAGATTAGTTAATAAAATAGAATGAATACATAAAATACACTAGAACTTACTGTGCATTAAAACTTTAGTCATGCTATGAATGCATGAATAGAATATCAGGTAAATATTTAGGTTTAATAAATTGTTCTCCCCTACTTCCTATTTCTTCAACTATGTTTGATGATGTATATTACTTTATTATTAGCGCCTTTGATCAAGTTAATGCTACAGAGTTTATGTGAAACAGTGACCTAAGAGTTTAAGTAGAACAGTGCACAGTGGATGAGGTGTATGTCTAATATGTTTATTCTCAAGACACTTACAGAAGGTCCATTAGGTCCGGGGCGGCCTCTCTCACCAGGCAGACCACGAGGGCCCTAGAAAATAATGAGGAAAAAACTTTCAGCTTTTTAAATCATACTGGTATATATTTCTGTCTAGCACAAAACAAACAAACAAAAAAAAAAACCACACAAAAAACTAATTGACTCACCATAACACCAGCAACACCATTCTCACCGGGTGAACCAGACTCTCCCTGAAAACAACATACAACCCAAGTCAGTTCTATACAAATAAATAATACTAACATCCAACAATAGCTTAAAGCAATTCAATCCAAATACTGTATGCACATTTACAAAGAGGGAATCATACCTTAGGTCCAGCAGGGCCACTGTCTCCCTTAGCTCCATCTAGACCAGGGAAACCCTAAATATAGATAAAGGGATAGATTAAAAAAGGTCACAGAGAGTTTACAGGTCAATTGAAAGGGCTTTGACTTCACGTGATGTGTCCTACTTACTCTGTGTCCCTTGATGCCGGGAAGTCCAGGGGTTCCAGGGAAACCGCGAGCTCCCTGTGTATGTAAAAGAGTTAATTAATTAGTTACATTACTAATGATACATACGTGACCGTTACGTGTCCATTATTCAATGCAATAGGTATTCCCTATACAGACCTGAGCACCAGCAGCTCCACGCTCACCAGGGCGACCAGATTTGCCAGCCTCACCCTAAAAAAGTGAGAATGAAACTTTGTGATGCACAATGCACATATGATGCAGCAGATTGTAGCACCCTGAGTATATACAAGAAAGATTTATTATTATTATTATTATTATTATTATTATTATTATTAATAAAAAAAAATAATAATAATAATAATAATAATAATAATTAACCTGCAGGTCTATATAAAAAAAAATCTAAAACAGAAAGTGTACCTGAATAGCTAATGCAAAAAAGGTTGCAAGTGTTTTAGAAAATATTAATAACTATCCTTATTTTCAATAACACTGGAATTCATCATAGACTTACATCATCTCCGTTCTTTCCAGAAGGACCAACAGGACCACGAGGACCCATAGGACCCTAAAAAATAAAGAATAAATAAAATAAACGAAATGTATTTAAATAGACAGGTATTTGTATATTTATAATATATAAATACATCTTATATATTTATAATAGTAATATTTTAGACATAAATTCCTGATATCTATAAACACAAATCTGTTTCTAACAGAAATCTTCTACTGTTCATGGAAAGGAAGTAAAATCTTCTGATCAAGGAAGTGAGGTCACAGCATAAGAAAAGAGCGATGCAGGAAGTAAATACTCACAGGTGAGCCAGGCTCGCCAGGTTCACCGGCAGGTCCAATGAATCCTTGAGGTCCCTGAGAAGATGTAAGAGGCAAAATTTGGTGAAACAAATGACACTAACACTGCTCTACTGGCTGCAAATTATTATTATAATTGAGCACATTTTAGGATTATTATCTAAGACAATGGAGAAAAGAAAACTTACAGGAGAACCTGAAGCTCCAGGAGTTCCACGGGGTCCCATTGGGCCCTGAAGAAGAGCCACAGAGAGGCGATAAGTATATGATGCATTTATTATTGGAAAAATATGGGGGGGGTATGTGTAATTTATGTGTAATTCTATAGCATAAGAGGTTATACGGTTTTGCAAGGTTGATCACAGTTAACATGTAACATGTTGGGAATAATGGTTTCTGAAGAGAGGAGAGGAGAGGAGGGGAGAGGAGAGGAGAGGAGAGGAGAGGAGAGATTAATAAATGATCATACTGGTGGTCCAGGAACAGCTGGGCCGCTGGATTTCTCACCACCGTAAGACAGCTGGGGCAGGTTGTACTGTAACAGAACACACAAAATGTATATGTTAAAAGCTGTAACAATCCGTCGATTACACACTTAACAATTCTCTATATATTACAATACTTTGGTTTAGATCACATATTAGCGTTTAAACTCAAATGATTTTCATTTGTTGAAATTTCTCCTTCACAGCGTCAGCGTTATTCTTCTTTATCATACTTTCCATGCAGACATTTTTTTTTAGTTGGAGTTTCTTCACATTGTCATTGGCGTCAAACACACTGCTCATGTCATATGAATGTATAAAGCACTTAGAGATCCTGAGTATAAGGTATTAGTTGTGCTGATTGAGAACACATATTGTTCCATACATTGCTTTCAATTTTAATTCAGGCCTTAGAGATTTTACCATTTTATTGCCACTACCAGATAACCAGATGTTATAGTCTACAGTAAAGTTAAAGGATTTTGTGCTTGAGCCTCACAATGTTTGACCCGATGATACCTTAAACATGCATGGGATTGCTTTGCGCATAATTATCTGTGGAAAAAGTATAAAGTGATATACTCACTCCACCAAGACCAGTGGGTCCAGGGGGGCCGGGAGGTCCAGGAAGTCCAGGCTCTCCAGGCATGCCATCATTACCAGGATTTCCACGGGGACCCTGTTGATCCAATGCAGAATTTATATTAATTATTAATTATATTAATGTAACAACCAATCTACATCTTAAAGTGCCATTGCAGAACATCGGAAACAATAATGAAACTAAATAATAATAATAATAATAATAATAATAATAATAATAATAAAATATTGTTCCATTTGTAAATAACAAAATTATAAAATCAAATATATCAATATATTTGAAAATTATAAAGGTATCATTTTGAAGCATTGATTACCTACAGTATATATTTAAAAAAGCATAAATAAAACTTTATATGGAGCAAATACATTAAAATTTGGGACACAGCATTTAAGTTAAAATATTAAGGCCCCACATAAAATTTTGATCTGGCAGAGGTCAAAGTTTATACAGGTCATAAGGTCGTAATGTTACAAAATGAGTCCTTATCACTTTACTCATCGGCATAGCTTTATTTCTGATTTATATAAACAACCATGTTTTTTGTTGCATACATGAAATATTAAACATATTAGCAACATGTGTCTTATTAGATTTTTTTTCCCCACACAAATAATGTTTTGAAGTAGAATTATACAACCAAATTATAGTAACAAGGTCAAAAATGGCAACACACAAATACTGTATAATAAAAGGAAGAGTAAAATAATGCTTACCGGGTCACCCTTGGGGCCCTGGGCTCCCTGACCCTAAAAATATATACATGCATTTACATAATTATGCATTAAAATAGAATTATATGCCTTTAATAAATAATATATTGTTTTTTTAAGCCTTAAAGTTAGTGTAATTTTTATATCACTTCTACACAATTCAATTACTTGATAATAAACAAATACAAAATACAAATAAATAACAAGATATGTATTTAGTGTTAGGTGGTAGTGTTACTGACCTCGTCGTCACCATTAGTTGGTGTTTCTGTGCCTGGGAAATAAAATACAAATCAAAATTAGTGTTTTGTCTGTCTGTAATCAAGTGTTTCAGACATGTATTCTATATCATTATTATTATCTATATTTTTTGTTTGTTTGTTTGGTTTTCATTTTGATTGCCCCAAGGTTAAGGAAGAAACTTTGGTCATGAACAAAAAAAGTGTTCCACTGTGTTCCCTTTCACAAAATCAAGCTTTCATAATTGCCAAATAGCGTTCATCCCAAAAGCAATCTTAATCCAGTGTGTGAAAATCGATCCACAGTAGTGCCCTCCCAGACTGTGCAACTTTCCAGCAGGACGGCCATCGGAGGAGAGACACCTCACTTGGTTTTAATCTTTCCAAGCTCAGGTAAGGAGACAAGTCTGCTAGAGGGCGACATTAAAACTAGCACGCCTGGGAGCGAGTGAGTGGTTGCGTGGTGATGTGGCAAATATACCGTCGATGCAAATAGGGCAGCATTCGCCATCGGGGATTTCTGGGTTGGCGCAGTCCTGCATGTCCTCACAGATCACCTCGTCGCACATGACAGTTCCGCTGTCGCACACGCAAATCTGGCATGGCTCGGGTTTCCATACGTCCTTGTCATTGTACGACTGGCCGTCTAATGTGCAGCTACTGAAAAAGCCTACAAATGAAAGACCAAGAGGAACACGTGAGTTATGAGCATTTCATTACATTCCTCACCGATTCCTGGCATTCTGAATTCCTCAAATTATTCCATCTGGAGCAAGTTTAAGGGAGAAGGAGTTTTAATGACGGGCATGTCGCAAGAATAGATTTGCATCAATAAAATAATTAATGTGAAAGATAGGCATGATTTTGGATGGCTTTGATAGTCATCATGTTACTCTATTAATTTATAAACTCAATATGATAAACTGTACAGTTTTCTAATTAATCATATTTTATGATTTCACTAAATCTTTTTTCCCCCCTCAACAATGACATGTCATGTCATGCAAGCTTACTTTGCAGACATAGAAATGTTGAATGTTTCGGATGTTGAATGCTATCTATCTATCTATCTATCTATCTATCTATCTATGTTCATTTCAGTTGTACTAAAACAGAGCTGTACTTTTAAGCACGTTCAATGTTATGAACTTTTCTGATAAAGTTCACAGGAGAAACTTTTTATCAGAGGTCAGCAGAGGTCTACTTCAGGAAGAAACAAACTGTTTGGGGAAACAAAAATATTTCCAGTGGGCGTGTCCTAATCCCAAACCCAGCCCACAAAAAGAAAAAAAAGAAAGAAATAGAATTATGCTCTGTCATACAATACACAAACCGGCCACGTGGTGGCACAATTGACTCACATTTCTTATAATTAACTTAAACGCCCAAACTACATCATGTTGAACTTGTCCCTTGGCATTACAGAACAGACATCACTAATTTTCATTATTAGACACTGCTTAAAACAAAAAGAATAAATTGTTGAAATGATTATACTATGCTACTATAATACAATAATACAATGTATTACAAATTTCTTTTCAGTCTTCCACCTGATTAGCGCAAAAAAAAAAAAAAAAAAACCTTCTGCGCTCTCCAGATGTTCCACATCTGTCTCATGGTCTGTCAGGCATCACGATTTCCTTTTGCGCAAACCGCTAAATTGGGTGCAGCTTCGTTTCTTTTTCCTTAATTTCTCCTCAAATGGGACAAGGTTTAAAGTTGGAGCCAGCTGCTGAGTTTGTAACAAACTTGTAACAGCTCGCGCGCAACACAACACAAAACATGCAACTAGGCGCTTTGATCTCCAGCTTTGATGATTTAAAAAAAACAAAAACAAAATGAAACATCAATAATAAACCAACTGCACGGAGTACTCACTGTCATCCTCGCCTTGTCCTCTCGCCACGAGCACGACGGCCGCGAGCAACAGCCCTAACCGAATATCCACAAAGCTGAACATGTCTAAATGTTAGACATGTAGACTCTTTGAGGCGAGAGTGTTGTGTCTTTAGTTCCCTCAGGCGCCGATCATATACGTTGAGTTTTATAACTCCAAACCCAGACCCCAACACACACACACTCCCTACTGCCCAAACACACACCTCATCCTGGCTTTTATATTGCCAGCAGTGTAAGTAGGGAGGTGCTCAACATCCTCAGCATGTTCAACAGAGAGAGAGAGAGAGAGAGAGAGAGGGAGAGAGAGAGACCCTCCTTCGCCAAGAAAGAATAAAACCATGTTGAGAGAGAGCTCAATTGCAGGACAACGTGGACGTTTTGAGTGGTTTTCCCTGATGAGCTGGAAGACTCTTACATGGGATTAACATGGCATGGATGGATCGATGGATGGATGAACACATGTCCATCTTCATGTGCAACTTCTATAAAAGATGCAAACTTGCATTAGAGCTCTATTACTGTACATAGTGCAATGGTTGTGTTTTTCCCCCCATATTACATTTTGTATATTTTTTTTTCTTACTGTGCATGTTAAAAGCAGTGCTCTCATATTTCAGATCATCTCACAACCCTCCCCCCCTTTCTTTCTTTCTTTTTTTTGCCTTATTTTCCAATGAAACATATGTGTCATATGTGTGCGTGTGTCATTACAGCAGAGATCTCCTGTGTTTATGGTGGATCCATTTAATCCATAGCTTTCTACTGTTATTTGGTTGAAAGCAGTTGTTGTCCCTAATGACTGTTTTCATGAAAATACTTAGTGCAGATAGCAGATGCCCATCGAAGTGTTTTCATCCAACTTTCCTGCTCCGCTCGGCCTTTTGCATTAAATTCCAATATACCTGATCAAATAAAAAAACATTATATAGATCAGAGTAACATCAATATGATATGAAATAAATCACATTTGAACATAACGTGCAATCATAATTTGATTTTTAAAAATATTTGTAAGTATTTATTTAAAATATGTAACATGACAGAATATGTACGTGTGTGTGTGTGTGTGTGTGTGTGTGAGAGAGAGAGAGAGAGAGAGAGAGAGAGAGAGAGACTTGGCATAATTTGAAAGTATGCATTGTCTCATGGACACGTTGCAAGTTCAGAGCCTGATCTGAAGCTTTCATACAGTCTTAGGTGCTGTCTTTGATTAGTCACTGTCAGTCTTACAAACTAAAGAGTAATGCTGTTCACATTTGCAGAGACTAATTTAACCTCAGCACAGCACAGAGCTGATCAGTTTATGGGTTAAGAGTGCTGTCAAAGGGTCTAATAAAGGGTCTACTACACGGAATTTATTCAATATGACCATGCAACCAATTTGATACAAGTACAGAGTCTATAAATGAACTAGCAAATGTTTCAAAGACATAAGCAAGATATAAGATCTTTTTTTTTATATACCTAATCTGATTTTTTTTGCTGTTAACAAAAATTTTAAGTACACTATTTGCAGCTTTTATAGAACCACATGCAACAGCACAATTAAGAAAAACACATAGATGTGAAGATGCAAAGCTATGGCTAATTTCTTTCAAGCCCAGACTGTAGATTCATGCAGACTATCAGAGGCAATAATGTCAGGTGATTACACAAAGTGACAAGCTCCTCCACATTTTTCAGAGGTATCTGTAACACATCATCAGCAGTGATTTAAGGTGCATGTCAAATACATTGACAGATGTAATGAATGTGAAGCAGGTAGATAATTTCCTGTTGATCATTCGTCCCTCAAAATAGATAGATAGATAGATAGATAGATAGATAGATAGATAGATAGATAGATAGATAAAAAGAAATGCCTATGACAAAAATGCATTTGGAGGAGAAACTAAAAGTAGCACACTTTTTCCAGTAAATATATAATCTGCACAAAAGGACAAATACAAAAAAAACCTGTATTTTTTAAAGATGAATCTTCAAAGAAAACAATAGTTTTGTAGGCTCAGTACACTTAGTCATGCATTACATGAATAGAGGTGTGATTGTGGAACTGTAAAAAGTGGTATGAAACCTAATAACTTACACTTGAGTGTTGGATGGTTTTTGCTAGATGCACCACTACAGATTCTTTTTAAGATAATGTCCAGAAACTGACGGATAGAAATTTACAGAAAATTATTTAAGTTTATTAAAAGCTTCAGTCAAATATGGACTGAAAATGGACAAAAAAATGTAAATCTAGCTCATATCTATGCTACCATAACATAGTGTTGCCTAGAGCAGTGTTATGTGGAGGTCAAAATATGTCGCAGCTAAAAAAAATTAGAAGCACTTATTATTATTATTATTATTATTATTATTATTACATTTGCACTTGCTCATTGCTACCAATCGTTTGTTTAATTAATGTCAAGTCTTGTTGATATTAGTTTCTACTAGACTTGAACATTCAAATATGAATTTTGTTATACAAAAGATTGCTTGATAGGGCAATTATTGTACGCAATTAACTTGTACCAGAATGATTGGAAGAAAAATATACAGAATGAAAGAAAAACTAGTTCTAAGAATATTTCTAATCATTTTTCTTACAGGTAGGAAGACCTATTATGAAGTTTTCCCATGTGGAACTTCCAGAAAAAGGTTAGTCCATTTTTAAAACCAAAAATCACAAACCTCCTATTTTATTCACACCACACAGACCCCCAGTATATTTTCTTATTAATTTGCCAATAAAGCACTGCCAATACTCCTCTCACAGTATCTGGGTAAAATGCTGGCCTGTTATATTCCACCATGCCTGCTTCATTTAAAGGCGCAGGCTTTTAATTAGTACCTTGAATAATGAAGACTGAAGCAGGAAGCAGGGCATTATGCTTTATGTCCTATAAACCCATGAACATCACCAAAAGCTGAGTTTACACCCTTGAGATGCTTTGCCAGGCCATTGCTATAGCTTCAGTTTTGGCTTATTTATGGCTCTTTCTGTCATCAGTTTTGCCTTAATTAAATGAAAAGCATGCTCAGATGGGTGGAGGTGACTGATTTGGCCCTTTAAGAACATTAACTTTTTGCCTTGGTTGCCTTTTCAGTGTGTTTTGAGTCATTATCAATCATTACTATGAAGTGATATTCTATCAGTATTGCAGACGTCTTTTAAATCTAAGCAGAAATTATAACTCTCTTCACTACAAAATTGGCTATTAGCAGTCACATCATCACTAAAGCACACTGACACAGTTCCACTGGCAGCCACACATAATATTACCTCCACCAGGTTTGACAAACAATGTGCTATGCTTTGGAACATGAGCCCAACCTTTCCTTTTCCATAATCTGTATAACATACATTGTCATAATGATGGGTACAGAATGATAGGAAACACATTCATTTATTTTTGTGCAATTATCATGGTTTCTAGCATTAGGCTTTAGTTGCTTATTGCATGAGCCACCCTCAAATCTTGATGCAGATTTAGAATGCCTGATGAGCAAGCCAGGCATGGTGATAAGCATAACCCTATGAGAACTCAGTGCCATTGTGGTGTAGCTTGGTAGATTTCCTTAGTTAAATACATCTTTCCTATGTCCAATCACATCAAGTATTTACACACTAAAGTGCCACCATCTACATTTTCATATGCATTTACATGACTGACAGGATTTCATAACCCTGAAGGAAGTGGAAATGTGGACATACAGTAAAGACTCGCCTGGGTTTAAATAGAAGTTGCAATTTTCTGTGCTTTTGTCCTGGCAGGAGCCACATGGAGCTTTGTGGTTGGTGTCTGGAAGAGTTCAGACTGGCGGTTAGGGTGGACACATGTTGGACTAGTACACCATGAAAAAGACAGCACACTGTGTGTTAGGGACAGCGGCACTGAATGTTGTTATTCAACCATGTAAATGCACAATTCATATGTTAATGGAATTGTGGGTAATATGGTATATTAAATACATTTTGTTTATTTATTGTTTTCTTTATTACACAAAATAACTATGAGATTTTCAGAAACAGTTAGCTGTAGCTTCAACAGCAAGAGGCTACCTTATTAATTTTCAATTTTGACAATAAACTGTATGACTATAGTAAAAAAAAAAAAGATAATAAAAAAAAATTATAATAATGCACACCAGCACCCTCATAATTACCATTTCAAGAATCTACAAATAACTTGCATCGTTTAACTGCAAAACACTGAAATGATGGCAGTGCAAAGGTTAAAGTTGCCACCTCACAGCTCAATTCTGCGCTTGGTTTAGTGGGGTGGAGTTTTTGTATGTGGAGTCTTAACGTGTCATCGGTGTGGCTATCCTTAGGGTTATTCATCTCAGCTTTCAAGGTGTGAATGAGCATGGTAATGTGTGTGCATGGGGGCATGACATGGACTGGCATCTGATCAAAATTGGGAAGGCAGATGCTCTGGATCCACCGCTTACATGACCAAGATAAAGAAGTTACAGAAAGTGACTGATTTTAATTGATTGAATTAGAACATAATGTTACATGAAGTACCTGGAATCCAATCTTGACTTAGATCATTGTAATACCAAAGTTCAGGACTGGGCAGAAACCAGATGTGCTAGCTCTGCCTTATAAAATCGTATATGCTGGTTTTATCTCAGTAGTACCAGCAGGTCAGATGGCTCGATGTGGCTCCTGCTCTGTTTATTAAGACTCTCTTTCAAATCCACCAGCTGCACTGGTACCTACAATTAGAGAAGTCTGAAACTCCTCCTTTAACCAATCCAGTAAAAAGTAGAATTAAATAGAAAGTGTTGACTTTCATCAGAGACACCATCAAACAAGGCATTTTGCTAGCCAGGAAACAACGTGTCACTATTCCAAACTGAGCATGTACAGGCTAACGTGCTCTGTATTATACACCTGGAAGTTAGACACAAGCCAGATTAAATATTAAGACCAGACAGGTTTTTAAGGGCTTCCATCTCATCGTTCAGGATATACTGTCTTTTAGGACATTTTTATTCCAAAACTTTGAAAGTAATTTTGTTTGTGATTATGGCATGGTCAGTACTAGAGGATTTGTGAAACGTTTTTGAAACGGTCCAAAAGTCCCTATGATGAATTTCCACACATGTATGTTTTTCCAAACTGAGTTTTGAAGCATTTGTCTGTTTCTAAAAGCTCAGTATTTGTTGCTGATCTGTTGCAAATGTCAGCTTTGACAATATTTAAATAACTGGCTTGGAATTAACTACAGTAACTGTAGAATGAACTGGGTTGGGGGGGGGAGGGGGGGGGGTTAGTGCATACACCCTTCCTACCTGATACGCTAAGTGCAGTGATTATGCTGGCCTGAAGCTTTGAAAATTTAGCATTCTTTCTGCATGCCCCAAGCCACCCCCCCCCCCCTCCCCCCCACCCCACTCCCCACAGCTAGGCTTTTACCTCTTGGGTGTGTCTGTTAAGCAGATCTAGTTTATTCTTAGTGTGCTTAAATCTGTTTTGCCTGTAATGTTTTTTTAAAAATGCATATGAGTTTATTTACAATGTAAAAAATCATTATATTTGGATAAGTAATGATTATATGATTCGGGGCAGCAGCAAATATAATCCACAATCATGATTTTTAAAAGTGTCTGAACAGAACAATTTTAAGGAAATTATTTTTTAAAAATCATACTAGAATAATTTTGCTTCTCATTGTGCGATCTTGTTCTGATTTTTTAGACTTACACGTGGCAGCTGAGATGATGTAATGTTGTTGTCAGCTAACACCAGTTTTGACTTCATAATTATTAGTGCATCGGACATATTTCATTAGAGGTCCACTATGTTTATCCTCAGAGCCATCAGATATCAATTAGAGTGTTGTGAAGACCATTGAGAGCATTTCACGTTTATGGTGTAGAGAGAGTCTAGGGCTGCAAAGATTCCTCAGCCCATGAGCATCTGGTGCTTTTTCGCGTGTTCCTACTTGCAGACAGAGAAGAGAACGCTTGAGTTGTTGCTGCAGAATCCATGCCAAACCCCCCCAAGCTCTCTCTATTGTCCTTCCCCCTTTTTCTCTTCTTCCTCTCTACTTCCCTCCTTGTTCCTGGGATTCTGTCAATCACTATATGGCTCACTTAGTTCTGCAAATAAGCTACAATACAAATTGACCTCAAGGCAGTAAACTAGTATCTGTTCTTTCGGAAAGTCCCCTTCGATAAGGACGTAACATGCCATTTTGCTTTGCCCACTATTGATTTGCTGGAATGCAAATCATGATTTAAAGGTGTTAAAACATACATTTTAAAGTTTTATGTGAGCTTTGAGATATTGAGACTTTTGCAAAAAATCATCACTTTAAACAACAGTTTAACCTTGCGCTCTGAAGTCTGTCTGAAAATGTTCTTCAGTGAAGTAAGCACAAAAATCTGTGCCTGACTAATGCTTTCCTGACATCACTCCAGCTTTTCCTGCATGAATGTTTGACTCTACACTATAGAAGATATTCCAGCATTTTGCACTAGATATGTTTCTTATTTAAAAGTGTATCATACATATGCTCTCGCAGCAGCAGTTTAAACATATACTTAAATACGTTTTGCCATCTAAAGAAGTAGATCTCCACATGGGAAATGGGCTTTCAAAAGTTGAGTCCATCTGAGTCATGGACACGTAAGTCTGAATGTCTCATTTTCTGTGTCTATCACCACAAACTCTCTGGATTAGCTACAACAAGCTAAAGGACATATTGTTATCCTTTACTCATCCTCCTCTACTCTGCATGTGATCACATATTGTTGCCTTGGTGGCAGTCAAGCCAGCGACAGGTACATTCGTATCCAGGGAATGCTTTGAGATCCAGAAATAATCTAGATTCCCTAATTTATTCTTTAATACATTCCTTCATTTATTCCTTAATCAAAGAATTATGATACAAACATTCCTATAATGTTCTTATAGATGCAATATTATCAGCATGGCTTCATGGTTGATCAAAATTATGAAATACACCACTCAGACACAAGATTACAGTGCACTACATTATGCCCAGTATTGTCTATGTTCCCTTTGTGCCCCCTGGACAGCTCTGGTCCCTCAGGCAATGACTCCACAAGACCTCTGTGGGTGTGCTCTGGTTTCTGGCACCAAGACATTGGCAGCTGATCCCTTTGGGTGCTGTGGGATGCAGGGTGTCCCTTGTGGATCGGATTTGTTTGTCTGGTGCATCCCATGGGTGGTCAGTCAGACCATGGGCATTTGGAGGCTGGGTCAGCAGACTAGAGTTATTTGCGTGTTGGGCCCTGTGTTTGGTGCACTGAGGTGGACTGGCTGTTCTGGTGCCTTTCTATCTTGGCCAGTATTTACATTTTTTATTTTTATTTTTTTTACATTTTGTGCTGCATTGGCTTTTCTATGGAATTAGACTCAACAGCTTGGCCTCTGGTCGCCATGGGCATGGGTGAGCCTTGGGTGCCCATGATCCTGGCACCCGTTTACTGGTATACAATATAATTGATAATCAGTTTTAATGTGTTAATGTTTTGTGGTGTTAAATAGTTTTCTAGCTTATGTTGAAACTAAGAGTTTCATTATAATTTTTTTTTATTGAATGATATTTCAAAAAACCTCATAAAATTTACAGCAAACAAAATGCCATATCTGACTCAGGAGACATCAGGGGTGAAAGAACCTGAGCGACCGCAATCTTTAGCCCAGTTGTTCTCAAAGTGTGGGGCGCGCCCCACTAGTGGGGAATACAGACATGACAGGTGGGGCGCAATGAACGGGAGGGAAT
>JAQMYL010000006.1:4400316-4414539 GCA_030014365.1 Clarias pachynema | reverse complement strand
CTAATGTAAAGTGTGGCAAAAGTTCACTCAGAGCTTAGCTTGCTAGCTAGTCATTCTTCAACTTTAAAGTTGCCTACTGCCTAGCCTAGCATTAGCCTTCCTCACAAAAATGCTGGCTATTATTAACTTTTATCTTAATATACAGATGCAGTTGATGAAAATCCAAAGATTTTCATATTAGGCTAATTGGCGTTCCCAAATGGGCTGTAGTGTGTGAATGAGCGTGTGAATGTTGAAAATAGGAATAAATACAATGGTCACCACTGGCCTCCCTTGTCCCTAGTTGGATTACAGAGGTTCCTAGATGAAGGGGTGGATATGTACAGTAGTTGAATATTCAATTCACAGTGGTGGACCAACGTTCTCACTTTCCAAATAACAGGTGATGTCACTAATTCACTAATTCATATCTGGCAGAAGAGCTAATTAGAATGAGCTGGTATAGATAAGGGATGGACAGATACATGGCAGGACGTTTACTTTCTGAACCCGAGGTGTCCACCTCTGCACAAAAACAGTACTGTACACCAAAGAAGACTCTTTAAACATTTTGTGTCATCATATTTTGACCCACATGTTTTAACCCAGATGTTTTGACCCACATATTTATCGCTCAATTTTATCACAGAATCAAATTGTCAGTAGGGTAGCATTATACAGTATGTTAGTGACTCTAACATTATTGTGTTCTTTAAGTAATCATACGGTTTGATTGATCAGGGACAATCTTGTCATTTTGATTCATACACATTTTTCATATTTCATACAAACTTCTATCATTTCTTTTGATTGTGTAAAGCTGCTTTGCGACAATGACAATTGTGGTAAAAGTGCTATACAAATAAATTGAATTAAATGAAATTGGTGCCATTCGGCCTGCTGTATCTCAACCTTTTCTTATCTTTAAACAATCCTTTAACGTAATATTGACTCAGCAGGTGTATTTCTTCCTGTACTTCAATGCCAGTGACTACTATAAGTAAAATACATCAACAGAAACTAGTAGACCCGAAGCGATTTGGCATCAGTCACCCATAGCTCTTCAAGTCATACTTTACACAGAGAGAAAAACTAAACAGCCAGATCTTATCCATTTGTTCGCACAGCCTGAAACTGAGAGGAGGAAACTCCTTCCCTCTAGATGCACACCCTGCCAGAGAACATCAACATTAACAGCAGGTCATGTTTTACTCCCTCACTCTGTCATTCTTATGTTTGTTCTGCTGAGCACATCAGGTAGGTTCATCTAAACCTCTGGCAAAAAGACGCTCGACACGACGGCGCTGCTGAACCAAAGATCACAATCTAGTTGAGTGAGGACACTGACAGGCAGCCAATCAAAACTCGAGGCAAGTCAGAAACATCCCGCCCGCTGATACTCCCACATGATCTACAGAGATTTTTCAGGATTGATTTTTCAGGACAGGTCGACACTAAAACTCCAACATGGTCGACACACTTAAAGAGAAGATTGAATACACATGAGAAACTAGTATTTCAGTATTTAAAAAACTAATCACTTTGCCAAAATACACTTACCAGACACTTTAAAATTAGGATCACCTGTCCGACTGCTCATCCGTGGCAATTTCCCAAATTTAAAATGATCTGGGGCAGCAGCTCAGGATTGTTTTTAGGAGCCTCAGTTTATGTTCATGTCAAACATCAGGAAGAGGAAGAATGTGATTGCTGTAACTTTAAACATTGCATTGTTATTGGTGCCAGATGAGTCTTGGAGTATTTCACAGAAACTGGTGATCTCTTGGCATTTTCAGGTACAACACTTTCTCGAGTTTAAATATCCATTTCCATTAAAAGCATGAATTTTGCAAATAGTCGGCATCCACAGAATGAATGCATTTGTGCAGCAGTTAAGGTCGTTGTTGTTGGTGATGGTGTGGTGGTGGGAGGAAGGTTTTTTTTTTAGCCCAGCCCTTAATACCAATCAAGCACTGTTTAAATACAACAGAGGATTTTTGCACTTACTATATCCATAACTAGCAGGAATCCAAGGAGCATTCAGGACCAATAAATCAAATGGTAGGTAAAATATTCCATTAAACTAACTCAGGACAATATGAATAATAATAGAAAGTACAGATGATAGGTAGTACTCAATTCACACAAGAGAGATCTTAGATACTGTAATTTAGTGGCTGGTAGCAGAAGGGGTATATGGTGTATGAAAACCAGTGCTTTAAAACTGAAAAGCTTTAAGAATGTTTTGAGATGCAGCATCAGAGCACCTTGGCTTAATAGTCTCTGGAACTGCCCCTGAACACTGTTCTTACAAAAGATATTCCTTCAAATGTTGGTTTGTTGATGGCGGTTAAGAACGGTCACTCCAAAACCTCCCATGGATTTTGGGTGGGTGGGTTGTCCTTTGGTTCTTAGGTGATCATTTTCATTCTTGTTAAGCTATTAAGCATTATCCTGGAAGAGCCCAGTCCCATCAGAACAGAACTGTTTGCTCGTAAGAATAAAAAGAGAAGGCAAAATACGTTGCAGTTGTTTTTTCTCTAGTGGGACAAGCAGGCCAAGCACTGGCAACCAAATAAGATAAGACACAAAAATTAGACACAAACGTAAATCTAACACCCACTCCTAACTGTCTGTTTAGATTGTGAGATTTTTACCCCTTTAAGATTCCAACATAGTGATTGTAACATGGCATTGGCTCCGTTAATAACCCCGGGAGAGAAACTGTCAGTAGTAGACAACGTGACTGATAAGTAAAAAGGAAAGGAAGTAGTTAAAGTAAAATCACTGCTGTAACTGGCATCGTACAGTATGCAGCTGCAGTGGGCCTTTGTTCAGGACATTAATTTATTTAGCCTTATCCTGGAAGAGACTAGTCTTTGTCAGATAGAAATGTTTCATTATTAGATTAACACAAAGCAACAAAATAACTTGCAATTGTTCTTTTCCTTAATGGGACGAGTCAGCCAAGCACTGGCAAGCAAATAAAACTCTGATGAAAACCCTAGGAGCCAACACCAATTTTTTTCCTAATTTTTTCTCACACTAAGTAACCAGCTACAGCTTTCTCACCTTTCTTACACAAGAAATAAATCTAACAACCAGCCAGAAACAAAAAGGTCTGTTTGGATTGTAGGGTTTTCACCCCCTTAAAATTCCCACATTTGTTTTTACATTGCATTGGCTCCCTCATTACACCACTGGGAGGAAGCTGTCAGTAGTAGGCAACGTGACTGTTAAGTAAAAAGGATAGGTAGTAGTTAAAGTAAAAGCACTAATGTGGCTGGCATTGCACAGTAGGCAGTTGCAAATGAGCTCTTAGATCTGCCTTTGCTCAGTTGTAGAAGAATTTTTAAATTTATTTACCATAATAATGTTATCTTTGCTCAGTTATACATGTCTCATTCATGCTTAACATCAGGACTTGATTTGAGGGGGGATGCGGGGGGATGGTATCCTCCCTAATGAAAAAAATGTCAAAAACCATCCTCTCTGTAAAACCATCATCCCCCCTTACCAGCCCCTTTAGATCAAAAATTCTGTGTATTATGTAAAATTTGGAATATTAAAACTCTCCACATACTGTATCATCTACAAACTATAAAATAACGATGATTAGAATTCAATATTGCATCGCAACGGCCAAGAAAACAGTTCAAGCACAGCTTTCGACATATTTCAAAAAGAAGAGGACCGAAGGTATGATACTATATACTGTATACTCACAATTCCAATCAGCGAGCACACAATGGAAATTAAGCATTCAGTTTAATACGGGTTTTTTTCAAACTGACTGACAGCTTTAATGATTATGACACGTTCTTTACCCAATTTGTGTAATTTCATTCTCAATTTAAAGAAGAGATTTTGTTTTATCATTGGACTTTGTGGCTTCACCTACATGCTTGGATGCATAGATTTTTAAACTCCATAATAGTCATTTGATGATTTCTATGTGTGTGTGTGTGTGTGTGTGTGTGTGTGTGTATGTGTTTGAGAGAGAGAGAAAGAGAGAGAGAGAGAGAAATAATAATTACTAATAATTAGTAATTATTTCATTACTAATGTTTATGTAGATTTTTATTCTACTTTTATAATCCTCCCCAAATGAAAGCCATTGAAAGGATCAAATAATATATTTGACAATTGCATGTTTAAATGCATGTATTTTGTTTTGATGGCTCCAAGTTGATTTAATTAAGCTTAAATTTTGTTAATAATAGTTAATATTTTGCAATCATTTTGTATGGTTTCAACCACTCCTTATCATATCAAAATCTCTATCTGCATCACTCAGTCCTACTTAGGAACGTAGATCACCAAACACAACATTTATGCACAACTTAGCAGACCCTAACTATGCCTGAAATCTTTCTCCATGCAATGTTTGAGGTTTTTCTAAATCTTGTAGACTCAGATGATTCCCTGCATCTGCACTGGCCTCCCAGTGCACTTGAGAACCGAGCAGAAACAGTGACTTAAACGGAAAAGAATGCGCAGTGGTCTCTTCTCCCTCCCTAACACTGAAACTCAGGCAATATGTGCTCCTTCTCTTGCTCTTACTCTTTCTAACCCATGGCCGAGAATGGAATAGGAGGGAATAAAAACACAAACCACAGCTTTAGAGTTTCCTCTATCTCTCCTTCTTTTTCTCCATCACATTTTCTTTCTTGGTGGAACAACTAGGATGTGTTGCCACGTACGATGCTGTGTATGTAAGGGGGGGAAAAACACCCTTGTAAAAGGAAGCAGAGATGTTGTTGGCACACTGTTGCTCTCCTAAGATATATGTCAGTTATTTGGAGAATGTGCAGAGCGGCTTGTGTGCTTCTGTATCAGACTGTTGTGCTGTAATGAAAATGTTTGGGGCTGGTTGTGTCCAGACAAAGTTGACTTTAGTTTCTTTCTACGTCTACAATCAACTTGTCACATGTTTGCATTTGGAATGTGAAACCGCTCATCAGCTGAGCCCATGATATCCATCTCTCTTAGAGGTGGCGACTTGCACCGTCTGTTCAGTGCCCTTCATTTCACTTCTGCTGAGACTTCTCAGACACACAGAAAGAGAAGGTGATTTATGCTGGTCGTCATGGAGACGGATTTCAATAACAGCTTCCAGATGGTGACAAGCGTACAGGCCCCTTTTAATTTTTATTTCAAATCTTTCTCAACTGACAATTATTATTATCATAATAATAAACAACACATAGCAGAAGGCAGTTGATTAATAAGGGTTTTTTATTTAGTACAACTTAAATAATCAGATCATAGTATATACTGTATACATCCATTTACCCATCTACTGTAGGAACCTCTGTCGTCCAACTAGGGACCATGGAGGCCAGTGGTGACTATTGTATTTATTCTCATTTTTACAGCTGTAATTGGACCTCCAGTCAGCATTCTGTCACACATTCACACAATACAGGCAATTTTGGGAACGCCAATTAGCCTTATCTGCAGGTCTTTTGACTTTTGGAGGAAACCAGAACACTGGAAGAACATGCAAATTCCATGAACAAAGACCCTGAGGTGGGAATCGAACCATCACCCCTTGAGGTGCAAGAAGACTGTGCTAACCTTTAAGCAACTATGCCACCTATAGTATATATGTGTAGAATAAAACAAACTGGGATGCACAAAAATGTACAAATTAGAGTGCATTACTATAAACCGGTGATTTATCTTGCAGCCATCATACCTTCAGAACTACAGAGTCATACAGTAGAAAATGAATCAACGTCTTTTTCAGAATTGATGATTCTGCTGCACTTGTGAACGTGTCCACTCAAACTAAAGGGAACCTCAGTGTGCACAGGAAGACTATAATACAGTGTGCCTTGATATGCCATGATACCATATAATATAGTACCATTGTGGCTGAAATTACAGAGTGGACATGGCTAACGTGAGTCACAAATGTAGAGCAGACAGCACATACACACACACACTCCCTCTCTCTGTTGTACATACACACCCAGTGTCACTGAGACACAACGGAGCTCCCAAAATATCACCATTCAGTCCTTGTCTTTTTCGTTGGGCATTCAGAACAGGAACAGGGACAATAAACTGTCCTGAAATAAACATTCGAAATTAAAGAGTATAAAACCAGGCAGGGCAAAAAAAAAACAAACAAAAAAAGCTGAAAACCAGCTTGTGGGGGAAAAATAAATTCCGTCCATCCTGAGTGCACACAAATGTGTCCATGCGTCTTTTATACACAAAAAAAGTGTTTAAAAAATCCTGAAATGTTTTGAAATTGTTATTAGATAAAAAAAAATTATAATAATTTTTATTATAATAATCAAGCCATTTCAAGACACTTACTGGATACAATCGAGCCATGAGATGTTTAATGGGTTAAATCACAGTCACTGATGTGTTTAAATTAAATATCATTGTGACATCTCTCAGAGAATAAAACACAGATATAATTACATTTGTATAATTTATAACATTCCATCCATCTAGGATGGATCCACCCATCCAACCTCTGTAGTCCAACTAGGGACCATGGAGGCCATTGTAATTATTCCCATTTTACGACCATGGTAGGCCCTCCAGTCAACATTCACACGCATTCACACACTACAGCCAATTTGGGAATGCCAATTAGCCTAATCTGCATGTCTTTAAAATGTGGGAGGAAACCGGAGTACCTAGAGGAAACCCACTGAGCATGTGGAGAACATGCAAACTCCACACACACAGAAATTAATGTGGGACTCAAAGTCTCCACCCCGGAGGTGCTAGGCAACAGGACTAACCAATACCCCACTGTGCTGCCTTAAATGATGATACTGCAGTGATTTATGTCTTAAATGCACATCCTTTTTCTATTTTTTTTAGTGTTTGTAAAGTCATGACATTGTAATGTAACCGTTGGATTTCTTTTTTTCCGTTTTGTCTGTCAAAGAGAAAAAAGCAGTCATGTGGCATGTTGTATTTCCAGACAGCAAGTGGGAGGTGTTTGGAAAGAGAGAGAAAGAGAGATATAAAGAGAGAGAGAGAGAGAGATTTAATTCTCGATATCAGTTTTAAGTCAGAAACAAAAGTTAAAATGAAAGCAAGCTGAAGGTCTTGTTGATACCGCTTGCCAGGATTCATTTATCAGCATCAGAAACTGACACATGTCTATGGAACACAAAAGTCAGACTCATCTGAGCCCGATGCGTGTGCGTTTTCTGCCAAATGCCTTTAGCAGGCCACTTTGCTTCAAGCTGTATTCCCTAACTAATCTCCTGGGGCTGTTAAAACATGGTGACTAAAGCAGATGCTCCAGCATGAAATAGGTGGCTAGAACATTGTCTGTGGAGAGTTGAATTTGAACTTAACCAGTATGGTGGCATGTAGAAGCAATGTGTGGCAGCGTAGACACATGCATAGAAACCATAGAAAAAAATATTTATTTATTTATTCACTTTTGTTATTATGTCTGGTTCTAACATGAAAGGAAAACATTTTGTTTCAGAAGTCTATGACGATTGCGCAAGGCATCTTAGTAATGAATTATTGTCATTATCCTAAAATATGTTAATTCATTGTAGAAGTTGCTACTGGTGATTTTTAGTAAAATTTTAAGAGAGAATCAAATGAAAACTCACTCATTCTGAAATAACGCTTATCCCGTACAGGGTCACAGGAGGACGGGAGCCTATCCCGGAAAACTCGGGGCACTATGCGGGGTGCACAATGGAATGCCAATCAGCCTACACTGCATGTGTTTGAACTGTGGGAGGAAACCGGAGTTCCCAGAGGAGGAAACCCAACAAGCACGGGGAAAACATGCAAATGCCACTCACACAGATCTGAGGCGGGAATCGAACCCACGACCCTGAAGGTGCTAACCATGGCACCTGAAATGAAAACATATTTTTTTTACTTACGTGTATAATTGTATAATTTTTTATAATGTTTCTTGCAAATAGGTATACAAATTTTTTTAACGCAAATGTTCCAGTGCCAAAAATTCAATTGATTTCTAATTTATACAGAATGTTTACAGGTTTCCCTTTTTCCTTTTTTAGGTTTTTCATTTAAACCTAAATAACTAATACTAACTAATAATTGATAAACCCTTATTTAATATATTTCAATTAAGAGCTTATGTTCCGCCATATTCCATATCAGTCTCGATTTTTTAAAACTTCTTTTACATTTTTCAGAATAATTCTTCTACTGTCATATGATAGTCATATGGAGCTTTTGTCTGTGTTCGTAACAGCATTGGCTTTGACTGAAACATAGAGAAGGCAGCACAGTGGTTTAGTGATTAGTGCTGTTGCTTTGCACTTCCAGGGTTGAGGGTTTGACTCTTGCCTGTAGTTTGTTTGTAGTGGTTGGTTGTTCTTCCTGCGGTCCAATTTTCCCAAGTTTCCTCCCACAGTGCAAACACATGCATTGAAGACTGATTATCATTTCTAAATCATGTAAGTGTACCATGAGACGCATTGGCACCCCATCCCGGGTGCACCCTGAGTTCCCTGGTATAGGCTCCAGAGCCTCTATGATCCTACATACAGTAGGATAAGTGGTGGTACTGTATGCACAGTGCATGAATAAAACTGTGGAAAATATAACACACATTTAATTTGAGCTATTGAGCTAATCATAACACTGAATAATGCTGTTGTAGCTTTATGGATATGCTGCTTTTTAAAGAGTACAATTTTTTGTAAAAAAGAAAAAGAAAAAAAAAAGGTAAATGAAAGGTAAATTTAAAAAGTTGTCTCTTTTGTCTATATAGTAATAATATGCGATTAGAAATAAATGCTCTTATAAAGAAAAGAAGCTAAAGTTTGACCTGAACAACTTTTAAAACAATAATGTTATAACCTTATATAGGCGGCACGGTGGCTTAGTGGTTAGAACAGTTGACTTGCACCCTCAGGGTCCGGGTTCGGTTCCCACCTTGGAGCCTGTGTGTATGGAGTTTGCATGTTCTCCTGTGCTTGGTGGGTTTCCTCCGGTACTCTGATTCAAAGACATGCAGATTAGGCTTACTGGCATTTCCAGATTGCACTGTGTGTAAATGCTGACTGGAGGTCCTACCACGGTTGTAAAATTAGAACTAATACAATGGCTTCCATGTTCTCTAGTTGGACTACAGAGGCTTGTAGATGGATGGATAACTGCTATAACACACAGATCTCCAAGTGCAACGTCTTATTCATTTGCAAGTTAACCTGAAGTGAATGATTTCCTGCTTCATGGTTTTACAACTAGACTTCTACTTGCGTTATTGGCTACAGAGTCCATAATGCTAAAGACAATTACAAAACAGCTTGAAATGAAAACATTTGGAAGTAAAGGACAAGCTGTGCATGTTAAAAAAAAAAACACAGCGTGCATGTAAAGAATTACGTTGGATGTACAGCGTTCTTAAAGTCCTTGTGGTTACTACTTAAGCCAGCTATCTGTGACGAAACGACAAACATGTCAGTAATCCAGAACCACTAAACATGTGAAGATGTTTAGGAAAGTAAAGTAAAGACATGTCCTCATTATGATCTTGTCATGTGGAGCTTAAACATTGTAATTTACACACATTGAGTAGCTGTCGTAAAAAACTCCTACAGCACAGTAAAAAAGAAGTGTATTGTAAGCAGAGATACTGTATACAGTACATCGCCTGTGTGTCAGGGGTAATTTCCCTCAGGCTACCTGTAACCCCTGGAGATAGCAGTCTATAAAGATGCCTGTGTAAATCGGAGAGTAATCAGGACCTCACAGCTGGTAAGATGTCCTGTGGAGGACCTGCAGTTAAACGAGACCTCATTATGGAACCTGTGGAACCTGTTAAAATAAAATTTTAACTAATAACTGTAACTTATAACTGAATGAAATTTTTGATCTTTTAATACTGGTATAAAATGTTACCACTAAAAATAGCGGTTACAGATATTTTACAGCGAACATGTTTAACATTGTGTCTTTTAGCTTTTTCAGGTATTTTCCAATACAATTAGGTTGACTTTTTACATTTTTGTTATTTCTCTGTTGTTTGGACAGGATCTCTGCATCAGACCTGGATTTTACGCCAAAGCTCTGGTGTGAAACTCAGACAATGAAACACTGAAAATGGTAAATAAAACAAAGCAGTAACAAAAAGACCTTTTTACTAGAAAAACATGCCAGAACATTTCAGCCATGTATAGGTCAAATTAGCAGGTCCTCATGTTTCAAGATGCCTTCTGTCGGTCAGAACTGGAACCGCAGCCCTGCCCAGATGCTCGTGGACGAGTGGAAGAGGTTAGAGTGATCTGCAGAGAGAACTGCCTGGGGAAAAAAGAAGAAGAAGAAGAAGGCTACGTGGATTTATATGGATTTGGATTTGATACATACTTGATTTGGTGTATATGTATGCATTACAGTGTGCATAAAATTGAAAGGGAAATAAAATGGGTTACTGATGTTTATGCAAGGCTTGAGTTCCACATGCTTTGTGAAAAGAAAAAAACATATAACATATATATATATATATATATTGCCTATACTGTATACTGTATGTTCAATGTGTTATAAAAATATAAAAATATAGCAAAAAATTGTGTATGTGTAACTACTTTGACAGAGTATTTATGCTCACATTAAAGCCTTAAAGCTTAAATCTTAAAAAAGCATATTCTTAAAACTTAAAATAATCTTAATCTTTAAAAAAAAAAAAAAAACACCAGACAAATATAGACTGATATTGTCACTCTGTGTCTGTTGCATGTGCCAGAAAGAAACAATGCCAAACTACAAAACACCAGACTGGGGGAAAAAAAATAAAAAATCTATCTCTGGTGAGACCGATAAAGGTGATAAAGTGCAACACCATGATGTTTCACTGATCCACCGATCTAAGCTGGACGGCTCCACCCTGAACATCGTCTGTCCAGATGGGAAGCAGAAGTTTTGTATGGTCGCAGGAAATACCAAGAAAAAGTCTGCAGAGATGACGTGTTGAGCTTGAACAACAGAAAGCAGGAGGGTGTGTTTACTCACTCACTCATCTTCTATACCGCTTTATCCTGTATTCAGGGTTGCGGGGACCTGGAGCCTATCCCAGGAGGCATAGGGCACGGGAATCGAACCCGGACCCTGGCTGTGCAAGGCGACAGTGCTAACCACTACACCACCGTGCCGCCCATAGAGTGGGAAAAAAAACTCATGTTGTTACAAGCTGATGCAGGCAACTACCTGTAATCCTTTACCTGTGTTATGTACTGATACACTACATGCACAACTCATTTTTCATAAGATGCTGTAGTTTTAAAGGTTTTGCTTTTGTGTATGTGTGTTTTTTTTTTTTTAAGCTGAGCTCCAAGATGGACCTCAGAGTGAAAAAGAAATAGGGGGGAGGGGAAGAGAGAGAGAGAGAGAGAGAGAGAGAAAGAGAGAGAGAGAGAGGTGGAGCAATGTTATAACTCATGCATGTTATTACATGGTGGCTGGAGTCTATGCTAATGCTCTCTACTGATTGGCTGAAGTCAGATGGCCGTGTTTAGTTGGATAAATTCTCATCCTAGAGGCTATGTTTCTTTTTTTCCCCCTTTACACTGGATGAGACCTTTCTTAGCTTCACATTATGGAGAAACCACACCAACATGCTGTTTGCAAATATTCGTACCAATGCTTTCGAAACATTCAGTTCAGCTGCTATGAGAAAGTATCATGAAGATGGAGAGAAAAATGTGAAACATGAAGCATTATCTTTGTAACGGTTCTGCCAAAAACTTCTTGTTAGGTGCTGTAATTCCATAGTTAATCACGTGAATGTTTTCCACAAAATCGCACAGTCCCATAGCAAACATTTAACTTGAAAATAGTTACTTATACTCTATACTGTAAGATTGACTGCTTAATACAATGCCAAAGAATAAGATTTTAAAAAAAAGATAAAATAAAGAAAATTATATTCTGAGTGAACGTAGTCCTTTGTCAATGAAATCTTTCAAATGGTAGCTTTCGGATTATATTGCAGCCTAATATATATAGCACATGACCTTTGTGTTGTTAGAGAGAGGGAGAGAGAGAGAGAGGGGGGATGTGGAAGGGTTGGCCCTTCATTTTTTTTTGGTCAAATTTGCAAACACAGAACAGTATCATTTTGCAAGAGCTGCCACATCAACATAAGTGGGAGGTTAAAAAAAAGTGCGAACAGCATTCCCTATGAGAGAGAGAGAGAGAGAGAGAGAGAGAAAGAGAGATTTATCATTGGGTAGCAGCAAGCACGCAATAAAAGAAGCCAAAAGAAGTCGAGCCCAGAGCTGGATTTTGTAAGATGTACAGATAAACACACAGATGCATGTTTCACATTCAGAACCGAAGCACAAATATTAACAATTTAAAGCTGCTTATGATAAACTGATTAATTAATGACAGAGAAACGCAACATTTTATTCTTAGAGACCTCAAACTATTGGCCTGTATCAAGCAAAGAAAACAACTAAGGAGATTGCTGCAACTAAATTTTGAATGATGATTTGGTGAATAGTGCCACTCGCCATGCCCAGCGTACAAGCCTGTGCGGGCAGGGATATGATCTACAGGTTGTTTCTGTGTGTCTAAAAAATTATGTCAGCTGATGACCTGAATGTACTGAATGACCAGATTTTTCCATTAATGGATTTTTCTTCCCTGATGGCATGAGCATATTGGAAGATGACAATCCCAGGATACGTGGGGCTCAATTTGTGAAAGAGTGATTCAAGGATAAGACACAATTTTCACACAATACAAGATCATGGGGAGAAATTAATGTGCCTGTTCAGGGAAGTAAATGTTGTGACATTGCATAAGCTCAAAAGAACCTGAAGGAAATCTGCTTAAAATGTGTGCGCCGATCCTGAAACTGTGAGGGAGCAAACTATCTGCACTAATAAAATACATAAAAAATATTTATTT
Source organism: Clarias pachynema (assembly GCA_030014365.1). Taxonomy (NCBI): domain Eukaryota; kingdom Metazoa; phylum Chordata; class Actinopteri; order Siluriformes; family Clariidae; genus Clarias; species Clarias pachynema. Next base: position 4,401,666 of record JAQMYL010000006.1, on the reverse strand, counting down.
AAAAATATCAGCTACAGCAGCCATTTCCTTATGTTCCATTAGATTTAAGCTAGTAAAAAAAGAAGAGAAAAGAAAGAAAAGAAAAACATAGCGTTACATGTTAGATGAGGACACGAAAAGTGCAACAAATTCCAGTGGTGAAATAAATCAATTAAAACATTTACCCGTGGAGACTCCTTCTAGAAATATTCAATTAAATTTTTTTCATATTAAAAATGAAGAATAAGCAATTACTATACATATGATACATATATACATAAACACAATACATATTTTAACATATACATAAAGAGATTTTTAATCTCTTTTTTATCTCATCTGACTCAGAGTTATTTTATATTCTTTGTATAAAATGTATATAAATAAATAAACAAATAAATATGTGTGAAGAAGTTTTTCTAGCCCTTAAAGCTCAGATCATTTTGCCATTATTGTTTTTTTTAATAAACATATATAGGGTTAAGGATTGTGTATTATAGAGTGAAATATCCCTTTTTTCAGCACAAAATAGGCAATAAGATGATTTGAATTTTAGTTCATTTTAACCAAATACCCAAACATGACTAATAAAAAATTTTAAACTGGGTGACAAAGGCAAAGAGATAGCACGGATACACATCATCATGTGTTATTATGACGTCATTCCCATATTTTGGTAGTCGCAAAATGTACTCTTTATAAAAGTAATGATAACTTTTGTTTAACATGACATATCCAAAAAGCCAAATGTACAGCTTGAAGTCTGAAGCCTCCCTGTTAACACACACCTGCAAGTCTTCAATATACAGTAAGCCCTTTTTTTAAATCACCATTGACCTATGCTATGTTGCTGGCACGTATCACGTATGTGGCCATAACTTCCAGTCTAATTTCTGTAATGTGCCAGTGGTGTTGGTGAATGATTTTGTGTACCACAGACAGATGCGTCACTTCCGCAAGTTGGCGACAAGTTATCTATCAATTTTAAAGGATCAAGCATTAAATGTTCACGGAAACACATACAGCCTTCTTTAAAATATTCAAATGTTTTACTGTGGCTCATCACCATAACAAGCGTACATTAGTCTCATCACTGTACTGTGATTGAAGTAATCTGTACAGTAAATGTCAGTTTTACACCTTCATTCACAAAATGAAAATTTCATTGCTAGTCCTGGGTCGACATGAACGACCCTTGTATGTTTCATTCCTATAACATATCCGAGTTTGGTTACATCATAACTATGTATTGAACATTTGTTGTTATCTAGCAAGTTATATTCAATTCATTTCAATTCATTCATTCATCTTCTATACCGCTTTATCCTGTAATCAGGGTCGCGGGGGGCCTGGAGCCTATCCCAGGAGGCT